>JAODJW010000002.1:5847649-5871127 GCA_026777045.1 Hyperopisus bebe
GCCTGGCAGATGGGGGGGGGGGGGACACAGGGGCCTTTCAATGTGCAAAATTATATGTAAAATTGTGAGGGGCAAGGGTACATTTTTTCAGGGGGCCCAGAATTCCTAGCCTCACCCCTAATAACATTATACTTTTCTGTAAGCACTGGAAGTGTGGCGTGACTGAAAGAAGATCACAACCCACACAGTACCCAAAAAGAGAGTAAATGTTCCCCGAGCTCAGACCCAGATGTGGGCACGCCATTCTCTCCACTCTGGGGGTGGGAGTGTTTACCGGCTCGCTAGAAACGGCACCTTGCTGAGCCTCACGTAACACTGTTAATAACATGTAATGTAAATAACAATAATGATAATTAAAAAACGTATTCTCTCAGGAATTTGAAACACTTAATCACAAAGCTAATCTTATATTCACAACATGCGATCAGATTTCCAGCTGACAGTAACAGATGGACCTTCACGAAACCAACAGCGGGCTCGCCTTAATTTACGGGCGAACAGTCATTCAGGCAGTTACAGACGCTTCAATGGCCAGCACAACTAGGTAAAGAAGCATAACGATCGTCTCCTCATCAGGAATGCAAAAACCGAATGCAAATAAATTTTTACAGTACTTCGTTTGTACTCCTATCTTATGTAGTGGAAGCTAGCTAACTACAACAGTCACTATTGTTGGTGAGAGTCTCTCCCCAGACTGATAAGATGTATGATGCTTAATAAATAACTAGCAGCGCAAAATTAATGCAGAAGTGTCCATCACGGGGGTGTAAATGCATGAGAGTGCGGTAGGCGTTCAGAATGTGTCCACGAGCTGGTGTATGAGCGCGCTTCACGGGGATGCAGATAATGCCATGCAGGGTGCCCTGGCACAGTCGACTGTTTAAATAATAAAGGGGAGCCGGTGCGCGAGACCCCGCGACCGCCGCATCGCTGCCTCAGTCAGATAAGTCAGACCCGGTGTTACGGGACTCGCCCGCTTCTTTCGAGTGCACCTCCTCCTCCCCCCCCACGACCATTTGCTTTTAACAACTAATTGGAGTTACGTTTAAAGCTGGAAATGAGTACAAAGCAGGGATAATCTGGTGACATACCCTGGGTTCTTCATATCACTCAACCAATCCGGTTTTATATAGGCCTGCTACAAAACAGAAAGCTTTTAGGGTTAAATATAATAATGATTGCCTTATGAAAGTGCACTTGATGTCTGAAAGGCCAATGCAAATTATGTGGTAGAAAATATTTTTTTGGGAAATAGCTAGGCTTTCTTTCTGAATTAGTAGAAAAACACAAAGTTTGTATAACTTTGAAACTAATAAATTAGTATTTTAAATGCATCTATCATTATTCATACCAGTGACAAATTCTTTTTGCATTTTATGATATGTGGAAATCGTGCGTTCTAACAAACTGCTAATAAAATAATGCAACAAAACAGAATAGATGAATGATTTTATTAATTCAAGTCAAACAAGCACTGTATTCGTCCTACCCATTCTGACCTTTACACATTTTGTCAAACTTATTTGTAGGTGAACGCGATAATAGACCAGAATAAAAGCAAACTTCGATGCCACCCGTCCGTGATAACCCAGCCATAAAGCGCTCATTTCCTCCGCCTGAGATCAACACAGGCGCGTTCTGCGCATGAGCCGCTCGGGCTCGTCGCCGAAATCTCAGCCCTGGAAGTGCGCTCTGTTTCCGCACTCATGGCGTCTGCGTGGGGCTGGGCGCAACGCTGAATCGCAGGACGACGACTGACAGGGGCGCGCCAGCGAGGGCCGACTTCGAGGACGGTGCCTTAGCCTCGGTGGAGTTTAATGCCCTTTTCCCGGACGGCTTGTGCGGTTATTTGCGACTGAGCATGCTGCGTGTCCCTCTTTGCACACCGCCTATACTGCGTCATTAAAGCTTGAATATCGCAGCCTGTTTTCGACACCAGTTCCTCCCTTTGAAAGATTCAAAAGCCATAGGCGGTCTCAGTACTTTAGCTGCCAAAGAGGTTTAACTGGACAAAAAGTTTGCTTTTCAGGGAAGTGGTCGATCGCGCCTGCTGTGTCGCTTCGGGTTTGACCGCGGCTGGCTGGGGCTGATCGGAACCAAGACGCACCGACTCCGGTGCAGACTGCGCGCTGCCCGCGTCCTTACTGTGCAACTCAGGGCTCATGTCAGGTCCTGCACATGTTCGATATGTGTCCTTGACACTGTCAACGGAAAGTACAAGCAAAACAAAAAGCAAAAAACCTCCGCATAAAGCGTACTTAAGCCATATATCTATTTGGGCACCCCGCTTTGCTTCGTTTTAGATGAGCTGTGGGGCGTGAACCGTTTGGGGAAAGGATGTAGCCGATATTTTAAGCGGTAGACTAAATTCATATGGACATAGGGGATGTGTTGTTTTATTTGTAACTGTTAATGTCTCGGTTGCATAGCGGCGCTGCCGTAGATCCCCCGTCGGTATTTTGATAGCCATGCACGGAGCCTGGAAAAGGCTGCTGTGTCCAACCTAGCTGTATAACGCAGAGAGAAGGCAGCTTCTTCATCTAGAGCCGGGCACCTCATAAGCGAATGCATTCACGATAGATAATTTAGCCGCCTTTGCACGGATGATTTCGCCTTGCGGGTGAGCCCCGGTCCGGCGGCGCAGATCTGGGCTGAAAGGGGGCGTGAGTCACAGAACTTCAACGCTGAATTTCTCTTCGATGACCCTGACTGCAGAATATGGTGTAGATACCTCACGACTCAAACCAGGTACGTGTATTTAATCTACTTATTCATTACAAAAATGCATCCGTCAGCTTTACACTTTTTAAATCGCTTTTGGTTTGCGCTGAAATAGTGAATTTTGTCGGCTGCACTCGACGTCTCGGCGACTGACAGGACAGAGTAAAACATATGTTAGTGCCTGTATGTGCTCGCCGTCAGGGCAGGCCCTCCCTTACCACGGCCTTACACCCCTTACCGCGGCCTTACCCCGGTACGTATAACCGTACAAACATGCGGGCGAAGCACTACAGTTTCCCATTGCACGCGGAGCTGCTTGCAGTGGCTGCTTGCAGCCGACAGGAGGCGCCATCCCCTCGCGGAGCGCAGGCGGCGGCCGGCCGGGGGCCGTGTTCGGGGGCCGGTCAGGGCTGCATGGAGTAAACTCCATTTTGTGCACTTTCTGGCGGGGTAGCGGGACGAAGGCTGCTTTTCTGACAGGAAGAGAAACACATTTTCGGATAGCGGGAGGGAAAACTCGCCATTTATGTTTGTTTGGCTGCCGGCGCTCGGCGGTTAAAGTCCAGGGAAGACGACCGAGAGGGTCCGGCTGTCCGGGAGACTCCGGCGGGAAGGCGGCGCTTCCTTCGCGGCTGTCGCTGGGAGAGGGGCCGTGGCGAGTCGAGGCGATGCCGGGGCTGGGAGTGCGCCTCGCCGCCACCGTACGTGAACGGTAGGCCGCGGCCCGTGTTGCTCGCCGGGCTGCTGTGACTCACACCGCCGATATGGGCGCCTCTTATCGGCGCAGGTTAAGCTTTCAGCTTCGTGGTGTAACCGGAGCCTGCTGGCTGCGTGCAGGGAGGAAGTGCCGCTGTTAGCCACCGTGCCAAACCGTGGGATTTAAAATAAAAAAAGATATATTAGTCTGTTTAGGCGTGAATAAACCCGTTTGGTAGGTTAGTGGTTCTGACAGGGCTGTTTGCTTGCAACTTATGGCTTTAACATGCCAACGGAAACGTCTCTGCACTGTAATTTTGCGTTTTTTTTGTCCCGGGTTAAAATAGTCACTTTTTCTGTAAGTGGCAGTCCTCGGTTTCCCTGAGCAGAACCCCCCGTTGCGATTTACATTTACTTTATTTGGTATTAGTGTCTTATAGAGGTTCTGACTTTCTTCATAACCAGGAGCGTATTTCTGCGTTTATTCACTTTATTTCGGCGAGGGGGCCTTGCCATTAGCACCGCGCACACGGTAATTTTTTAATGAAGCATTTGATCCGGACGGACAGTTGCCTTTCTTGCCAACTCATGACAGGGTGTTTGAGTAACTAAAATAACCTATCAACCAGCCAGCTGTCCCACGCATATCAAAAAGGCAGCTGAAATTAACACTGGCAAGGCTGTCGCTCGGTGAAGGGCTGGTGCGCGTCGCTGTAATGGGGCGAACTGTCAGCAGTCTGCCTGCTTTTGGGGAGTCCTTCCCGGTTTGCGGTGCCCGATTGGTGCGTGTAGCTCTGAGCTAGACAGGACGTCCGGCTCGCTTCCATGGCAGGTCGGCAGACTTTTCTTCATTCCCCTTAGGTGTTGTTTGTGAGCTGTGATGAGGGGCGCTGTGATGTGCCCAGCAGGTGTGGCTTTTACTGCTTTTTAATCCGGTTATTTTTATTTTACCCTCCGGTGCCCGACAGGAAAGACACATGGATCAAGTGGGACTGAAAGGCAGCGACGTGCAGGATGACGGCCTGACTCTGGATTACAGTGACAAGGAGGCAGAGGGGGCGTTTCCCAGCATGCCCGGCAGCGGCATGTCTGTGCCATCCGCTCCCAGAAAGCAGTCGAGCTCAGGGGAGGTATCCAATGGGCTGGGCAGTGCCCCTCCCCCAGAGGAGCACACCTCGCCCTCCCTGGGCTTTTATGCAGCTGGGCCTGACTCCAAGGTGCTGGGGATTGACCAGAAGGCAGCCATCCTGCACTTCCAGAACACAAGCATGTTAGGCTTGGAGGATAACTTAACTCGCCTGGAGGCGAGTATCGCCGACCTGGGACGCACCAACACTTCCATGGACTCCCTCATCGGCGGGACCGACACGGACCTCTTCTTGAAAACGGAGGATCTGTCACCCCCCGACCTGGAGCAGGAGCCCTTTGAGGTGGTTGGGAAGGACACCCTGAAGGGCTTGGGATTCTCGTCCGCCAGCACCCTGGACATCCTGCCGGACTTCGAACTGACGGGCTCCCCCTGCGAGCTGAACGATTTCTACGTGGGCGATGAGGCTGCCTTCCTCTCGACGCTGGCGGTGGACGACTCGCTCCTGGCTGACTTCAGCACAGCGGTGAAGGACGCGAAACCCGTCGCCTGCAGTAACGGCGGGGCGGATGACCAACGGGCGCCGGAGGCCAGCGTCCCCCCGTCAGAGATTAAGATGGAGAAGGACGCCTGCATTCAGCTCTGCCCCCCCGGCGTGATCAAGCAGGAGATGGACCCCAACACCTACTGTAGCCTGAGCACCTCGCCAATCTCCATCTGTGGCGTGAGCACCTCCGGCGGCCAGGGCTACCAGTACGGGGTCAGCGCCTCTGCTTCGTCGGCGGTCCGCCAGCTTGACCAGAAGCCCATCTTTGTGGCTCGGCCGCTGCCTTCCTCCATGGAAACGCCGGGTGGCACCTGCCAGGTGTACGGGGACCTGGCTGGGATCCCCAGGGGCAGCGGGCCTTTCTCCAGCGGCCTTGCTTTCGCTCCTCCCTTCATCAGGTAAGGGGGGGCCATTTCTTTTGATTTTAGGTGCCAGGACACATGATGGCAGGGTTGCATGAAATTACCAAAAAGGACTGAAGGAGACCCTTGAGTGTAATGGCTGTATAGATCATAGTGCTGTGCAGGGGGTTTCCTGTTTAGGTGCTGCTTAGTGGTTCACTTGCTTTGGGTGCTGCAGGTGTTTCTGAGAGACAGAGAAAAGAAAAATACCTGGTAATAAATACCTGTCACAGTGACTTTGTGTATTGATGTCGCTGATTTGGCATATCCAGTGCACAAGGCGAGTCTTGTGATGCATGCAAACATTTGCGCGTGTTCCCTGTTCCAGTCCATCGCTTGTCTGTGATTCTGTTCTCCGGGGGCCGAGAGCTTGTTTCCAGGTGGCTGGGATGCCCTCGTTTGTCAGGCTTCCCGAGCATCCGGTGTATCCGTACCGCGGTGGTGAAATGGCTGTCTGGGTCCGAAGCATGCAGAACACCCTGTTTCTCCTGACAGCCGTGTAACATGCCAGGGGCCAGGGATTGAGAGGTACCGTCTTGTGGTAGCGAGTGTTTACTGAGCGTACATCATATGTCAGAGTGCATGGCCAGATTTTGGAAATATTTAGTTTATGTACTGAAAATGTGTTGCTCTTCAGTAAATTTTGAGGATGTCACTGTAATTTTTTTTCTCAGGAGTAGTGGAAGTATATCTGTGGTTTTCACTGTGCACCTGTTCCACTGCTCCACTGCTTGACGGCCCTGCAGCACTGTGCTTTTGGCCGGAGGGTGTCACGCGGCCCAGCCGCATTCATTACTTTCCCACAGTCGTTTCTGGGTGTGGGTGGAACTGAAAACAAGATTCTTCTTTTTTTTCCCTGTTTTTTTTTTTTTCTTTTTTGTCTGAACCTCAAGGCCGCCTCTCTGGTCCTGCTAGAGAGTGCCAGACCTTAGTATGTGGTTGTGCTTCAGTGATAAAAATGCAGTCCGGGCGGGCTGTGGTGAGACTGCCTAACGGCCGTACCAGTCTGAGGGCTCTTTTCCACTACACTAGGTACTGCACTTTTGGTACTTCAGAAAAATACCAAGAGTGCAGTACTTCAAAGTGTTGGTTTTCCACTGGCGAAAAAAACAAGTACCATTACTGAATGACATCACGATGCAAGGCAGGGTCTTTTGTACCTGGCTGTACATATTGTAGGGCTGTAGTATATTGTAGGGCTGGGCGATGTACAGTATTAATGCAAAACTTAACAGGCATTGTAATTTTAATGATTGTTCCTTTTCAAGATTTTGTATTATTGGTTGAAGAAATTAGTTTACCTCCGCTGCTTTTGCATGAGGTCTGTCTGCGCTTACTGAGCCATTCATTATCATTTTCATCCTTTCTGATTAAATTACACCGACACGAGAAATTTCTCTTCTTAAAATAAGCTTCCTAATATTTATTAAAACAAAATTACATCACAATATTTTTTTCCAATTTCGTGCAAGCCCAGTATATCATAGCAAATTTATTTAATTTATTTTGTCATGCCACCCCGATCATCTTCTGGTTCTTCCAACCAGACTGCAGCTTGGGTCTCTTCATTTGTTCATGCATTTATTATTATTTCTTCATTTATTGTTTTCTGAGTTTGTAACCTTTTCCAAGACAAAGGTTGTATTGTGTTTCTGTGTTCTGTGTTTGTGTATTTGCATAACCAATCGACAGATGAACACATTTGCAAGTCCCACCCCAAAGTACCAAAAAAGTACCCCAGCAGGTTTGGTATTTTGGGTGCTGGAACTTTTGGTACTGGTACTTGACTGGAAGTCAATGGAAATGGGAAAGTGCCAAAAGTACAGTACCTAATGCAGTGGAAAAGCACCCTGAAAGGAGTCCATAGCACTGGCTGGTATTCCTCTGTTTGTGACGGTTAACCTCGGACTAGCTGACGTGTTAAAGCGCTCTCCGTTGCGCGGGATGTACTCAACCGTAGTGAACTTCTGCACACGCTTCCAAAAAGCTGTACCTCTGCTATAGAAAGTGACAGACAGGGGCATGCCTGGGCAAGCTCAGCCCCTAGTGGTCGCTGGCCCTCCACTGCTTAGCCGGTCCGTTGCCATCAATAGATACATTTTCCTTCTGGCTTGCTCATTACACAGACTTCTAAGGTTCTCATGGCAAACTATGATGCCAGTTATGGGACTGGCTGGATGAGGGTGCCGGAAATAGGGCTGGGGTGTCACTCAGCGAGTTTGGAAGCTCTTCCCGTATACGGAAGGCCATGGGATCTCATCTTGTGGCTGGCAGGCAGGAAATCGTTTGACTACGGGGCCCTTAACCCCAGCTGCCTCAGAGGCTCTGGAGGCCAGCAGACCCTGAGCTAAGACCCCAGAACTGTTACTCTCCTGGAGATTAAGGTGGGGTGTCTGGAAACCTGAAGTCCCTCACACGAATGGCACACCATTCCTGCCCGTCTGATTAGGTGTCTCCTCCGTTCTCCCCGCGCTGGACAGACTCCCTCCTTTACTGGCCGCACAGATGCTCTCTGATCTTTCTTTGCCTTGTGAATGTCAGGAAGCATGGAGATAAATGTCTCACCAGTATGCATTATCTTTTATTTATACCAACTTGTTATGCTATGGACAAGCCATCAGCTTCACTTATTCACACACCCGCTGATCGAGGGCTTTCTGAAGGATAGGGATCTACCTGCTGCCTGGCACCATGTTCATCAACAGTGCCGTCTGAGCTACGACTGGCTCCGCTGCTTGTTCGGTGGACTGGCCAGTGGCCCACTCAGCTTCTCTGTTCACCCTCTCCAGTGACCTTCACTTTCCCTCGCTTGATGTCACTGCTCTTAAAGGCACAGCGCACAAAAAGACTGTATCGATCGCAGTGCTGCATTCAGAAATTGAGAAGTGTCTATATTTAGGGACTGATGTATTTGGCATCTTGTGTGTCTTTTTGCCTTGTGTGAGCAGAATAATATGTTTACAACATGTGAGTGGGGAAAAAAATGATCCGTGAGATGTTTTACTGTCAATCATTTATACCTGTTTTTGTGGCACGCCGCCAGAGAACTGGCTTAGCTAGTCACCTCATGGCACGGCCGAGACCGGGTGGGCCTCCTCTGTGGTTGTGCCGTCCTTTCACTGACATCGCTTTCATCATCTCGTATGATTTGTTCAAACTTGTTTTCCAGTCTGACTTTATCTGGGTTGGAATTTCCTGGAGCGAGATCCAGCTGGATTTGAATATCAGCAGGGCTGAGGAAGGATGCACGCGAATACAAATGTCTTCCTGACCGTCATCCAAGGGGCCGACTCCTTGAGCTGCTGTGGAGTGATTCATTTGATCCGTGCACTCAGATTGTCCGCTCTCCCTGGGATTTGTTGGTTTAGGTTTGGCCGGTCGTATGATTGGGTGACAGAGTACCACCCCTGGATCTGCTAAGTGCAGCACGTGTTCTGATAGCAAGTTTGTTTCTGCTCGTAGCTGAGCTCTTTCACTCCTCCTTCTAGTCCTGTGAAATGGGCACAGTCAGCTTAAAGCTGTCTGCAAATGCGGGAGAGCAAAAAAAATAATAAAATCTGCTGTTCTGCTGTGATTCTGGCTGCATTTTTAAACTGCACACGCATCTACTGGCCACTTGGGGCAATGAGATGTGCGGGGAAGTGACAACACTGATCTGGTGTCGTCAGTTTCATGGTGCGTGTGACTATACCCCGAATCTGGGCCATCCCAGCCCCTCCCTGCACTCGTCACCTAAATAAAAATAAAGTGTGTTAGGGCTGCTCAGGCTCCAGGCTTCAGAGCCCCCTCCCCACTTGCCACCCGACAGCAAGACATTCATGTATAATATAAATATAGTATACTATATATGTTTATTAAAGTGAAACATTTAGTATCTTAAATCTAGTATTAATTTCCTGTTCCTGCTGATGAGCCCTGTTGAGACTGGGTCAGTGAGAAGGTGCTTTATCATACCAGGCGGTCTGACCTCCTTCGCCGGTGACCTTGGCCTCCCTGCATTGAGCCGCACGTTAAGGCCCTCTGAGACTCCTTGGCAGAGCTGCAGGAGGCCACATCGCAGCCTCATGCACAGCTGCAGCGCCACGTTGCACACGATGCTTGCTGCCAATGCGAGGCATGCTGCGTGTCTGACTGAAGGGCATGCAGACGCCGGGAGGGTGTGATTACACATGTGCCTTACACGTGTGATTAACCCTAACACGTGTGATTAACCCTAACCCTAACCCTGTGTCTGTCTGTGCGCTAAGGTAAATTTGTGTGTCTCATGTTAGCCTAATAAATGTTTGGAACGATGCTGACCAGCAGCTGTTTATCATCATGCAGTTGGTTGTCTCACCCACAGTAGACGCCTCCTCGCTCCACCAGTGAGGATGTCATTATTGTTTTTTTTTTTTTTTCTTGGGAAGGTGCCTCGTGTTTTCATTTTGGCTGCAAAAGCCCCATTAAACTCCCTGTTCACATAAGATTAAAGTCTTCTGTTCTCTGTACCCAGACACCTGTGGAGGATTTTTGTAATTGCACCGCCGTTCGGCACAGAACCTAAGAGAGCTTCCGTCGGCCCACCTAGCTCGAAGCCGTCTGAGGCTTGCATTTGGAGAATTTCCAATCGGGGGCTCTGAGCCGGACATGATGCTCTGGATTGTGCACAAACCATGTAGACTGAGCAGCGGGGCTGGGCTTGAAAACCCCTGAACCTGGGTTCCAGATTCACTCGTTATTCAGCTTGGCTTTAATGTGTTACGTGGCATTAGTCATTTTATCATTATGAAGGGCCTGACTGCTTTGGTATGTTTATTTTTTCGCCTGTCGTGTTGTAAGTTTGACCATTATCTTTCTGGTGAAATGAATCTAAAAATAACCCCAGTTGAGCTCCGTCAGAGTTTAGGCTGAGCTTCGCTTATAGTTGCTATGAGAGCGATGGTCTCCCTCATTTTTGCTTTTTTGGACTCCTTTATGTATATTTTTTTGCAGATGTCTTTTGACACGTTTGGCTGGTGAGTGTGTGTCTCTGTCTCTGCTTACTGCCTCCAGTGTGGTTTCTGCTGATGATGCTGCTGCTGATGTTGTTATTTGTATGTGTTTTTTTTTGCTCAGTTAAAACTTTGTCCTGAACAAACTGTCTCCAGGACGCTGCCATTGATAGCATTTCTCTGATGTACCAACGGCGCGCTGAGCTACTGCAGACCCACAGTACATCAGCCGTTTCCTGGTCTGGGTTGATTGTGGGCTCATGTGGTGTCTGCCCGTGTGATTGCCAGTGTCTCACTGCTCATGTGGTTTGTACAGCACCCTGGCTTGCACCAGGGCCTCGTCGCCTCTCCCATGTGACTGATTGCCCCTTTAACGTCCCCCGCGCACATCCGAGCTCTTCTGCTTCTCCCTGCCCCACATTTTCTCTTTCTGTCTCCGACGGATTCTTTTCACGCCGATGTGAACAGCAAGCTTGATTTGTTTTGCCACACCCCCGCAAGCCTATTTATAGCTCCGGCCACTGAGACACGGGCTGATTGGTCGAGCTCTCCGTGCCAGGGAACGCCAAACGCGTTCTCACAAAGGGAGAGATCGGTTCCTTTCGAAACCCTGTTCTGAGGTCTGGCCACCCGTTTAGCTGACTGTCTGACTTTGTGAACATGGCTTAAAAATCTGCTTTGCTTTTGACACACATGCTCTGGTCTGCAAGGGAGGGAGGAGTAGTTTCCAAAGCTGCAAATAAATCACCTGACACACGATTCTGCTCTCTCCTCATCCCACTTTACGAAAGGGGAAACTTAGACTATTGACCTAGTTGTGTGTGCGTGTTGGTGTGTGGAGCAGATATACATTATGTTGTAAGGAGCAAATGTCCCCGCAATGTGATGATAATCTGTTACTTTGATGTTGTGGGGACCATTTTTTTTTCGGTCCCCACAAGGAGAAATTAAAATTTTTAAAAATCTTTGACTCCAATAAAAAAAACTAAAGATGCCAAAAGTCTTGTGTTTTGTTTGGTGATAATGGGGAAAAACTGTTATTTTGACATCGTGGGGACATTTCTCATGTCTCCATAAAGATCTGTGAATGCAATCAAAAAAATAAAAATGCCTCACAGTCTTGTATTTAGTTTGGTTAGTTATGGTTAGGGTTAGGCCTGGGTAGGGGTTAAGGTCATCATGTTGGGATTAGAGTTTTCCCTATAGAAATGAATGGGGATTGACTGCAGATTTGATCCGGGAATCTGCTCTATAAGGCTGGCTACTCCTTTTAAAGTGAAAGCTGCCATTGAAGTGGCGGAATAAGATGGGCTCCTGCAGTCTGGTAAAGTGTGTGGAAACATTTAAATTAGTTTGACCTTATGCTGGGTATCTCTATGTAAAGGGCATTAATTGTATTGATGTAAACTGCTTTGTCTACATGCAAGTTCAAAATGCAGCATGTGATGAGGTCATATACTGTAATGAAATCCTGTAAGTGTTAATTAGTGATGTTCAGTAGGGTTATTCTGCACTGTTAGTCACTGAAAGCTGTTTATTGGAGACTTTATTTGTACGCTTGGGATTTGCCCTGGCACTAACAAACCTTTCTCTCCCATCACTGTTTGTTTTTATGTTAAAAATAATGGAAATTTCCAGTCTATGGTCTGCACATAAGGTATGATGACATCACACCCCTGTGGGTGTTTATTTTGTCCTGTGATTAACCCTCTAGTCCAGTTTTATGAGTTTAAAAAGTAAGCATACACTGTTTCTTTGCCGGCGTTGCTTACTATGAATATGCACGTACATGTGTGACCGCGGTGTCGTGCCGAGAATGGAGGGGTGCTGTGGTGCCCTCAGTGAATGGGCCAAATGCCATCGTACCTGGGGCAGTTTGGTTTGCGGGCGGCAGCTACCGTGATGAAGACGTTTGGGGTAGCGCTCTCTTCGCTAATTGTGTCTTGGAGTGCTGCCTAACCAGGTCAGGAGACCCACAGAAACATCTGCAGCTCACACCCCTCATATGGGCCAAACCGATTAAGCCCCTGGCCCCCCTAGTAACTGGCCAGGTGGAGCCAAACACGCCAGAAAGTCACAGTGATCTGGGCTTGTTCCTGTGTTGTGCAAGTCAGTTGTCATGGTTTTTACGGTCTGTGAACATGCATATCTTCATACAGTGAACAGGGTCTGCCTGAGGCCAGGGGGACTGTAATGGTGACACAAGGCAACTTTTTGAGCAATGTTGCCAGGCACTGTTGCTGACCAGTGTTACTCAGTACTTTACTATTGATATTGGGCAACAAATTTCGATTTGAAAAACTTGATCATATAAAGGGCAACTTTTCACGGTCATCCAGCTCCTAATGAGTTGCCCTTTGTCTCACCTGGTTGGCACCCAACAGCATTGCTCAAAAAGTTGCCCTTTATATCATCACCTTAAGTGATGTAGGTTTCAGTGTTGGTCACTGATGGAAAAGCAGGGTTTTGTGGAAGCATGAGCTCTCATGCCCAAGCGATCACAGTGATGAATATTTTTCCGGCAGGATCATAATCTATGATCTTATCATGATTCTTTTTCATGCTGGTTTTTAAGACTATTTTGCAAGTTACTGAACAGTGCAACCAAACTAATTGTCCTATAACAATATATATATAGCATTTTAAGGTAATAAAACCTAAAAGAGGAAATATTACCATTGTCAAAATCTTTTGAGGGACCTGCCCCTCCATGCCTCTACATTTTTATATTAATTATACTAAAGTACTAAAAAGTATACTAAAATGAATTAATTTTCATTGTTTACACTAGGGCTGCAACAACTGATCGATTAAATCGATTAAAATCGACTATTAAAATAGTTGGCAACTAATTTAATAATCAGTTAGTTGGGTCTACGTTATTATACACAAGTACAGTGGCGACCTCCTAATTTGGGAGCAGTAAGCTAGCTAAAGCCGCGGTGGCAGTAAAGCACCATTAAGCAGGATGCCGACCGTCATAAAAGAAAAAGTAGACGAGAACCAATGGCGTGCCTTGAGTAGCTTACGTGATGAATTCTAGGAGGATTGAGAAAAAAAAAACGGTTGAAAAATGGCAGAGGTGGACACAGCAGTCTTGTTTTAATTCTGCCAGAAATGGTAGTATTTGATGATAATTAGCTCAAATTAGGTCAAAGAGACACTGATGTATTATGTGACATTGTGGAGTTTTTGGATTATTTTATGCAATTATTCAGATTAACGCAAATCCCTTTTTGAGATCACTAATGTTAAGGATATGAATAGTTATCCACCGTTTTTACTGCTGTGCATATAGTTTACCCACCTGAAATTTCTTGTTACCACTACACCATTGCTTCATTTCTTCATGATAGAAATTTATAGTAAATTCAAATGTCAAATGTTGTTGTACTCAAGACCAGTTTTTGAAGGTCTCGATCTTGTCTTTGAATCAGCCGTATTTGTACTCGTTCTTGTCATGGATTCAGTATTTTATTTCGCAACCAGCTGAGACCACAACTCTGAGAACATTCCTATTAATGAGCCGTTTACTGACTGATTAGATAACTTCTCACTTCAAGTGCAACCATTGACTGCCGACCGCGTTACCCGCCCCGCGCCTTCACACACGCGCATGTGTGCACATGAACATAGGTGAAGTCGTGGTTGTCTGAGAAACATGTCAACACAATCGGCTATTATCGAATGTTGCTACATATACCACAAAGTGTTTACCCTACCATTCTATTAGTGGGGCGCCCCAAGTTAATTTTATTTAATTTTATTTTCTATATAGCGCCAGATCACAACAGAAGTCATTTAAGGCTACCCTTCCATATAGAACAGGTCTATATCTTGTCCTTTTATTAAAAAACATAAGGCTATTTAGTTTCTTATTTACAGTTCATCACTGTGGTATGTGCACACAACCGGACACGTTTTAAAACGAGATTTGTCATCTCCCGTTTACAGGTTTTTATTCACCAATCGTCTTATATGGCATTTCACGAGCGCGCAAGCAGGCACATTTTTTGCGTAAAATGCAGAAAAGGCTTTTACTCCGCAATAAATGTTTACTTTGTCCATAATAAATGCAGACACACTCGCTTGCCTGCTCTCTCCTCCTGTCACATGTGTATCAACATTAAATAACATTAGAGAATTATTTTCTTAACTGTTCTTAGTAGCAGCAGCGGTAGTCTGTGCTTTTATATCAAAAAACTGGAGTACTGAATACATTATCTAAAGCACCATGCTGGACGCACTTTATAAAAAAATATTTTGTGTTTTTCATTACAATACAAAATTTTTATTTTTTGTACTCTTAATGTAGCATACATTTATTTTTTTTATGTGAGCTGCTGGAAACAACCTTTGTACAAAGACAGTTTGGGTTATTAAGAAATGCTGGAAATCGAATCAAATGGGTTTTTGTTTTCCTCCCCCTGATCAATAATTGATTAGTTGAAAAAAATAATCAACAGATTAATCGATTATCAAAATAATCATTAGTTGCAGCCATAGTTGACACACCTCAGCACACAACAACGAAATGTGCACGATACTTCCAAATACCATATTTCCCCAACAATAAGCCGTGGCTTATACATTAATTTTACAAACCTTCATATTGGAGCGGCCTATCTAAAAACATGAAAGCACATTCGCTAAAAGTGTAATTTAGTACACAAAAAGACAACATAACCAAATGATTCGTTGAATTTAAATGTACTGTTTGCGTTAAGTTATAGATAGTGACGATGTTAATAGATAGTTAAAATAAGTAAGTCCACAGTTCGGAAAGTTTGAAAAGCATATGAATCGAAAACCATATGAATGAATTGTCCAGTAGAATAAAAAATGTCAATTAAGAATGACGCCATCATTGGTTCAGTGTTCTGTCACTTATCCAGCCTCTTCTTCACTTTCGTCTCTTTCAGGTTTGTTGCTGCAATGTAAAAACTGAACTTTTTCAGGTCTTTGCTATGAGTAGATTATGTTACATCCTAGTATATAGTACAAGCTAGGAAAAAGCTAAATTTATTCAACAGAAATAAAAGGGACAAAAGTTTATTGTTGGCTGGGAAAAGATGAGTTTTTAATTTTCGTTTAAACGACTGGAGGGTGGGGGTACTGCAGACAAGCAATGTCAATCATCTGTCTACACGTAAATTTTACAGTATAAAATTTGCAACATTGAAATGCTAAAATTATTAGGTTTACCTTCAAATCCTTCAATATCAGATCGTAATCGTCATTGTCGTCACCGAAAAACTCGATCACAACCTGCTGCTTTGCTGTCGCTGTTGACGGACACACTTTCATCACTGGTATCGCTCTCGTATATTGCAGATGTTGCTTGTGTTGCTGGTAGGCTTGTAGGTAGAGGAAGGATTCCAGCTTTGCGAAAACGGTTTTGTATACTTTCTGGTTTCACGTTGTTCCACGCTTAAATAACCCATTCGCACACTTGACTGAATGTCGCGCGTCGCTGCCGGCCAGATGGAGAGAATGAACGCCATGGCTAATAACAAGGGGCGGCTTATCTTAGAGTTTTAAAACATAAATGAGAATTTTCTGTGGCTTATAGAATGGGGCGGCTTATTGTTGGGGAAATACGGTAATAGGTGCATGGTAATATTATTAATACCGACATCGCATGTTATGCACATAAAAATCTAGTAAGCTACATTAAGATCAGGCTTTTTCATACCTTCATACTGTATGGACATTATAGCGCTGGGGTTAAAGTTTCAGTAAAACTTTGTCATAGGAAAAAAACCTTAGCTAACTGCAATTTTAATGATTATTCCTTTACAAGATTATATAGTATATGTTCAATAATCAGTTTTAAGGTTACCTCCGATGTTTCACCACGTTTTCATGGTGGTTCCCCCACAGTTTGGTTTTACAAATTGCAAGCTCTGTATGATGACATGTTAGCGTGTGGTTGTGAGTGCGCATGTGCGGCTGTGTGGTGCATGCATAAAATGTACCGATTCTGTATTGTAAATATGAGACTGATCGGCCGTTCCCTGG
The DNA here is from genome assembly GCA_026777045.1 of Hyperopisus bebe. Taxonomy (NCBI): domain Eukaryota; kingdom Metazoa; phylum Chordata; class Actinopteri; order Osteoglossiformes; family Mormyridae; genus Hyperopisus; species Hyperopisus bebe. The sequence continues at coordinate 5,864,093 of JAODJW010000002.1, forward strand.
TCTGGGCTGAGCATGCTGAAAATTGGCTGATTCTGGTCCCTGGCCTATTGATCAGTGCATCTCTAGAAACAACTTCAGATGTCTGTGAGTGACCCATAGAACTGCAACTGATAGAATATGAACTGTAGCACGAACCTAACAGGCATAATTGTAAAGGCGTAATCGTTCATGATCTAATTTCATCAAGTCACGCACCCCTACGCCACAACATTTCTGGGCCTGTGTGGGAAGCAGTGATCTGAAATGTGATAATGTGAGTGTATGGGTTTGTTTGTCCACAGAAATGGTATTGTTACTCAGATCTTACCCCGTGTGCCCTACCTGTACCATAAATAAGAGACTGCAAAACAGTGTGCCGTAACAATTATCATAGTCTCACTATTACAATGTGGGAACGGTATGTTGTGAGATTGCAACCTTGGGCAGACATTACCGCCTTCTGTTTCAGTGTAGATACTGCATTGGTCTTAAGACCCCCATAGCTTGCATTATATCCGATGATGTTGCATTTAGGTATTTTAAATTTGAGTGCTAAATGTCTTAACTTGTCTGTTTTACCATTTGACTTTAAGAATGCAACTGTGCTTGGCTGCTAGAACTTGCATGATTTATGTGCTCTTCTGACAGTTTGGTTATGATCTGTAGGGGCTAGTACGGTGCAGACTATATTAACCAACAAAAAACAATCCACCACTTTAGCAGTAAAAAACCAGTGAGGGCAGAGGTTGGCCCGATGAAACAGTTTTTGGTTAGGCCTAAATGAAGAGAAAATGGGGCAGATTATAAGGTGCTGTCCATCTCAACAAGAAAGTGGTCAGATTTGGGTTTGCTTGTATGAAGTTCATGTTTTGTTCTAATTAAAATAAGTTTAGTATGCTTGGAATGTGGTTACGTAAAACCTCAGTCATACCTGGTGATGGACACAAGGAAACCACTCATGGAGTCCAGTGTATGTTTTTTTTTGCCCTGTTCCATCCTGTTATCTCGTTTTATTCTGACTGTCGGGATGCTAATATTTAGGTTTTATTCATTAATAATAAAGTAATCCCTGTGGAATACTGTATATGGTAATGGTGCTTTTCCACTGGCACGCAGAAACCAAGCCATACCACAAAGAGGTACTAGTTACGGTTCGGTTCTGGCTCGCTTCGGTTTTCCACTGCAGAAGGGTCGGCTAAGTAAAGGCGTTACCGGGTTTGGGGAGCAGCAGTGCCATAGAACCAAAGAGATCCTTATTTACTGTTCGCACGCCATGTGCTAATATCCACTAGCACGTCTGTGAGAATTGTGGTCTTATGTTAGCATCAAACGCTAGATGAACTAGCATTCACGTCCATAAATTTACATTACTAATCCATTCTGTTGAGTTGTTCTGTAGTACTTTAAGTAGGTGGTTGGAAATGTTCAAGTTCTGTTATCAGGAATACATCAATACATTGCGATGTGAGATACTGCTAATAATGAATAATACATGGAATATGCCCCTTTCCCTTCAGATAGCAGGAATGTAGCAGAACACCAGTAGCTCTGTAGAAGGTGGTGATGCTAACAGCTCGTTCTGGTCATGCTTTCAGCCCTGCTAGTAAGCGAGGCCTTGTCAGTGTGAGTATGGCTTGGATAGTTTGCGGTGCAAATCTGCCGGTTCGGGCACGGCTCGGAGTAACAGTACAAAAGGTCCAAAAATAGGGTAGTACTAGGGCGGAGCAGTATATTGATTCATTTTTTTTTTTTATGGTACATTGATATATTTTTGAAACAAGATTCAGGATGAGACAATAACATCTGTATACTTCTATTGTGTTAAAAGTAGGGCTGCCAGATTTTAGGGTCATACTGTATTGTTTCTTTGAGTTACCGTATGCATGACGTTTGATACCCAAATGGGGGATAATATAAGCAAAGGTTTTTAATAAAGACGTGTAGGATTTTTTCTTTGTTGTAAACAGTGCCATGCCATTGCACAAAATGCCAGAATTCTCAGCTATAATTGAACCAGTCTCCCTGGGAAGCTGATGGAGGAGAAAGGCGAGGAAATGTTATTTGGTTAATTTTGTAATTTGTAAATTTGTAAATTCGTAATTTGACGGCTCAGAGAATAACAATTTTCCGTCTGAGGTAGGTCTAGCATGACAAATCACAAAAATGCTTGTACCCTTAGCGCAACAATCCATAATCCGAAGTGAGGGTCTCGTGATGACACGGCATATGCCCTGGAGCTGTCGCATCAGCTGTATGGAAATACAGTAACCTTTTAAGAACTGCTGATTCTGGGTATATGTGTGAGACAAACAAATTCATTTTGAAGCATTTTCTGCAAAAACTGTTTACGTTTTTGTGCCCTCCATGCTCCAGACATGGTCCGGTGAGCAGACGAAGCATCACGGTCCACATGTACCGGAAAGCATAAACGTCCCCTGGTATCGGGAAAGAGGTCTGATTCATCAGGCTTCGTTGGGCCAAAAACGCTGAAAGACAGGGGGTGGCATGTGCTCTCGCATGTGGGCACAAGCCAAGGTGGTGGCTGATTTAGTGCAGAGAACGGGAAAGAAAAGATGAAGAATATTCTTTGGAAAGAAAAAAAAAAGTTAGTTGACAAATGCAGAACTGGCTGCATTTTGGTTCAAGGTAGAGTGGGACAATATGGATGAAAAACCATATCACAGTATGCACAATATATATATCTCAGTATTTTATACATAGTGGATTAAATGTTCAATTGTAAGTAAAGATGGCGCAGTATAATTTTTTTCTAGTTTGATCCCGATACTGATATTAAAATCTCGAGAATCTGCTGTTTTCTTCCATCACCGTAAAGGTAGGATGTTCTGCTCTTGTCCAATAATATGTCCTCCATTCTCCGTAGGTTTTAGATACATCTAATTCAGCAAAAAAACTGCTTTTATTGTCACTAACCTCTCTTTTTTTCCTAAAGGGACCTTTACCACTCTGTGTCTTTGTATTTAAGAAGTGAGAAAAGGTTTTTAAATTGTGAGCTCTTCTATGAGGACACTCTTTGTTTCTCGTGCCTGAAGCGACATAAGCCGGTAGCGTGTGTGTCAGCTTAAGGTGACCTGCTGATAATTGGATCTCTTCTGTGTGACTGTTATGAATAGAGGGGCTGTAAGTCCTCTGGCTTGCTGAAGGTGGCGTTGTAAAATTTAGAGGGTGGCAGCTGCCCTGCTTTTGCTTCACACTGCCTCAGGGGCGTGGGGGGGGGGCTCAGCATCCTGTCATCGATTTCTGTATCGAGCGGCTTGGTTGCTAAGGAGAGCCACTCACCTTGCCTGTGTGTGTGTGTGTGTGTGTGTATGTGAGAGGGAGAGAGAGAGAGACACACACCAAATGTTCCCACAATGTGATTAAAACCTGTTATTTTGATCTTGTGGGGACTTTGTCAGTCCCCACGAGGGGAAACTCAATTTTATAAAAATCTGTGACTGCAATCAAAAATCTAAGGATGGTTTATCATTGTCGGGATTAGGGTTTTCCCATTGAAATGGATGGACGGTCCCCACAAAAATATGAATACGGACGTGTGTATCTGTGTGTTTCCCCTTGTGCATTGTAGTACACTGAGGCAGTCTGAAGGAAAATGATCCCAAATTTGGTAGGGAGGCCCTGAGGTGTGGAGAGTTGGCTGAGAAGGTGGAATACTTAGTGTCAGCTATTTGGCAAACGATTGGACCTACATTGGGCCAGACCCTGTCTGGTGTATGGCTGACTTTGTCCCTTACTGAAGCAGTGGGCTGATAGTATGTGATCAAAGAATTGCTGTTATTTCTGAACTTATTTCTGGGTGTCTCTGGCCCACTCGCAATCGTCCGCCTGTCTTCCTGCCACCTGTCAGTACGGCGGCCTGAGGGACAGTCGCACTGCCCACGTGAGGGGAGTGTGGGATGCTAGTGAATCTTCCCAGCAGAGGAGTAGCTGGCAGCCACTCGCCATGCAGCTTGGGGAGTCCCAGAATCCAGGGATGTGCCAGCCTGGTGAAGTGCAGGAAACACTGAGTCATGACCGAGTAGCAAGCTGGCAATAACTGCGAGAGCGGCATGCGTGTTCGTCTCGGCCTTAGCAGCAAGAACCTGTTCCTGAAAAGGCTGAGCATGTCACAGTGCCCCTGCAAGGGAGCTGGCATCAGCATCGCCCATGAAGGTGCCAGAGCAAGTCAGGTGACACTTTGACATGGGTGTGGGTGTTGTGTGTATGTAGTAAATAGGCCGTCATCTTAAGTCTGAGGTGGTGAAATGTTCTCTCTGGTTACTGTCTGTGCTTCGAAAGGAAGGCTTTGTGTAGCTTATATGTGCCTCAACTGTTGCTCATGCACCTAATGTTGGCTGCCTCTGGTGACCTGTCCAACTCGACTCAACTCGTATAGCGCATTTTCACAACATTACATTGTCTCGTTCTTTACGTTTTCCCCGCCCAAAGCCCCCAGTGAGCAAGCCAGAGTGACTGACTGACAGTTCAGTTTATCCAAATCCAATGGCACCGATCCCCACCCAGCTCTACACCTCACACTATAGGTCTAACTGGGAGTGAGCATTTAGCTAGAGCTAGAACTAGAGTCCATGTAAGCTAAACTAAACAGGTGTGTTTTTAGTTTAGACTTGAACATTGAGAGTGAGCCTGAATCTTGCACATCCACTGGAAGACTATTCCACAGCTGAGGAGCTCTATAAGAGAAAGCTCTGCGGCCTGCCGTAGCTCTTGCTGCCCTGGGTAGTAATACTGCAGTCAGTGGCTTCTTGTGGCAGAGTTTATCCAGGCCTCTCTGGCGGACACTGGTCCTGAGTGGCCACAGGCTGAGGCAGAGTTGTTTTTGTACTTTTACATGTTAAAATTTTCAGCTTTTGCCCACAGGCTAAAAGTGGCACTTTTATTTTGCTTTTTGTTTTGTTTGTTTATTTGTTTTTGTTTCTTTGTTTGTTTTATTCCCAGATTTCAGTTGCTTTAACTTGTTTCTGTCCAGCTGTCTCCTGGTCCTGTAAGCGAGCAGATAGGCAGGTCACCCTCCTGTGCTGCTGTGTTACTTATCCCATCCATGCTTGCTGTGTGACTTATTGACAGACTGAGTTGCTGCTCCATCCAGAGTGACATCTCTTAGAGCAGAGTTTTGTACGTCCACTGCTACACACACTGCAGATCCGAGCAAATCGTTTATCAGATGGCTGCATGGGGCATACTTTGGGGGTTGTCCTTAGTGTGGAAAGACCATCTGATCAGTGTGACAATTTCTGACCTGTCGTGTTTGGGAGAAGTCAGGGAACAGCCCGTCCAGAGCAGGACAGCCCATTTAAAACAGCAGTGGCAAATGGCTGCCTTGCAGACAGCTGTATTCAGACGTCAGGACCAGTGCGGGATTCCTGAAGCAGGAGCATGGAGCACTGAAGCTGGAGGTTTTGCTTCCGTAATGGGTCTATTGCTGGAGCTTTGCTGTTACTTCAGACCTGTGCTCTCTTTGAGTAAACAGCATGATGCTGCTCATCGTTCTTGTGGTGTTTTTTCCATCTAGGTTCAAATTGGTCTAACCTTACTAAAACCATGTCCTTCCTTGGGTGTGCGTGCAGGGAAGATGGGCCATCGTTTCTGAATATTACCGAACAAACAGTTCCTTTTGCCGTGCTTGTGGTCTGCTTCTCTTCCCTCTGCTTTTCAAAGGCCGTTGTGACTCCTGGGGCGATAGAGCTGTCCGCCGCTACTTGCTGGGCAGTGCAGCCGTCTGCCCAGACTTGGGGGCAGTTGGTGATTGAATAAAGCTGTCCCCCGTGACTCGCCAGGCAGTCGAGCTCAGGGCTCGGTTCGGTGTTTCACGGCTTCTTTCGGCCCTTTCTCTTCTCTGGTGTGATGAGTGCCTGTTAGATTTTTAAGTTTGCACAGTGTTTCTCGGATCGCTAACCCTTGGAGGTCCTGCTGTCTGGCGGTCCTGCTGTCTGGCGGTCCTGCTGTTTCGTGAGCTTTGCTGCCGCAGTAGCACTTCTAGCATTACGTGAATGTCAGCATCACACTCGTCAGGCTGCACAGACGGACTTCATCACCGCTCTCTTTTGTGTTTAGCGACCGTTTATGTAATGGGGTGTGACAGAAATAGATGCCAGGTGATTATTCACGACACTGTGCTGACTTTTAGCAGATTCTCTGGTGCTCCTTTGTGGAGCTGCTGCGGACACAGTATTTAATAAGGAAAAGGTAATCCTCAAAATAATGTTCAAATGCTGAGTGCAGAATGTGCTTGTCAGTTTGCTCATAGGCAGACAGTCAGCTTTGTGGTTAAGCTGAACGTTTTATCTTTCTCTTATTCTAATTGATTTGTTTATTAAGACTGCATGTATGAAATGTCAAGGTTGCCTTTAGCAGACAGTTATGACCCTGTTGAAGCGGTCAGGGATAACTGTGAGAAAAATGTAAGTATGTTTAACTAAGGAACATGAGACCATTTCATCGATCGATGGAAATGTGTTATTCTGGACACTAACGATGTGCCCAGACTGATGAGGGACAGGCTGCTTCCTGCTCTACATTAATGCTTATGGACGTGTGCACATGGCATTATCTGAAGGTCTGAATGTTCACACACTTTCAAATGGGAAGGATAGTCATTGCGAAACCTGTGGTTATCATACTGCCAAAGGTTCCACTTGGTGCCAAGTGCGTGGGGTTGGAACCGAGAGCTGCGCTTGAGGTGCAAGATCTCGCCGTTGGTTTACTGGAGTGGCATCCTGCTGGCTTTCGTCAGCACGTGTCACGTGTCTGCGTGCTTCCCGTAAGAGGGCACTCTTGTGGGAAAGGCCATACCTCCTTCACACCTGCCGGTCGCCACCTTTTCCATCTGAAAAGGTGAAAGAGTGTTCGTGCCCTATGGAGAGAGCGCTCCCCAGTGCTCCTGGCTTGTTAGTGCCCTATGGAGAGAGCGCTCCCCAGTGCTCTTGGCGTGTTAGTGCCCAATGGAGAGAGCGCTCCCCAGTGCTCTTGGCGTGTTAGTGCCCTATGGAGAGAGCGCTCCCCAGCGTTCCTGGTGTGTTAGTGCCCTATGGAGAG
>JAODJW010000002.1:5888022-5903095 GCA_026777045.1 Hyperopisus bebe
CCCTCCCAGCGGCCTGGGGGGGGGGGGGGGGGTCCTCGAGAACCAGCTTGAGAAATTCTGCTCTAAGGCACCCAACCAAATCCAGGCGGTTCCTGGAAGGGGGGCCCAGCGCAAGTACCCTCCAGTCCCCAGGCCAGAAGCCCCCGTGGGACTCAGTGACCCGTCTGCCGGGTGTCAGCTGACCAGGGCTGGGAACAGCTGCACAGCCCGCAGACAGGAAGCGCCAAGGAGGGCGGTGTTCCTCAAGGGCTCACCCGGCGCCAAAAGCCCTCGTGGGAGGATTTAGAAACAATATTTCTTATGTTTCAACTTTGGCCAAAATGCTTACTGTGAAGGCAGCAGCTCACATCACAGAGTGACATTGAGGAGAACCTGCAGGAGGTGCAGAGAACGCCGACGGAGGCACGGGCAGCCAGGAGAGTGGGGGGGGGGGGGCACTCAGGCAGACCTACTTTGCCAAGTGCATCATGAGCAGGTCCAGCATCTGCCTGTTCTTCTCTGGAAGGTGATGGATGAGGCTGTGGATCTCAGAGATCCGGGTTTCCGGGTTGTCCAGTTCTGAGGAGGGGACAGAAAAATGACGACGCATCATCAAATGAATGGGCCTGCTCGGCTACCCTGCATGTGGACGGGCCAGCCGGGACAGATAAACCCAGTCCAGCCATGCTCTGCACAGAGCCCTCAGAATTAATGGTGAAGTGACCAAGCTAGGAAGCAAACTGCTGTTGGTGTAGCAGAGTAGCGTGTCAAACTCCTGCTGTTCAGCCATATGGCCGCACAGAAGCCACACACGTGCTCATCTGGCGCCACCTAGTGGTGCTGCAGTCCTGCCCTCACGGCGATTTATGTCCACCGATATCAGATTCATCCCATGCCATTCCCACTTTCAGGGGAACCAAAGGCTGCCCCTGGAGTCTCTCCCACATCCCTATGACACCCAGGTAGTGGGTGGGGGGGGTCGTAATTAACAGCTCAGCTTCTCCCAAAATGACCGAAAAGCTTTAGGCCAGAGCGATAATGACACCCCCATTAGCAAAAGCATTTCCTCTGAGACCAGCCAAGGCCAGGCTTACCCCCCAACGCACACATGGGGGATGGTTATCAGAGAGAGAGGCAGAGAGAGAGAGAGAGAGAGAGAGAGAGGCAGAGAGAGAGAGACAGAGGCAGATAGAGATGCAAAGGCAGATAGAGATAGAGAGAGAGACAGGCAGACAGAGAGAGAGAGAGGCAAAGGCAGATAGACTTTGACTTTTAAAAACACAAATGCAAAAACAAAAGCCTTGTTCAAAAAAATATATATATATGTATATTTTTGTATATATAAGAAAGAAAGAAATAAAAAATAAAAAGAAAACAAAAATAAAACAAAATTTCGGTCCGAAATACACCATATGCACGTCACACTTTCAACGCCAGGCTTTGATCAAACAGAGAGAGCAAAGAGACGAATAGAGAGAGAGAGGGAGAAAGAGACGGATAGAGAGAGAGAGGGAGGGGGGGAGAAACAGAGCCAGATGGGGAGAGAGAGAGAGAAAGAGGGAGGACTCACTGGCTGCCTTGATGAATGTCCTCTGGAACTGGTATGTCATTAGGGGAGCAGGGAGCATTCTGGGAAGAAGACGAGAATGACATCACCACTTTGCTGAGGCTCTGCTCCCCCATCAAAGGACAGCTGTGTAGGGACCCCCCCGCCCCAACCCCCCGATGGTGACGGCATTGGGTCATTCATACCTCAGGTAGTGTTTCAGCGCACTGGTGATGGTCCTTATCTCCCACTCTGACGAGTTGCCCAGTTCCACGTCCGCACTGGTTTTGGGGTCTGCGGAACAGAGATGGCAACATCACCCCCCTGGCCCCCCAGGACAGGCAGAGCATGAGTGTGGGACAGTGGGGGGGGGCAGGCCGGCCTCAGAGGCTGAGCTCTCAGCTGACAGGAAGGAAACAGGTCGGGGGAGAGGAGGATGTCTACACAGCTGCTGTTATCATATAAAAATCAGGCTGTGCAGCTGGTGCTGGGGGTGGGGGGGCACTGTGGGCCACACAGAGGCAAATACTACCGTCATCATCATCATTCTCAGTACTGTCACTCGTATCATTATGATTATGAGCTCATGCCTTTCTTGGCACAGCTCTGCCATGCGGCCCCTATCAGCGCATCTATCAGCGCGACCCTCTGGGGACTGGACCCAACTCCCACCTGCAGCATGTGGTCAGCGCAGGTAACTACCCAGTCCTCCCAGTTCCCGAACCCCAATCCCCCATGAAAGCAGAGGCCTACTCTGTGGTTAAGCCCCTGCAGACCAATAGATGGCTGTGCCGGCAGACAAGCCTCCAATAGGGGGCGCCGTGGGGGCAGGGCTCTTCTGGCCAGCGATTAACCCCTGCCGCTCCCCTTGGAAGGTGTATCATTACCCATGGACAGACTCAGCAGCTTCTGCACCCTGGAGCTGACTCCCACGATCCTGTAGAGGCCTTGTTCCTCGATGCCTGCAGCAAGGAGCACGTCAGGTGAATGACCGCATGGCAGCCGGAGAGAGAGCCCAGTAAACGGGCTTCACATTCACAGCCGGAGCTGCAGAATACCTCAAAGAATCTGATTTAATATGCCTATGGCAGGATAGACTTCGATATTCAATCACATCTAAATGTATTTTTACAGTAACCAACACAAGAGTTAAAACTGCTATGTAGAATGCTACAGGCTGTATCCAGTGAAGGAACCTTGCTGTGTGACAGGGACAGGCAGGGTGCGGTCGGTGTGACAGGGACAGGGAGGGCGCGGTCGGTGTGACAGGGACAGGGAGGGCGCGGTCGGCGTTACAGTTACTGTCAGGGCGTGGTCGGCGTGACAGGGACAGGGAGGGCGCGGTCGGCGTTACAGTTACTGTCAGGGCGCGGTCGGCATGACAGGGACAGGGAGGGCGTGGTCGGCGTTACAGTTACTGTCAGGGCGCGGTCGGCGTGACAGGGACATGGTCTGGGGACAGGGAGACTCACCTCTGGTCTCCACGGCGTGGATGAACTTCCTGATGACATTAAAGCCAATACTGTCCAGCTGCGCAACTGAAAAAGCGAGACATGAGTCATGCACTGATTGGGGACAGAGAGACAGTGACGTAAAGCACTGGGTCTCTTAGGCAGAGATTCCCAGGAAAGACCAGAGGGAGAAACTGGAGAGCCGAGTAAAGTCACACGGTGACCAGCGATCGCTTTCCGTTCCCCCACCGGTCCTGGGGATTCGCACAGCGGTAATGATACGGACCCCCCCCACCTTCCCGGTGCTTACCCCCTTCACTCTGGCTGTCCTTGTTCAGGTTATACACCTGTCAATCAAAGCAGACACACTTGTGATCAGCCTGTGTGCGAGAGCAGGATATCCCACCCAGGACCCCGCCCTAGGGGCCCCATCTCCGCGGGCTGTACCCTCAGGGTGGCGGCTTACCGGCTCCCTCCCGTCCATGGCCTCCATCCAGAGGCGCCGATCCTCCTCCGACAGGGCCTGCATCGTCATCACGCCGCTCCTGTCATCGGCGAGAACCAACGCTGTCATCAGAGCCGTGCATGTCGCCATGGTTACCACCTGACAGCGCCGAACACGGCCACGCGGCCCTGAAAAAACCAGGGGGGCAGTTTATAGACCACCGAGCCCCCCCCTCCTACGGCAGCAGCTATGACGCACGTCGCCCCCATAGGCTGCTCTCAGCACTGCAGGCGCAGCGACGTGCTACCCGGCATGCAGAATTGGCCACGTGTCCCAGCAGCAGCAGAATCACTAGGCACGCCGCCATCGGTATCCCGTGGCAACCGGAGGAGGTGGTGGGTAGTTTCTGACAGCCGAACCCAGCTCACATACACAGGCAGCTCCGTCTCCGGCCCCGGGGACCCACCAAGCGGAACCGCGCGGTCCGGCCCAGAGCCCCCAACTCGGCACCAAGCCGTTCGGGTTCGGCCATCGCAAAGCCCCCCACCCGCCTGCCAAACGACCTTCACCCTCCATACGGCGCAAAAATGCAGGTTTGTCAGGCCACTGACAGGGGGCGCCACTGCTCCTCTAGGCTTTACCTCACTGCGGTGAGGAGATCTCACAAAGAGAAAGCAGAAGAGAAAGAACTGTAAAGGAAGGGAAACTAGGGAGGAAACTGAGCAGATTCTACAGAGGAGTGACAGTGTCGCGTTTGGGCCAAAACAGAGAGGGCACATCATCAGCCATCTGGATCCTTTCCACCTGTAATTAGGATTCCATCAAAGATAAAGGTAGGGGTGTACCTATCTGACTTATTCAGTCCCGATACCCATAACGATACCCAGGCTTTGGGTATCAGCCGATACCAAGTACCGAACCGATACCAGTGTTTCATAAGCTGTATGCCTCAGTGTGAAAGAGACTGGGATCATTCTTTTATGTGCAAGGCAACATCAGGCTTGACTGTAGTGGTCATTTGGTTGTGAATAAATAATTTATCCAAATAAAAAGGCATTTTTTCACAAATGCTATCAAAAATCCCTAACCTTTCACAAAACACTGTGTGTCAAAATATTGTCAACTAAAGTGAACTGAACTGCCATTATTTCCATCCACTAATCGAGTGTCCAAGGCTGGCTGTAGGTTCTGTAAGAGGAGGGTGGACGCCCATTAGCAGATGCAGCTACTTTTCTGAGGTCAGGGATAGACCAGAGGTATTTTCAGCAAGTGCATCACCCCACGGCAGATCTGAGTCACCCCCCAAATCTGCGCCGGTTGCTCCTGCATAGGATCCTTGCAGGTAGTCAGCTGCTTTGCCATATTTTAATATCCTTGGCAGAAAATATTAACCATTGTGTTTGCATCTGGTACAAATAAGTCCTGGAACAATGTCAATAGATACCGCCTTACCTACAAATAACTGCAGCATATAATGTGTGGCTTGGGGTGCATTAAACCCACCTATATCACAGTAACCTCGCATTCAGACTACATGGCTACACTGCAACTACTGCGCGATCTACACAGACGTGGAAATCAGCCTAGATGCGATTGTACTTCAAGACATAAATTTTCACTTTTACAAGCCAAAGAATTTATTAGCAGAACTACTATTTATGCTCGGGCAGTGTAACGGTAATGGAAAACTGCGGTATTTCGTTACAGATAAACCGTATCTCGGAGTATTTCAAAATACCGGAATAGTGGTACTTTTATAAATATTGTCAAAATGCTGCATAACTGGTTGGCGTAAGACTGCAGGCATGAAAAACCTCCAAAGTGCTGACATTTTAGCGCTCACTAAGCTGTTAGCGCTTCCTTCTGCGTATGCAAAGGTAAAAGCTGTGGTTCATTCACACTGGCCTGAGGGCGTCCAGCCCCCTCGCTGTCAGGCAGACTTCAGCCCCCTCGCTGTCAGGCAGACTACAGCCCCCTCGCTGTCAGGCAGAATACAGCCCCCTCGCTGTCAGGCAGACTACAGCCCCCTCGCTGTCAGGCAGACTTCAGCCCCCTCGTTGTCAGGCAGACTTCAGCCCCCTCGCTGTCAGGCAGACTTCAACCCCCTCGCTGTCAGGCAGACTACAGCCCACTCGCTGTCAGGTAGACTTCAGCCCCCTCGCTGTCAGGCAGACTATAGCCCACTCACTGTCAGGCAGACTCGAGAGCCCCATCTGCTAGCCACTTCAGACAGCATGTCTGCTCACCGGTCCATTGCCTCCACGTCGAAACAGAACCTCTTCTCGATGGACTCAGTCTTCCTCCTAGTGCAGGACTTCAGTGTAAAGGACTCTTCTTCAGCCTGAAGAGAAGATAGAAAAACAGTTTGGTATCCCGAAAGCCAACTGTGCACTTTTAACTCCAGCATCCCACCGAGGGCGGGGGCTCCGTGTTCCTGCTGCCACGTGCCAGAAGCTTTTCAGAAGCAGAGCGTCCTGCAGACTCGCTAATACATACCTAAGTTGTTTTTTTTTTGGCCATTTTAATTGCTTATTGCTGTTATTTTCTGCTTTGTGCTGAACGTTAATTCAGTAAAGTTCAATTATGAATAACATGGATCAAAGACAGTTTCTTTAATTCTTAAAAGTACATTCATCCAACAAAAGTACATTTAACATAGTTATTCTGTCTACATTCACAGAGTGCCTGTTAGCAGGAGGAAAACACTAGCATTCAACCTCCTACTTCATGTTGAACAACCTCTGGTCGGCTGGCTGGGAAACCTCATGAATATTCATGAGGAAAGCGCTACATGATTGGCTGGTTGAACAGCTGTCAGAAGCGGCATCTGGCAAAATAGACTTGCCACTTCAGAGAAACACTGACTGAAGTGAAGCAGATCACTACACTACAATACAATACTTTTGTTGCTCTGGTCTCATCCCTTTCAATTGTACAGCTGATGTTTTGTCTATAACTGATCATTTATTAAGATAACTTGTACGTGCGGAAATTAGTCACGTGGCACATCTCTCAGCGGAAACAAATGGTAACGCTTCAGTCTCAGCCTCGCATTCGCTGTGATAGCATTGTGCATGTGTACACTAGCTGAATACATATATTTAGATAGTAAAAATACATTTAGACAATGATTGAAGGGGTGGCATGGTGGTGCAGTGGTTAGCACTGTTGCCTCACACCTCTGGGACCTAGGTTCGAGTCTCCGCCTGGGTCACATGTGTGTGAAGTTTGCATGTTGTCGTCGTGGGGTTTTCTCCGGGTACTCCGGTTTCCCCAGAGTTCTGAACAGATTAAGTTCGAGTTCCGAAGTACCACTGTATAAGGGTTGTATTGCTCAAATTAAATCCAGTTACTACTCTAGTATCATATGCTCAAATGAAGGAAACATCAAGTCTTTGTTTACACTGCTTAACACTATTATTAAGCCTCCAGACTCCCTGCCCTCTCACCTGTATTCTGTTCAATTCCTTAATGTCATTTTTAAATGAGAAAATACATAAGATCCACCAGCATTTGGGCTCACACACCTCTTCCAGTACCTCCTCTGATATCAACCCGTTTTCACATGCATTTTCTGCTTTCCAGCTTCCCACTGACTTGCTCATCTCAGACCTTATCTCTAAGTCAATTAGATGCCCTTCCCACTGTTCTGGTTAAAGCCTGCCTCCCCTCTCTGCTTCCCCTTATTTCTGTTGCTATCACCCCAATTTTAAAAAAAAAAAAAAATAGGTCTTGATCCTAACAATTTTAATAATTACCGCCCTATTTCCCCCTCCCCTCAGGTTAAGTGTCTGGGTGTCGTCCTCAATAGCACATTATCCTTTCAGTCTCATATTAACAATATCACTCAATCCGCATATTTCCATCTCCGTAATATTAATCGTCTCCGTCCTTCCCTCACCCCCCCATACCACCGCTATCCTTGTTCACAGTTTAGTCTCTTCATGACTGGACTACTGCAATTCCCTTCTGTTTGGTCTGACCAACAAATCCCTCCATAAGCTTCAATCACTTCGAAATTCTGCTGCTCGTATTATTACTAAAACCCCCTCTATACATATCACCTCTGTCCTGCAGCAGCTGCACTGGCTCCCAGTACATTTACGCATTAATTTCAAAATCCTCCTCTATACGTTTAAGGCCATCTACAACCTCGCTCCTCCATACCTGTCTGATTTTATTCACATTGCTACTCCCTCTCGTTCCCTCAGGTCTTCCTCCTCTATTCATCTCATCGTCCCTTCTGCCCGCCTTGTCACTATGGGGAGCAGGGCATTCTGTTGCTCTGTTCCCCGACTCTGGAATTCCTCACCAAAAGACATTAGAAATATAAATTCCTTTTCTCTTTTTAAATCCAAACTCAACTGTTGAAAAGTGCCTACTCTCTGTAAATTCTTTTAGGTTTTTATGCTGTTTTAGTTTTGTAATTTTTTTTATTCTGATTGTTCTTTGTTGCATAATTCTGTACGGTGTCCTTGTGTGCTCTGAAAGGCGCCTTTCGAATAAAATGTATTTTTTTTTATTATTATTATCACGACACACACGACAGCGGCGCAGACAAGGAAAAGGAGGCAGGAACAGGAAGAGGACCATCCCAGTGAGGGCGCGGCCTGCTTGTAGACTGGCGCCCCCTGCAGGCGGGTGAGGGTTAAAAATGAGGCTTGTAAGAAAGCCTGGGGGGGTCGAAGTCTCGCTCTGCCCTTGGACCCTAAAGCACAGCAACTGGCTGTGTCTGTACACATGTGTGTGTGCGTGTGTGTGTATCTGTGTGTGTGCGTGTGTGTGTATCTGTGTGTGTGTGTGCGTGTGTGTGTATCTGTGTGTGTGCGTGTGTGTGTATCTGTGTGTGTGTGTGTGTGTGTAGGTGTGTGTGTGCGTGTGTGTGTAGGTGTGTGTGTGCCCTGACATTGCTTCGTAGGCAGGCCACATGCTTCCAGGGAGAGACGGGTTCCGTCTCTGATCAGGGCAGATCACCGAGCCAGAGGAGCTCTGCTATTTTCTCTTCTTTAAAGGGCAGAAAATTTTACTTTAAATTTACCACTAAGTGAACATTAAAAAACACCTGACACAATGGTTCAGAGACCAAGAGCGACCCCTGTCAGGCAGGAACGTGTCCCCCTGCAGTCCATGTCAGGAACTGCATGGGGGCAGCGTGCCCCTGCCTAACAGTAAAGGAGAGGCTTATCGGTGCCAGGCTCACTCAGAGTCGCTTGCGCCAAGGCGGGCGCCGCTCACCACTTTGCCCCCGGACTTCTGGTCGAACATCACCATGGTGAAGCGTTTGGATTCGCGGTGGTAGCTACAGTAGTACTTGGCCCACGTGGACACGAAGGAACCTGAGGGCACAAAACAGAACCGAACCCGGAATGAGGAGCAGAATTCAGAGCAAAACAGCCCCAGGAAGAGGCTGAGCAGGTAGCAGGGGACAGAGTTACGGGATCATGTCTGTCACATGACATCATCAGGGGTTACCCTGGAGAAGCCTGTACCGTGCCCCCCCCCCCCCGCCTGCTTTGGGGGGGCTGCCTTGAGCTACAATTATGGGCTGAGCAGATCAGTGTCACGTCATGCCAGGTCCACGGGTCACTCACGTTTCTCCAGTATGAACAGATAGCCCTGCATGGTGTCCGGACTGAAGCTCTTGTGTTCGTGCGGATTCTCCTTCATCTTCCTCATCAGGCTCTCCACCTCGGACCGCGTGCCCTCAAACCTATTCCTCGTCTGAGCCCCACAGGAAGAGACTCCGTAAAAATACATCTCTTTGTGAAGCCCTGCATGGTACTGAAATCAGCCAATCGCAGGACAGGAGTTACCATACTCGGCAAGCTTACATTTTGGATACTGATGGTGAGGTCAGTCTTGAAGTCATTGAAGTCCTTCGCCAGCTCATACCCGTGATGGTAATAGGTAAACAGACCTTGCAGGAAAGCCAACAGCTGTAACAAAATCACAAGAAGGCAGGGGGATGAATGAAGGCCACTGATTGGCTGGAGATGCATACGAGAGACCAGCGGTGGAGAGGACCCTACCGGCTCCACAAACTCAAACATCTTGCGCTCCTGCACCTCCTGGACCTTGAAGACGTACTCCAGAGAGACCTCGTAGAAGTGCTGCCTCACGAGGTCCACCTGACTGTCGGCCTGCGGGGGGCGTCACGGAAGTGAGGCTGGAGAATCGGCCCCCACGCGGGAGCCCCGCCCTCTGACGTGACGGCCGCACTCACCTCCAGCAGCTGGGCCTCTTTCTTCCGAGCCGACAGGTTCAGGTGTTTCTCCAGCACGCCGCAGTACTTCTCAGTCTCCTTCTCATATTTCTTTTTGGCCTCCTGCACAGGGGGAAGAGCATCAGTAGGAACGCGAGCGTGCGGGGACACACACACACACACACACACACACATGAGAAAGAGAGATAGCGATGGAGAAAGACATTCTGGAGTCAGTTGAACTGACCAGAGTCACTTCCCAAGTCTGCCACCAGGTGGCAGTGTAACACAGTGCCCTCCTGCCCTTCAAGGTCCCGTGGGCAAGATGGATACTCAAGCTTTTATTATGGCGCAGTTCATTAGCCTTAGTGAGCAGCTGGCTGAATGACAGCGGCACACACCAGGTGAGGACTGTGTCCCAAATAAAGATGCCAGATGATAGAGACCACTGCTTAGTGTTTACTGTTTTTATCCATGAATGTGCTCTTCTTCTCTCACCTCGCTATTTACTATAACTGCTCTATTTTGGGAAATAAACTGGATTAAAATGACTTAAAATGTTGTTGGGGATTTAATGAACTAGCTAAAGATGCGGATCCTTCAGCTAAAGCAGTGCTTCCCATCCCAGTCCCCAGACAGTTCACGTTTTTGCTCCCTCCACGCCACCTGCCACACTTCTCACTGCCACTAGGGTTATACCAGTTGAAAGCCTGGAGTTTTCAGGTCTACAGGACCATATAGTGTCATTGAGGCCCCCAGACACCTCTGACATCATCACCCTGGGCTCCACAGGAGCAGCAGCCCTCCCCCCCACCCTCTCCTAAACAGCCACGCCTGGGGGGAGAGGACTCACCTTGGCGGCGCTGATCTGCTCTTTCCGGAAGCGCTCCAGGGGGGTGATCAGCACATCACTGGCATTTTCGATCTGCAGGGATGCAGAAACACGCCATCAGACTGAGACTGAATACACCCTGCGGGGTGACCACCACCCCTCCATGCCTCCAGCCCCGCCCACCAGCTAGCCCCGCCTACCAGCTAGCCCCGCCCTCACATCCACTCTAATGCCCACACTCACCATTCTCGCCCGCTCATCCTCCAGGCTCCTCAGGACCCCGGCAAACTCCTGCAGGGACCTTGCTGTGGGGAGTCAGAGAGATGGAGCAGTCAGCAGGGAGGTGTATGCCGCGGGACCCAGCCAACCTCCACCCCCACCACCCGGACACCCCCTCAAGAGCTCAGCCTCACCGATGCAGATCTCGTCGTCTGTGACGGCATCACCAATGCACTGGAACTTGAAGTCGTTGAGTGACTCTGCAAACTTGCGGTTGGCCGTGGACAGATCTGCAGAGGGGGGAGGGGAGCAAAGCGTTCACCAAGGCGTTCCTGAATCGGACCAACAGCCAGCAACACGACTCTAATCATAAACACCCCCTCTGTCAGTGCTGAGTTACTAACAGAACGTGCTGTGGTCAGTACTCATGTGAAGTTGAACACTGACTAGTCTAGGCATCGATACAACACATTAATGTGCAGGGGTCTGTTCAGACCCCTGTAACTACTGGAATTCATGCTCTGTTAAACCTATTCAAGTTCCATCAAACATAAACAGATGAGAACACAGGAAATGGGGGCTTATTTGTGACAAGCCTTCCTGCCGAAATGTGCTGGGCTAAATTAAGTCAGAATGTAAAGAGCAGCTGTAACCCCAGCTGGTGAGCAAGAGGACAGTATCGGGGCAGTGGGGAGCGGCAGGCGGTAACGGGGCAGTGGGGAGCGGCAGGCGGTAACGGGGCAGTGGGGAGCGGCAGGAAGCGGCAGGTGGTAACGGGGAATTGGGGAGCGGCAAGGAGCGGCAGGTGGTAACGGGCAGTGGGGAGCGGCAGGGAGCGGCAGGTGGTAACGGGGCAGTGGGGAGCGGCAGGGAGCGGCAGGTGGTAACGGGGCAGTAGGGACTGGCAGACAGTCTGTGTGAGGTGGCTAGGTGCATGCATGGATATATGCTGTCGTGTGAAAAAGAAAGTGCCATATCAGGACATAAAAAAATAATAATCTGGTCCTTACCAGGTCCTAAAATTATTTAAATTTAACTTCAGATGTAAAACAGCACAACATATTTCACTGTGTCATTATTTATCTAACAAAAATGAAGCCAAAATTGGAGAAGCCTGGGTGTGAAAAGCCAAGTACACCCAATAGATTTTAGAACCACCTTCAGCAGCAATAACTTAACCATCGATAATGTGCAGGGCTCCACACTGCCAGCAAAATACTCGCATGTGCACCTTTTATTGAGAGTGTGTGATTTTATATTTGCACTCGGGACTACGTACATATGCGCGAACTGATGATAAAAAAGAAGCGTTTACAGGTGATTATTAAAAAAATAACATAAGAAACAGATGTAGAGAGGGAGAGCCAAAACTGATGATGAGGGTTGGGTTATTAAAGCTAATGTTCAGATTAAAATATTTTGCAAGAACAGTAACTTTACCCCCTTGATATTCGCTGTTTCGGCCATTTGCGAGTTGTAAACTGGAATGTCGCTAAAAGCTCGCAGAAACTCAAACCCTGTGTGAGCCAAAAACGAAAAACAATACTGAAAACGACGTCACACAGGCAATATATAAATGATGCTATTTTACCAAAGGAGTTCAATGTTGTGAAAAAACACATAGCGACATGATGCACAGCATTTCAGCCTACAGCTTCACACGTGATACAGACTGACAGTGGACAGCGGGCGTCCGCTGTCTCTTCGCAGTTTAACTGCACAGTGGATAGATGGAGTCACACTGCATGGGAAGCTGCTCCAGTGCTCGCACAGCAGCCAAGCTACAGCAGGTGGCTGTCCATTATTGGACGCCATTCCTTTATGCACATCTCTCTTAAGGCTGACATCCCTGTGGAGGAATCTTGGCCCACTCTTCTTCATAGCGCTGCTTTCATGCCGTTCCTTTATGCACATCTCTCTTAAGGTGCCACCACAGCATTTCAGTCAGACTGAGGTCTGGACTTCGACTGGGCCGTTATGAAACCTTGATTCTTTTTCAGCCATTCTGCTGTACACTGGCTGTTGTGCTCAGGATCATTGTCCTGTTGCATGAGCATGTTCCAGCCAAAAGGTGTGGCGGCTCTGAGGCCAGGGATCTGTATCAGCAACTGGAAGGTCGTGGGTTCAAATCCTATGAATGCCAGGAGTGATTCTACTCCATTAGACCCGTAACCTGCAATTGCCTCAACCTGGGTATGATGTTAATCTACATCCAGCCCTATAAGGAGGTCCTCCAACTCACAGGGAATAACTTGGGGGTTGGGTGCAGGATTGACACTCCAGCCACTGGGGAAAAAAACCTCACACTGGTCCATTTGGACTAGTGTGGTGCTGAGGTATCACCCACCACATGTTTGCATTGAGGTTCTCATCCCTGAGTATATACTGGTATACAGAAGAGTTCATGGTCAGACTCAATGACTGTAAGGCCCCCAGGGCCTATGACTGCGAAACAAGCCCAAATCATCACCCCTCCACCCCTGCGCCTGACAGTTTATATGAGGTGTTTGTGCTGATATGCAGTCAGTCTTCTTATAAATGTACTGTCATGAACTTTAACACTTAACATGCTAAGGGCTGTAGAGTCTGAGCTTTTTTACAGTTTCTCTGAGCTCTGCACGGTCCGACCTTGGGATGCATTTGCTGGGTCTTCGACTACTGGGAAGACTGGCAACCGTTTTCCACTTGTGAATAATCTTACTAACTGTGGAATGATGGACTTTAAATTGCTTGGAAACGGCCTTGTAACCCATCCCAGATCGATTGGGAGCAGCGTTTGCTTCTCTAAGAACATTGCTGATGTCTTGCCTCCCTGCCAACACACACCTGAATACTCCAGGCCTGCAAAACCTCTGCTTTTATACTGGTGGTCACACTTGCATTTGATTATCAGCACCCAGCTGCTACTTACCCTTTTAATTCCTATGGAAGCAGTAAGTGTGCAAAATGTCCCGTCTGTATTTGACAATTTTTATAAAATAGATAATGACGCTGTAATATGTCATGTTGTATTTACCTAATTTTAAGACCTGATGATTTTAAGACCTACCTGATGATTTTTTTCTTATGTCCCGATACGTAAAACCATTTCATTGAAAGGTGTACTTTTTTATTCACATGACTGTACACACACACACACACACACACACACACACACACACACACACACACACAGTCATACCAGAACAGCAAAGGACCTTCCCCAAACTGGTCCCACAAAGTTGGGAGCATAGAATTGTCCAAAATGTCTTGGTATGCTGAAGCATTAAGGGTTCCCCTAGAACTAAGGGACCCAGCCCAACTCCTGAAAAACACCCCCATACCATTATCCCTCCTCCACCAAACTTTACAGTTGGCACAGTGCAGTCAGGCAGGTAACGTTCTCCAGGCATCTGCTAATCCCAGACTTGTCCATCAGACTGCCAGACAGAGAAGCGTGATTCGTCACTCCACAGAAGAAGTTTCCACTGTTCGAGAGTCCAGTGGCAGTGTGCTTTACACCACTGCATCCAGCACTGGGCATTGTGCTTGGTGATGTGAGGCTTGCATGCAGCTGCTCGGCCCTGGAAGCCCATTCCATGAAGCTTCTGGCTCACAGCTTTCATGCTGGGGTTAATGCCAGAGGAAGTCTGGAACTCTGCAGTTACTAAGTCAACAGAGCGCTGGCGACTTTTACACACTGTGTGCCTCCGCACTCGGTGACCCGTTCTGTTACTTTACATGATCTTCCACTTTGCGGCTGAGTTTCTGTTTCCTAAATGCTTCCACTTTGCAATAATACCACTTACAGCTGACCGTGGACTATCTAGCAGGGAAGAAACTGCAAAGGTGGCATCCTATGACAGTACCTCGCCTGAATTCACTGAGCTCTTCACAATGACCCATTCCTTCACAAATCCTTCATGAGCCTATATGCAGACAATGCTACAGAATGGCGGCGACAAAGTCGAGTAGCATGGAAAACTTAGCGAAGCATCTTAAAGACCGACACCCTGGTCTTTACAGACGGAAAAGCTCCCGTTTCAACAACAATGAAGTATTAAACAGGCGGTCTGTGTTACCCAGCCACTGCACACTTCACCATTAGCCATTTAGCTATTACCATCTATCAATTAACTCATCACTAAGGCAGCGGCTATGGCTAATAAATAAAAGGATAACGCTAACATGGGAGCTAGGGGATGTTATCAGTCCTGCCCATATGTAACATTAATATACAGTGTTAATTTAACAGCATAACACAATTTTTTATGATTCCCTTAAAGTCCCAGATTGAGCCTGAGAAACGTCGAGCAGCATCTAGACAGAAACATTACCCGTGGTATCGGAAATGGTATTTTCCTGGGTATCAGTGTTGAGTTTGAAATTGTAGTATTGTGACAACCTTAATAAATATATA
>JAODJW010000002.1:5913075-5930159 GCA_026777045.1 Hyperopisus bebe
GCCCCCCCCCCCCCCCCCGCAGAAAACCCACCCCGGAGCTGCTTGTGCAGGCCGGCCTGTTGTAGCCTGCACTTCTGGAGAAAGCATGACAGGCTGGCGCAACTGAAGAGACACGATCTGGCATGTGCCGTCAGAATGACAGCGCCCTGTCCCATACAGGTGACCAGATGGGGGGCTGCGACCCAAAGGGTGCAGGAGAGCAAACGACCTCTAAGCATGAACCCACTGCAACCTTCAGAGTCTCTGCCAGTAACATCCTGAGGAGACCAGTAACAATGAAAAGCATGAACTTCTAAATTTCTCCCCAATTTACCCCTTTAAACAACCATTTCAGATAATGACTAATTCAACATCCCTCGCCCTTGAGCAATTAAATAACTCATTTAAATTAATGAATCCATTTAAAAGGTAACTGCTGCTGCAGGTCCTTCAAAAACATTGATAAGAGAGTCAGATTACTTCAAAGTCCAGCTGACTGCAATGCCTCTACACAGTGAATAAAAAACCTTAACTGCATGTTCTGTTATCTACGGAAAACAATTTGAAAAGCTACCTGTGGGATAGAGTTCCAGAATTATCTGGAAAGGATCTTTACATGGAATAGTGAAATGATGGTAGGATTCAGACTGTGACACTCTCGACTGGAGATCATCTTGTCTGGTTTAGCTGAAGGAAGCCATTGAACTGCACACTGCACTCTCCAGTGAAATCGGTAGAGCTCCCAAAGACATGGACTGGCCGACAAGCAGACAATGTATTAATTTTAATTAAAACAGACTTCAAGCAATTCAAGCTGGTTTAACCATAAACTAGAAAGCATAGACCTAATTAACCCCCCACCCCAGTATCTACAAGTGGAGGCTGTGATCAGCATTAACCTCGTCACCTAAACCTGGTCCAGTACCTCCCAGTCTGCACCCCCATCTGACCCGATTCTATGTAACGATGTCATCTGTGGGTCAGTATTTCAGCAGACTGGCATAGTTTGTTACAGCTTACTAACGATGACTAAAATAACTATCCTCACCTAACGCCCAGCTCCAGGGGTGAAGTCAAAGCCAGTAGACACCTTCTCTCATGATTTGAAGTCACAATGGACCTTATCTCACAGAACAAAACCATTTCAGAATTAAACTAGACAACCGTTATTTTTTTGCAGCGACAATGTAAACTGTAATTTTGGGGGAATTTGTGTAATTACCATGATTTGAAGCCTGTGGTTCGAGGTTCAGCCTTGGATCCTGACTTCTAATCACAGGTTGTGTCAGGCTCACACAACAGACATAACGGACCACAGGGGAAGTATGAAATTATCTCTCAATACTAGAAGGCAGATGAAGGTCACAGGCTTGTCCAGCAACCAAGATGTGCCAAACATGAAATTAGCTCTCAGTTCATTTCGAACATGCTTAACTTGAAACAGGTTTGACGTGTTGTATGCAATGAGTTTCATCACTCCTTTAAGATGGAACTGGTCAACTCTGGGTGCACGCCACTCTCATGCTGAATTTCCCAACTCACCAACGTGCCCAAACAGTTACCCTGCCAGGTGAAAAATTAGCCCACTTATCAACAATCTCTGTGTGATCCAGGATTCACAGTGGCTGAGCCACCATGCTGAAGAAATTCAAAGCAGAATTTAAAACGCGCAAAACAGCAGCCAGAAATCTCTGTGATTAGTGCTGAAGAGGTTCTGAGCTGAAACATCTACCGCAAGGAATCTACTGCAGGCAAAGGGATTTAATCAGCTTTTAGATTAGAAAGTGTGCATGCAGCTGAGCCAATTCTAACCTACTACCAGAACGACATCTTTAAAAGCAGCATGAATAAAAATAAAACCAGGAATACAGCATGTGACCAAACCCTGTTCCAGCAATAATAAAATTACTCGTTGAAACGACCTAACCCTTCACTGGACATAGAGAAGCAGCATGTTGAGACCCCGTATGAGTCCTGGTCCAGCTGGAACCGGGTCCATCTCCTCACATCGAGCCGCTGCGGCAGGACACTGTGACCTTGAGTTAAGACCTCAAAGGGTTCTGATCCAGGAATGACACCCATTAGCCTTCAATGGACGACATCACACCTGCCATCTGTGACTGGACACCGGCATTAATTAAGTAATCAATTAGATATCTGTCTGAATGGTTAAGGGATGGACCAGCGGTCTGGCTGCCAGCTGCCGGACCGCGCGGAAGCGGCAAGGGGCGGGTATTGGCCGTCAGAATCGCCCCTGCCGGTTCGGTTCGGCGCGGCTCGACTGGCGAAAGGCTTACTTCTCAGCGCCTGAATGAGCGCCTTGCCGTCCTTGATGAGCTCTTTGATGAACTTGTTTGTCCTGTCCAGCTCCAGCTCATGAGACTTCAGCCTGTCGCGGAACTGGGGGCTGTCCAGGTAGCAGTCGCTGAACTCCAGGGCGGGCAGCCCCATGTCTGCGCCGGGACCAAAGCCGCAGCAGCCGCCAGGCGTGAGCAAATCCTTCAGGGGAGTCGCTACTCGCGAGCCAGCTGGTCAGTATCCAAACTACCGGGAGGAGAGAGGAAAAGAAACGCCGCCCCCCGCTGACTGCTTAACCCTCAAGGCCACCGCAGAATGTCCGCTGGCGTACCGGGCACCGCTGCTTACGCTGCCGGGCGAAGCACCACCGGCTCTCCTGCTGGGGTGGGTACGCGACTCGCTACGGCTGGCGCGGCTCCAAGCCCACCTATGCCATGTTTAATCCGAACACAGCGCCGTAAGCACAACAGTCCTGCGACAGGGATGCGCGGACGCTGTCATCCTGCAGGGAGCGAAGCGAACAGGCTGCGGCTCAGGGCGACAGACACGGATTCCTTCCGCGGCTCTTTAACCGCGACCGCGCGATCCAGACGCAGGCTCAGCACCAACCTACCCTGAATCAGGACGTCATATGACTGACAGCTAGACGGACCAATGACAGCCCAGGATCCCGGCGCGCTCTGCCCAGTGAGGTCCATCCGCATCCGCTGGTTGGTTGGCTGTATACTGAAGATAGATGATGTCATGCTTGGGCGGGGAGTCTAAATCCGAAGCGAATTCGCTTCGCACAGATGCGCCTTTCCTGGCCGGATTCCTTTACGTACTATTCAGTCTAGGGGTTTTGAGAAGGTGGACACAGTTGTAAGGCGTCACACTTAGAAAGAGTATTAATGTGATTCTACGTATGATTCTACGCGATTCTACGTAGTCTACGTATCCTTCCATCCATCCATCTAACAATCGCTTACCCTGGTCAGGATCATGGGAGGCCTAGAGCCAATCCCAGGCAGCATGTGTCGCAGACTGAGGTTCACGATCGTAGGGCACATCAACCCCATATGACCTGAAATGCTCTTCTGAAATAGGGGGAGAAACAAGAGCATAAGATAAGTGAATTAATGTAATGCATGACAGAAAAAATAAGTACTGCGGCAATCATCTTTACACCTGATTCCTGTTGATGTGACAACCCAAAATATGTCAAAATATATACCATACTCCGGTTTAAACATTTTTAAATCACTTACCTATTCTAAAAAACCATGCCTTACGGCCATTCTGTTCACCTCTACGGCCATCTGCTGGCGAATATTATTACTGTACAACCGCCCTCCCGCGGTAACACACCGTAGCCTTTTTAGGTAATCTCTCTACTGTGCCTTTATGCCTAGGGAGATTCTTCTGATTTTGAAAAATTCGTGTATTTTTAGTGTGTGACTAGGCGGGCATAGCAACAATGTAAATACGTCTTAATGTTAAAGTTGCATAACTCATTCACGTTTTCCATAACTGCTTCTCTAATATAGGGTCATGCTGTCGATCGTAGGACACTCACACATTACGGGCGACTAAGCCAATTATCCTTACTGTTTGTCTTTCAACTGGAGAACATTCAAACTCCACACACACCGTGAACCCTGGAGATGGATCCACCTGGCTTTTTAGTCATTCTAGAGCTAATCCTTTCCTGTCTGCATTTCTTAGACATGCCAGGATGTTGCTTCGAGTTTTCCCCTGCTAAGCATTTGATGCCGCTGTCAAAAGGCTTCCTGCAGCCAGGTCATGCCAGAATGGGAGAGCGACTGCATACTCTGATACAATGATACTCTTAATGACATCACTGCTTTGACTAAATGGATAATTTGTGGGGTACAGCATAGGAACTGCAATAGTTTTAAATAAAGCATTCAGGCAAGTTACAGTAAACACTCATGCCAACCCTCTATCCATCCATCAATCTTCTGTAACCACTTCTCCTGTTTAGGGACCCTCAGACCATTGTTTCTAACCCTGTGCTTTTCATACCTTTATCTTGGCTGAATCTTATTCCATCCCTTACCTCTGTTAATGGTAAGGGATACAGTATAACAAGTGTAACAAGATGCAGAGTATCACTGATGTTTGTGCCAATAACAAATTTATTGTGTTTCTTCAGAGTAAATTATTTTCTCAGCTGTTGTGCTCTTATTAGTACAAAAATTCCTCACAATTCTCATGAAGTGTTTGGAAATGCCAAGATAGGTGACATCATGAGCAGCCTTATCCTGACTGGCATGACTATGGGCATAACCCCATATACGACCCTACATTGTGGTAAAAGTGGATCATATCCCAGCATGCACTGGTGAAGCCATTCCGCCTGAACAGCATGTCTTTTGGTTGCGGCAGGAATCTGAGGGAGAAAAACCACATGAACGCTGAGGAGAACATGCAAACTCCAAACAAACCAGGCAGCAAGGAGAACCTTCAACCCTGGAGGTGTGAGGTCTCAGAATTACTCACCACGCCTACCCCAAGGGGTCCTGGGCCTGGATAGGATCGATGATGCAGGAGAAACCTGCTAGCTGGCTGACTTTTGTGGATCTGCTGCCTAAAGACACCGTTTTAAAAAGGAAAATAGCAGAGACTGACCTTGTGAGACACCCCTGCAGCTAAAATTAGTGTTTATCAGAGCAACAGCAGGGATGTTCCTGAGGGATGGTGGATCCTATGACTAAGTAACTAAGTAAGTTTACACAAAGCACTTGAACGCTGGCTTTGCAATGGCTGACACCTTATAAATCAATGACATACATTATTGCAGTTCGGATTGTGATGTTACACTGTTTGCTGGGGATGTTGACCAGATCTCACAGACAGTGTTCATTTTGCTCATAAGTGAGCTCAGTTCAGTTAAGTTCAATTCGATTCAGTTTATTTTTATATAGCGCCTTTCACAACAGAGTTGTCCCTACGCGTTTTACATAGATGTGTTGTGATACATAAAACATCATTACAGAGAAGTACAGAACGGGAAAAAGGAAGGAAAGAAATCAAAGTGAGTTGCTTTTGAGTGCCTGCTGTCTGCTTTGCATTCATTTTCTATGGCCCCTCTCTTAGAAACCTTCAGACAAAATGACAAAATGGCTCCCACTTAGTCCTTAATGAACTTCTGAAACCTGTTACTACCTTCCAGTTCAAACCAGGTGCATTTGCCAGGACGTACCACTCACTTTGACCGGATGGGAATATGACATTGCCCATTTTCAGCTGCCAAGCTCACTAGCTGGGGTAAATATAGACTTGTGAGGGCCATCTTAGGGTAGGGTGTGTTTATAAGGGATGAACACTTGTGGGCGAGAGAGCGAAGGGCACAGACGGAGCCAGGATGTCCAGCAGACCACTGAGAGCTCATTGACTATCCCGTTTGCAGACATGGTATACGGAAATGCTGCCCCCTTTCTCCAGGGGCATTTTCACAGGTAAATCTCTTCAGCCTCCACGGCCGACTGCTTGTCACTGGAGACAAATACTCGGAGGACTCACTTGCATTTCAGGGGGCTGTCAGGCTTCCCATGGCCAGTAACAGAAGGAACTTCCCGGAAAATGGTCCTTCTGCACAGTACCCTCACATTCCTCAGTCTGCTTTTCCTGGCAACCGCTGACACTTTTCCAAAATTCTTTTGGATATAGAGAATTGCCAGAATTCTGGTTTTTAATGATAATGGAGTTTACTACAGCTACTGTTCTTATGTAGATTTATGGGTGAGCTGCAATGACAGCAGCAAAGAGTTTCCTTAGATGGAAAACTCGTTAAATCGTTTCTACTTTTCTTCATGAAGGAAAGCCGATAAGAATCGCTTCTGGAGGTGGGTATGTTTTAAAATAAACACATATGTGGGATGTGAAGTGACTGATGATATTAGCCGGAAATTTTCAGGGGCATCAGTCTGTAAATATTCATCGTGGCTTTCTTGCCTTTGACCTCCTGGTATCTGGCTGCATTATAAAAATGTAAAGATAATTTGATATGCTTTATGTATTTTCTTGTGGTTTAACGGAATTTTAATGTGGTCTTACGTGATTTCTCTATTTTTTT
The DNA here is from genome assembly GCA_026777045.1 of Hyperopisus bebe. Lineage (NCBI taxonomy): Eukaryota > Metazoa > Chordata > Actinopteri > Osteoglossiformes > Mormyridae > Hyperopisus > Hyperopisus bebe. The sequence continues at coordinate 5,919,431 of JAODJW010000002.1, forward strand.
TTTTTTTTTTTTGTCTGCACACGTTCAGGCTTTTCCCGGGGCTGCTTACAGAACTGGCGGGGCGCTGGGTACTTTCCCAGATCGCTGGGATAAGCAGGGGCCCGATCGGAGGCCGATGAGGGCGGCCGTGCAGCGCCCCGCGGACCCCCTCCGGAAGAGTGGTACATACCCCGTCACTGCGCTACAGGCGCACCTACTCTTACCGTGATCGGGACGCCGGGAGGCTGCCAGCAAAATGACGGAAGGGGAGATATCGGTGTTTCCGCTGGGGCCGGAGAATTTCGGAATCGACATGCAAGATTACAAGAAGCTGACGCGCCTGTATTGCCTGAACGGCGGATATCATCTGCGGATCCTGCCTGATGGCACGGTGGAGGGCAGCAGGGACGAGGGCGACGCTTACAGTAAGGCTGCCGGCGAGATTAAGGCTGATAGTTGTTTGTTTACAGGTTGCCGCGCCGGTACTGGGGCGACAGGGCAGCCGGGACTCTCCCATCGTCCTCCGATCGCTTGCCTTCGGCAGATTAATTGCGGGCGGGTGGTATTTTGACATTTTGATAAGCAGCGCCATTGCCTCATTATTGCCGTGCTGATCTTCTAGCACCGGCGTTTTAAAAGGCTCCCCCACTTATGTACGAGCGATGAAAGGTGTTTGATGTAGAACGGAACTGCCCCTGGTAACGCAGCCACATGACAGACTTTTGCGCTATTTTGATCGTAGCCAGTGATATGCGGCGAGTCATTTTCTTTGGCATGCATTTCATCAGAAATTTCATCAGATTTCAGGAGGCTGATGGCAGCCGGGGGCTCTTGGGCACAGCTGTTAACGTTGTTAATAAGCACCTGCATCGCATAGCTTGTGGACTGAGATAGTGATGAGTGTGTGACTGCTGAAAACGGCATCTGGGTGCCATGTCAGACGGGCGGCTTCGACATCCAGCTTCAGCCACAGTGTCAGGATGGCGTCTGCTCCCCATCTCCTGCTGACGCGCCGCTTCCCTGTTGCAGATGTCATGCGGCTGAAAGCCGTCAGCATCGGTGTGGTGGTGATCGAGGGCCGGGAGGCGGCGCTATACCTGGCCATGAACGAGCAGGGCCAGCTTTACGGCACAGTGAGCTTCCTGGCAAATCGTTTGCTGACCTGTTGATTTTACTGTGTAAAATGATTTCTGGCAAACAGATGTGAGCTAAGCTCCACCTTTGTTTCCACGTTTTTCCAGTCCAACCTGAATGACGACTGTTACTTTCTGGAGAAGCTGGAGGAGAATCACTACAACACCTACATGTCTCAGAAGTACCAGGAACAAGGCTGGTATGTTGGGATCAAGAAGAACGGACGGCCCAAGGCTGGACCGAGGACCCACATGGGACAGAAGGCTATTTATTTCTTACCTCGCATAATCGACAACACAAGCAAATGAAGAGGGGAAAGACCAAGCCCTCTCCGAGTAAAACGTCATTTTAGGCCATTTATTCCCATCTACTGACATAGTCAAACACTAAACTTGCTGCTCACAGAAATCTGGAATTTCTGTCACCGCTAACATGTGATTATAGCTGATAAAATGATTCAGCTTTTATCTGTATGTACACAGCAGTTCACAGCTTGAATAGTCTTAGTGACTTTCTGTCCTTATACTGTGCACCACAACTTAAATAACTCTAACGATGAATTAAATCTTTATTTTTTTACTTACATATAAGATCTTTTTTTTGAATATTATTTGGGTAGAAAATGTGCTTACATGAAACTTGTTTTTTCACTTTACTGTAATACATGTATTTATTAATCAGACAGTTAGCTGTAAAATAAGAGCATAATTTTATCCATAAACACCCACAACTATACCGTGTCTGGCATTTAGGTGTATCAACATGTTAAAATGTGGAAAAACTGAAATGGTATCACCTCTTTGTATCATGTGCTATATGCAGCTATATACATTAAATATAAATATTTATCTATGTCTTTGACTGTTATGTAAAGTGAATATTAATGAAAATTATATAATTAAAATAATCAGGCTTTCCGTGAAATAATTACGGTAAAGGCATTCAAATTGATGCTTTGTTGTGTCCCACGTGAGGAGGAGATTAGTGAATTACAAACATGTCATTTCCTGTTATGATATCAGTGACCTCTGAGTAACACACTGGCTAGTTTAATATGTAGCAGGTCAAGATTACACACTGTACTGTCACTGATAGTCTGAGATCATATGTCTTTGAAACGTACAAACCCTTGTATTCACATATAAGCCGCTAAGATGTTTTCACCTGAAATTGTAACCCGCTAATTAAATGTAATGTAAATATTTCATGGTGTCCGTGGTTGTTTTATACCGAGTGCTTTCTCTGCCTTTCTCGGCACGTCACGTTAGAACATGAACGGTGGTTGAATCATTGTAAATTGAGGCCACACGGTGGCAGCATTGTGCCGTAAAAGTCGTCGTAGTGGCGCAACTTTAAACACATTTTTTCGTTTATGGGATGAAGTGCTCAGATTCCAGATAATATCAGGTCATGGATGTAGGGGGGCAGAGAAGAGTCTCTGTTATGTAACTGTCCTGCTTGAGTATAACATTTCTTAAAAGGCACATGGGGACGTTCGCATCGTAACAAGAGCCAAGAAAAAAGTAAAATGATATCTGCTGCCCATAGTCACAGAGAGTAACTTATAAATATGTCTCTAGCAGATCATGGGAAACGTATAGTTCGTGTTTGTATTTTACTAGCACGTTTTCTTCAAGGACTCAACAGATCCAGTTTGCTGAACATTTGGTCATACGGTCCAGTTCTGTGTTTGAGCCCTTGGTGGCAAAGTAGATTTGCCGGGTGCCAGAGGAAGTGTTTGGTGCCATGTGACTGCAGCTGTGATCTGTGTCCCCTGCTTCAGCGCATACACACACACACACGCACGCGCGTATGCACACATATTTTTTTTGCCCTTGATACAATCTAGTAGGTACTTGGTACCTCTGAGGTAAATTAAGAGGTAATTATAGGTGCGACGAAGACACAGTCACTCCTACCCTTTCTAGTCAACATTCTCCCGATACGATGAACTAAAAGTGCATTGAAACGGCGGCCCAGCACAGAAACACAGGAGCGCCGTCAGCCTGCCAAGTCCTTATTATGAGGTTTGTCCTTGTGTTGACTGATCAGTTTCACTTGGCCCAAGACCTCGTTACACAACACAGGGGAATGAAGTGTTGCTAGGGTCTGTGCTGGGGCTCGGCTTGTGAAGCGATCGCTCTGCAAGTCTGGAAACTTGCACAGACACCGTGCCCATGTTGGGGGCTGTGTCCATCTTCAGCCCGACCTGAGAGCTTGGCGAGGGGGGTGACTCGTGAGCGAGAGGGAGAGAGAGGGAGAGAGATCTAACTTGCTGGCCCCTGGCCTCCATGCTGCAGAAGGAGTTTAAAGCTGAAGAGGCCCAGGCTTCCTGTGGGGCCCCTGTCAGGCCCAGCCAGGCCCCGGGCCCCATAGAACACGGCAGAAGGTTTCCATCCAGGTGGGGAACCAAGCCCAGCTACACTGCAGAAGCACTCTTCCACTGTCCTGGCCACCTCCCACCCTCCACCTGTTCCAGGGGGCCCCCGTTGCTCCATCCGGTCCCTCCCCCTTCACATCCAAATAGATGGTGGGATGTCCACAGCCCCACCCCCATGAATCCTACGGCCCTTGTGGTCAGAAATACTAAAAAAAGAGTCAGGTGTTATTAGAGATATGTGCACACACACATACACATACACAGACACACACACAAACATGCGCGCACACACACAAACATGCACACACAACCATACACACACACACAGAAACACAGAGACACACACACAAACATGCGCGCACACACACAAACATGCATACACAACCATACACACACACACAGAAACACAGAGACACACACACAAACATGTGCACGCACACACATACACAAACACACACAGGCAAATACACACACAGACATACATACAGGGTTGTAATTATATCTTTGTAGGGAATTTCCATTCCTTGCTATGCTGAAAACTCTAATCCCAACGTGACGACCTTAACCCCTACCCAAAGGTAAGGAGCTTGCACTAACCTTATCCATAAGTAACTAAGCAAAATATTTTTAGGTTTATGAATGCTTTCATAGATCTTTGTGGGAACCTGAAAAATGGTCATACAATGTCAGAATGACAGGTTTTTATCACATTGTGATTACATTTGGTCCCCACGATGTAATATAAACATAATCCACACATGCACAAGTTGCATTAGCCTCTATGCCATTAAAAAGTCAAGTAAAAGAAATAATCAACTCAGAGATAAAATGGCGAGCAGAAGGGGCCCTGCCATAAGCTGTACTGGGCATACGACGGGCATAAAACAGGCATGTGACGGGCACACGATGGGCATACGACGGGAATATGACAGGCATGTGACAGGCATATGACAGACATACAACGGGCATGTGATGGGCATACAATGGGCATACGACCCGCATATGACAGGTACGAATTGGCATGCAGGAAGCATTTCTTCCTCTCAGTAACTCTTTGGCACTGAATCAGTACTTTCACGCAATATTTAGTTGGCGTGTCTCTTACTGCTATAATTTAATACATTCAAAAAGTTGTTTTACGAGGCTTGGGTATGAATTTGGGAAAAAAATTCAAAAGAAACAAAAACCGGGCTTTAATATAGATTTATACTTGTATCCTCTGGCAGATTTCTCCATGTTAACCAGATATATATTACAAAATTCTGCGTAAAAAAGTTAAATGATTTATTCACAGCGGTCTTGCGCAGTGAATAGCGTCATGTCTGACTCAGCTGTGGGCTTTCATCTGGAGACCAGGTGGGTCGTGCCCCTTCCCAGGACCTCCACTGTGAGCGGCCCCACGCCGCCCCACGCCGCCCCCTGCCGCGGTCACATACAGGCCGACCGGAGCAAATCCCTTCCGCTCTGTCATCCAGGTTCCTGCTTACTCACGCTGCTGACGCCAGAATCGCATGGAGAAGCCATCCCTGCCTGGCTACAAAGGGCGCATACACACACACACACACACACACACACACACACACACACACCATTCATTTCTATGGGAAAAACCCTAATCCCAATCATTACAATCTTAACCCCTACCCATCCCTAATCTTAACCATAAGTAACCAACCCAAATACAAGTCTTTTGGCATTTTTACTTTTTTGATTGCATTCACAGATTTTTATAAAACTGAGGCTATCCAAATGGGGACCTCAAAAGATGTCCCCAAAAGTGGGAAAATTTCAGGTTTTACTACACTTTGGGGACAATTTGGTCTTTAAGGGGGAGACCAAATGTGATCTATGCAAACCCCCCCCCCCCACACACACACACGCATACACACACACACAGGTTTGATTACATCTTTGTGGGGAGATTCATTGCTATGGGGAAAACTGTAATCCCAACATGACAACCGTAACTCCTAACCAGTCCTAACCTTAACCTTAAATAACTAAACTAAATACAACAATTTGGCATTTTATTTTTTGATTTGAGGGTGTGTGTGTGTGGATTATGTTTATATTACATTGTGGGGAACATTTGGTCCTCACAATGTAATATAAACATAATCCACACATACACACACACACACACACACACACAGAGCCAGGGTGCGTGACGGTGTGGGGGGCGGGTTTGGGGGATCAGCTCTGGCCCTTTAAAGGGAAATGATCTGGCCCAGACGTATCAGTGTAAAGCAGCTCTGATGGCCTCCCAGCTCTCCCAGCTCTCCCAGCTCTCCCAGCTCTCTCCATGTCACGCCGTCTTCCAGGGGTGGAATCTGCTCCACTGCTCCACTGCTACGAGAACAGAAAGTCCATCTCCGTCTCATTTTCTATTTTGGGAAAGAGCCGACTGTGTTGTGTGTTTGGGGCTTGTCAGATTTGTGACGAGAGAAAATTGCGTGCTTTACACGCATCATCAGCATGATTCCCTGGGCGGTCATCCCCCCCCCCCTCCCCCCAGTCAAGGTCACTTCCACTTCCTGTCATTCTTTGACCGAGGACAGAGGGAACAGACTGATGTCTGTGGCAGTGCACAAACAGCAGGCTATTAATGGCAAATATCTGGCATTCCCAGTGTATCCGTCTACAGGATATTACGTTATGACTGAGTGTGGAAGTCGCTGCCATTCCTCACCCTCTCACACAACAATGTACAGAAGCACACCGAGCTTTTGAAGTCAGTCATGTTCTAATTCTGGGACACTCAGGAAAGGCCAATCACCAGAGTTTTTCCTGAAGACCCAAAGTGTTCAGTGAGTTCCTTTCTGACGAATGGGCCTCCTCACAAAAGGACCGTTTGTCTGGGGGGGTGTTGACCATGTGTCGGATTAGAACTGTGCTCTTTCAAGGGACGAATTCATGTCGTGTATAAAGGCTTCTGTGTAGAATCTACGCTATCTTGTACCCTACTTCGTAGCCTGACACACACCTCCACAAAAATGCAGCTACAGGCATAGGCTACAATGCAGGGTACCAAAGGTGTAGATTCTATGCAGAAGTATAATGGCACTTTTCCACTGGAAATACCGGAATCAATCAGTACTGCGAAGAGGCACTGGTTATGGCGTGGTTCCGGCTCGCTTCGGTTTTCCACTGCAGAAGGGTGCTTGGTAAAGGTGTTGCCAGGTTTGCAGAGCAAAAGTGACCGAAGAATAAAACTGAAAAGGTGTAGATCACGATTCACTATGTGGTAATTTCCACTAGCACATCTGTGAGAATCACCATCCTATGGCAGCATCAAACTCTATAGAAATTAGCATTTGCTTGTGCAAAATTACATTACCAATGCATTCCGTTCAGCTGTACTATCATATTTTTTTAAGCAGCCCGTTGCAAATGTTCAAGTTCTGTTATCAGGAATACATCAAAACATTCGATGTGTGATACTACTAATAATGAACAACATATACAATATGCCCTTTTCCCTTCAGATAGGAGGAATGCAGCAGAACACCAGTAGCTACGTGCATTTTGACCAGTCGGAGGGTGGTGACGCAACCAGTTCAGTTTGGTGACGCTTTTGGCCCTGTTAGTAAGCGAGGCCTTGTCACTGCGGGTACAGTTCAGGTACGGCTTGGTCCCTGGTGGCAGTGGAAAAGCTCCATTCGGGTTCATCCAAAAGAGTGCAATAATGGTGAATGAAGTAACATGTCACTCTTCCTGAAATAATCTGAGAAACAAGCCTGTAATAGGGACCACATTTTCCAGCACTGGCAATATAAAGCAGAATGTTTCATAAAATGTTTTAGGTGATGTTGGGTCTTTTTCTAATAGCTAAAACACAAGTGATGAAACTTTGTGATTTGTGCAGAAATTATATTAAAGTCATGAAAATGAAAACTGACTTCACTCATCTAATGCTGCAAAAATGCATCTTATTGACTGAATAGAAAAGGCAGGACAAGGTTCAGAGTATGAAGAACAACATGCCTCCCTTTCACAGAGAGCCTCATCTGCGATTCAACTCCCAGTGCAACAGAATTGGTCAGAAGTTTGTCCTGCCAGAGGGATTTCTGGGAAATTTGGCAGCTTCATTCACGATGGCCTCTGGGGGCTCGTCATGTGAGAGTCCAGCTTCCTGCTGAGAAGTGGACTGAGACGGACTGGGCCTCTGGGATGTTGTCGTGGAGACTAACTGTGAGATGGGTTGGGACAGTTGGTCTGTGTGTGTGTGTGTGTGTGTGTGTGTGTGTGTGTGTCTACAATGATAAAAACCTGTTATTTTGCCGATGTGGGTTCATGTTTTTGGTCCCGACAAGGGGAAACTCAATTTTATAAAAATCCATGACTGCAATCTATAAACTAAAAATGGCAAAAGTCAAAAACAGGCAAATTTTGTTTGGTTACTTGTGGTTAAGGTCGGGCTTGTAGGAGTTCAGGTCGTCATTGTTGGGCTCAGGGTTTTTCCCATAGAAATAAATGGAAAGTCCCCATAAATACTAATGGATACAAACATGCGTGTGTCTTGGTGTGTTGAATTGTGTTGGGTGTCAATGATAGGATAGCTGAGATGTTTTTTTTTTACATGCGTGTGCATAAATTATTGTGTGTTTGTGTTTATTACAGTGGGTGAGATTGTAGTGCTGTCTTGTACGTTGTATGTATGACTCTTTATGTGTGCTTGAGTGTACGTGTCAGAGAATATGCATTTTTATATTCTCCAAAGACATAAATACTTTGTGGAAATCCCAACGTAGTAACATTTCAAAAACTTATTTCAGCGCATAGAGAGTCACTGTGGAACCTCCAGAATATTAGTCCCCTGTGTCCGTCTGGATCAGTGGTGCCTGTAGAAAGTTTCGATTGGGTTGTGCGTCAGGGGGCAGTTATATTTAAGGGGGAGACCATGCCTCTTCTATGGTTCCACTTAGAAAATGAAATAATCTTTAAAACATGTTTATTTTGTTATTATTTAGACGTGGGGGGGGCAACAGGAGTGGTCATGTATTTACTTTACTGGGGGGGGGCTATAGCGTCTCAGTGTTGGCTCCGACTGCTAGATGAGGGTCCATCTGCCGCACGTGTGGGCCTAGGCGTCGGAGAGAGGGATGAGCCTTGTCCGACAGCCTGGCAGGGGTGCTGGCACCTGCGGGCGGCCTGCTGTCAGCCTGGCTCCCTTGTTCTGGCCGTGGAGCTACACTGATGCTTAGCATTTAGCATGCCGGCTCTCTCCCACACGCCGCTGCTCCATTCTGCACAGCGACTGGCGCACTGCAGTCCTCGAGAAGCTCTCAGTGATGGAGGATGATGCGAAAGAGGTTAGCGTGCTGCTCAAAAAATGCACAACTTCCTCGTGGAATGCGATGACAGGATTCTGAGACGATGCTGGGAATTGTCATGCCAGAACGCTAAATGGTAACTGCCTGCTACGGTGAGTATGAGAATGTCACACCTGGTATTCAGACATTCCCTGTCGCAGTGACCCTGGACTGCAGCTACCGTCAAGCACTCGCAGCCAAAGGAGTAAAAAGAATGACATTAGCTGGAAGACAGTAGCTCTTTGTCACCAAGCAATGAAAGCAATCCGTCATCGAGCTGATTGTACTATTTGTTTTAACAAATATATATGACTCATCTGAGTGTGTCTCAGTGTGGTTTGCTAAGGGAGATTGTCTGCAAAGACACTCACAGAGGAGGGTCACTCAGGAAGATTTTCAAGCTCTACTTTAGTCTGCATACTCCACGGACCTGACAGTACACTTTGTCCAGAGGTGGGTAGTTCAGGTCCAGAGAATAAAAATCCAGACCGAGATTTTGCTTCCACCAATCAGTTGAATATAAAGAGTCACAGTGACAGAGTACTCAACCGGTCGGCTGAAACAAAATCATGGTCTGGATTTTTATTCTCTGGTCCTGAACTGCCCACCTCTGACTGTGTCCCTAACAAACAGGGTATAAAAATCAGTGCTGAATGTCAGTGCTCATTATATAGCTCCATACTTGACCACATGATCCTGCACTTGGTCTGCTTTGTCAGCTGAGTCCAGTTACAGCTCTGAAAGACTCCCTGAAGCATAACGAGAATCAGTGCACTTCCTGAGCCAGTCAAGCTTCCTCCATGAGATCTACGCAGCCTATGGCAAAGACAAGGCGATCCAGACATAAGGGTCGCATTAATGCTTTGCATAGACCTAGAGGCCAGCTTTTATCTGTCCTCCCCCCATGAGGAGCCAAGTACAGGCCATGGTGCAGCTGGGGGATGTTCAAGGCAGGCAAGTAATGAGTTGATTTTGATCTGTCCTAATCAATCACGGATGCTAAGGGAGGGGCTGGCGGAGTGTCCTGCTTCCTCTGTGAGCAACAACAGTGAGACCCGAAAAGATGACATTATCACCCAGGGAACTGACAAGTATGTGCACGCACGTGGTGGGGTGATTGCGTAATTCCCAATCGCAGAGGCTTGTTTAACAGTGAATTCATGTTGACGACATCAACTAACTTCTAAACAATGTTGAAGAGCATTCTTCCATTAACTAGAGAGCACTTTCCACCGCCTGTGAGAAAGTGGGCGTTGTACCTCCTGAAAAACACAATTGCAGGAAATCGAAAGGACAGCCTCCTTGGCCCTTATTGTTTAGGAGGATTGCTCTGTCTCACAGTTCCAATAATAAAAAGCCCAGAGGAAAACAATGAGGAAGCAACTTTCACTGCACTCTGCTTTGGTTTGGTCCGTTCCACACTAGTCAGTAAGCTCCAATCCACACTAGTCAGTAAGTTCCAGTCCACACTAGTCAGTAAGCTCCAATCCACACTAGTCAGTAAGCTCCAGTCCACACTAGTCAGTAAGCTCCAGTCCACACTAGTCAGTAAGCTCCGGTCCACACTAGTCAGTAAGTTCCAGTCCACACTAGTCAGTAAGCTCCGGTCCACACTAGTCAGTAAGCTCCAATCCACACTAGTCAGTAAGCTCCAGTCCACACTAGTCAGTGAGCTCCAATCCACACTAGTCAGTAAGCTCCGGTCCACACTAGTCAGTAAGCTCCAGTCCACACTAGTCAGTAAGCTCCAGTCCACACTAGTCAGTAAGCTCCAATCCACACTAGTCAGTAAGCTCCGGTCCACACTAGTCAGTAAGCTCCGGTACACACTAGTCAGTAAGCTCCAATCCACACTAGTCAGTAAGCTCCAATCCACACTAGTCAGTAAGCTCCGGTCCACACTAGTCAGTAAGCTCCGGTACAC
>JAODJW010000002.1:5934317-5950054 GCA_026777045.1 Hyperopisus bebe
ATCCACTTGAAGCTGCCTTCCTTCCTTCCTCATTTCTCCTCTAATGGCCCCCTTGTTCCCGCTGGACAAAACCGGGCCTTTGTGGTGGCCCGCGGAGCAGCCTTAAAAACAGGAATAGGGAAATTGTAAACAGGAGGCTTTTGGCCTTCAGAACAGACCCGGCTGCCGCACTCAGAGAGCCACGCCACACTAAGCGGAGAAGCAGACCTTTGTTGCTCGGGGGATTAGGGGCTGAGGGATTTCTGAGGCAGGGCAAAGGCAGCGAGCCGGCCAGAGGAGGAAGCTTTGTAAAGAGATACCTGCGTTATATATCTGCCAGCGGAAATCATTCATACTATTTATACAATCAGGGTAATTCGATCCACTCTGGCTGGAAAAAAAGCCCAGGATCAAATAAGCGACAACCCCGGCTGCTTTGGTGGGGGGGGGGGGGGGGCGGTATTTCCATGCAGCAAACAAGCAAAAGGGATACGGGACACAGAAACCTTTTAAAAACCCAAATACTCTTCCTGAAAATTTAAAAAGCAGCAGATTTGCTCATATCCATTTTGGGTGATGAGTTTAAAAGAGAACAAACGGGAAAAGTGAAACAGTAACATTGTCCTGGAAAATGTCAAATCCGACTGCAGAGGCTGACTGGGAGAACTGCGAACTGGACTACACAGCGAAGGCCGGAGCAAGCTGTGGTTAACATGCCTCAAAGCCCAGTCTGGAGAAATATTTTTATATCCACTTCCTAGGGAGCGTGTGCTTGTATGAGAGAGAGAGAAAGATAGAGACAGAGAGAGAGACAGAAGAAGAGGTAGAGCGACACACAAAGAGGGAATGAGATATAAAGAGAGAGAGAGAGCAAGAGCGAGAGAGAGAGAGAGAAAGAGAGAGAGAATGGGTCTCTAACATCCATTGATAAATGTAGCCAGCTTTCTCATTCCCAGCATCAGAGGTGCATTATGGGGCAGCATGCGCCCTGCTGTCCAGTCTCCAGATGATCTGTGGAAAGGCTCTCTGGCTGCAGAAGGAGAAGCGGCCATCTGGAGAGCCTGTGGAAATGACACTGCCTTGTGTCAAATGCATCACCTTGTGCCATCATGCTGTGCCCATCTGGTGCCGGGGCACGGCCTGCGCCACACGGCAGCGCCAGCACACGACACAGCACGAGCGAGACACAGCGAGCACCAGCACCCATCCAGTGTCACAGGGGAGCAAGACTTTCACCAGGGCTCACCTGTCTGAGGTCACAAGAAAACATTTCTATTGTGAACTCTCTGTGGCTGTATTCCGCGCTCATGTTAATGTCACACCGGAATTTACAGCTCTGTCCTGGATAGGAAGCCCTGGTTCCTCTAACGAGCCAGCCCCCACCTTCCTTACACGAGCACCATAAACAGCCCCCACCATTCATCTCCTTTTATGTTGACCTGTGGACCTCAGTGACCTGACAGATGTTCTGGTCAGACTGAACCGATAACCGGACAACCACCAGCCAGATGTTCAAGGAAACATCACTATCAGCAGTGTAAAAAATCAGGAATTTAAAGGAAGGATCCGGATCTTACATATGTGTGCTCATCTTCTGACCAATTTTTCTCAAATTTAGTTCCAATTGAAGCACCGATTTTGTATCCGACTCCAGGGATGCTGCTAGAGATTTTGGAACCTATAAAATCATAGCATATGTTCCAAATTTTTATTGACCGCTGTCACTAGGGGGCCCTTGGAATCATGCCTCTATGGCACCCCTGTCTGGCTGTATCAACATTATAAACAAACATGGCACTTAACTGGTAAATTTAAAGGCCATCAATGCAATTTTCCATGTGCAAAATTTCTGTCTAAGAGCGTTTCTGATAGATGGGGAAAAGCAGCTGAATTCGGGCGTCTTATTCTGTCCTGCAGTAGCCGGCTGCATCCCTTTGGCCACACAAAGCCACCTCTATGGGCCGGAACGGAAGGTGCCGGAAGCTCCCCATCCTAAGTGTTATGTGTCAGGGTCCCATTCAGCCTTGGAAGTTTCCCATGTCACCTGGGCCCCCCTGGGCCCCCTGCTGTCAAAGAGCTTGCTGAGGGCCGCTGGCTGAGGGCCACTGGCTGTGGACCCCGGCTGAGGGCCCCTGAGGGCATAAGGGCCCCTGCTGGGCTGGCCTCATGACCGACATTCAGATCCTGTCCCTCCGTATCGATAACCGTACAGCGGTTGCCAATCTGTCACGGTGACGCCGGGTCTTCTTTCCGCTTTTCCTCTCCCCTCGTCCGCCTGTCCCCCTTCCCACAACACCTGCAGAGGTCCTATCACCGTGTCACATGGCAGGACATCAGACGCCCAATCAGACGCCCGCACCACAGCAAAGCGGCGACAGCCTGGTCTTGTTCTGTTTAGGTCAGACAATTCGATCTGAAAAACCAGCAAGCAATAAAAAAGGCAAATTGGTCTCAGTGGAAAACCCTGAGTCAGAAATGCGAGGTGAAACAACCCAGGACACCGAATTCCTGCTGCCATTCCTCTAGGCTGGGGAAGCCCAACAGGTAACCCAGAAGGGACCCAGGGTGACAGTCTCCAAGGAGACCGGCTGAGATGATGAGTCGTGTCACCGGGAGCCCAAGTGGCAGGGCTCTGCCCCCCCCCCCACGCCTGCAGTGCCAGAACAAACAGAACAAATGGCAGCTGGGTGGCCCGACCCCCGTGTGTGGCTGTCCCTCAACGAGGCCCCCGCGTCCCTGACGTGGGTGGGGGGCTCCAGCTGCTCACAGGAAGTGGGAAGCAGCACATTAACTCACAAAGCTGCTGCTTCCTTCTGGCCCTCGATGCGAGATGCCAGTTCAGCAGCATGGAGCATGGAGCCTTAGCTGGATTACTAGAAAATATAGCCTTCATCTTCGAATAAAGGAAGCCTGTCTCCCACAGACACGGCTCCTGGGTTACAGCAGTTGAAGATGGCCGGCTGGTTAGGTCAGGATGCTAACGCACAATATCCCTAAGTCAGGTCTGACGCTGCCTCTGTTGTCGGATTGCCGTATCCATAAATTTGTTGTTCATCAGATCCAAAATATGCATGTCCAACAGAACCTGACACCATGAGAAGATAACGAGCCTTACAGAGCCAAGACCTTGACGATGCCCTTTCCCATAGCATGAGCAGCAGAGATTAGGAAGGCCATGCCATCGAGATGGAGCTTATTTTAGATGTCTGTCGTCAACGAGGGCGTCTCTGGATGGAGGGGTGCCGATCTTTTCTGCTCTGCTGGAGCCAGCGGTGCTGAATCACACCTTAAATATAGCCTCTGCCGGCAACTCCGAGATGCTCCACTGATAGGGTTAGTCAAGTCTGTCCTTCCTCCTGCTGACGAAGGTGGAGGCCAGTCAGCATTTCCCTCCTCTTCCTTCCGGGCCAGGGGAGTGCTGCAGGGCGGGAGGGACCTGCTCCACCGGGGAAACATGATAAACTGAAAATGCGTGAGGTCATGAAAACGAGTGACGAACACAAGGCTAAAAGCCAGGGAAAGAGACAGGGACAGAGACAGGGACAGAGACAGGGACAGGGACAGGGACAGGGACAGAGACAAGGACAGGGACAGGGACAGAGACAGGGACAGAGACAAGGACAGGGACAGGGACAGGGACAGAGACAGGGACAGGGACAGGGACAGAGACAAGGACAGGGACAGGGACAGAGACAGGGACAGAGACAAGGACAGAGACAGGGACAGGGACAGAGACAGGGACAGGGACAAGGACAGGGACAGAGACAAGGACAGGGACAGGGACAGAGACAAGGACAGGGACAGAGACAGGGACAGAGACAAGGACAGGGACAGGGACAGAGACAGGGACAGGGACAGAGACAAGGACAGGGACAGGGACAGGGACAAGGACAGGGACAGAGACAAGGACAGGGACAGAGACAAGGACAGAGACAAGGACAGGAACAGGGACAAGGACAGGGACAGGGACAGGGACAGAGACAAGGACAGGGACTGAGACAGGGACAAAGACAAGGACAGGGACAGAGACAGGGACAGAGACAGGGACAGCCACCATGACTCTCCAGGAAGCTCTGAGCTAAGTGCACTCCCCCCCACCCAAGACACTCGACTACGCCAAGACCCCCTCCCCAACGCATACACGCAGAACGCACTTCTATACATTGGTGTTCTTGCTGGGTTGTGTCTTTTCCTGATCTGTGGTACAATGAGCACTATAAGGTTATGGCTAAGGTTGGGGTCAGCTGGACCACACGTGAGTTGATCAGGTGACCAGCCAGCACATGACAGAAGGGAATTCAGGGCATCAAAGGATCAAAGCGTTCTTGTGCCCCAGGATGCACATGTAATGAGGGGCGAAAGGAACAGGGCATTTAAGGCTGATCATCATCGTGACTGCAAGACACCCCTGTGTCAGCTACACTGTGTGGGATCCAGCCAGGGGGCGAGGAGGCGGGGCTAACCACTAATGAAATGTGCACGGAGCGGTGGGCGGAATGCGGGGAATGCACACGACACGCAAGAGAACTGCAGCCTTGAGGCACGCCTCGTTAAAGGGCATGCCAGTGGACAGAGTTCACCCAGAACCCCAAGTTGGGTCAGAGGTCGTCCTCTCCTTTAAAGCTGAGGCAGACCCCCACCCTTCCGCACCGCCACAGGAAGGGAGCAGGAGCTTCAATCAAGGAGACCCCCCCCACCCCCCACCTCCACAGGGCCCCAAGAATTTGTGCTCTCCAGAAATTCCTTGACACAACACCAGGAATGCACTGGGGATAGCCAGGCCTATAATTGCTAACTGATGAAACAGCAGCTGTATCTCACTCAATGTCTGATTTCGCAATACTATAACTCTACATGACATATAACTTAATTAGGCACAACTAGGCTGAAATTCAGCAGGGAAACTACTCAGTGAAATAGTGTTTATTAAGGGCTGATGTTGCTATTGTTTATGATCAAAGTGCAAACGTCAACCAATTAGGAGAGTCTCTGAATACGCGTCGCTTTAAGGGCCCGGGCTGCCGTCAAGGGATGGAAGGGATTAAGCGCCAATCCGCATCCACGTTTACACTGGAATAAGAGCCAATCAGCTGTGGCCACAGCCTCTGCTCTGCATTGTCTTAATGGGGAGGTGCAAACTGGAGGAACAGAATCTGAAAATGGGTAATTGTGAAAACTAAGGACACAGAAACATGATAAGAATCGGGGGGATGGGGGGCCTTTGATCTGATCAGACACACACTTCCTGGGGTGATTATTACCAAAGAGCCAGGACTGCTCTGATGTCTGTCTGATTAAAAGATAGATGTCATATGCCACCTCTGACGATCTGCTTCAAAAGCACTTTCCTTTGTCTCTCCTGCAAACAGAACAGTGTGTAGAGGGTCTATCCCATTTTTAACAATTTCACAGCCATGTATAGATAAAGCTCAGCACCTCTTAGGAAGGTTCCTTACTGGGGGTTTCCCCCAGACATATGCAGGGTGACTCACGGCTGCATTATAAGTATCGCTTTATTCTGTGCACCTTTGCACACACTGACACTCAAAGCTCCGTTTATGCACCACATTTTCCCGCCTTCAGTAAAACTGCATCACATATGGAATCGTGTAAAGTGCCAAAAGATCTGATCACTATGTACACTTACACACACACACACACACACAGTCACGCACACTCAGTCAACACACACACACACAGTCACGCACACAGTCACACATGATCACAGTGACGCACACAGACACAGTCATGGACAGAGCCACACACGGACACAGATGCACACAGTCACACACACACTAACACGCACAGAACCAGTTGTACATAGCAGGTTTGGAGCAGGACTGATTTCTGCTTGTGATTTGTCACCCTTGATCACTGCGCCTCCCTGCAAACGCTGATGCCCCCTGATTTCCAGCTGTTATGTGAATATGCACACATTGGGGTTGTGTATGTGTGCCCTTGATAGGTTACTGGAATCAGCTGGGGTTGTTTGACAGCGTTCCACCTTACCTCTTCGTTAAGTGGGAGGGGCTTGGCCTATGAAGGCTTCCGCTGCACTACTGCTGTTACTATTACTGCTTCAACTCCTTTAAGGTTTTGCTGGTATTGAGTGGAGACAACCAAGGGTAGTCTGTGCTAGCAAATACATCTTTGTGTTGTTGACCCAACTGTTAAAAACACTAGAAAAGGGGGCAGGTGCCATCTGTTGTATGTTTGGTTATATTGTTTTTTTCTCTTTCTTTCTAAGGTGGGAGAGTTTTGTTTTGTTTATTTCTTTTCTTTGGCACTGTCCCAGGTTGGTCTCCTGCTCTGGGTTTGCCCTGTGCTTACAATAAAATAGGGTGTATGCAAGCAGAGTGATTGTGTGGCATTGCCTCTTGGTCCATGTTCCATGCCTGACCTAGACCAGGACATGTAACACCGGCACTAAGTACAGCACCAGCCTAAAATACCAAAATGCCCCCCTACATCACCAGAACACCGGCTACGTTAAGAGGATGACATCCATGCCGACATCTGAACACCACCTTCACCCGCATGACCGTGGCTGCAAAGGCTGCTTACCAACAATTGTTGTACATCTCTAAAATGAGCACATGAGTTAGATGCCATCACTCTCCCCATATCTGCATATCCTACATACTTATATTTATCTGCAAGCTGCATGTTCAACCCTGGCAGAAACATAGCAGTTCATAGGAAGTCGTACTGCAATTTTATATTTCCCAGTCAATGTCTCGACACAATTTTCCCCAAGTCACCATTTTATCTGCATGCATTAGCATTACTGCATAATTAATAGCAGGAATATCCATGCTGAGGTCTGACCAACATTTCCACTTGTTCGCTGTCCCAATAACATTTCGAGGTGGTTGTAATACGCAGTTCCATTCCTGCATGACACATTCTTGGTCATGTTCTCCATCTCACGAAAACACAGAGGCAAACGGGGTAGCGGAATGGGGGCGGCATACAGTAAACATGGCCGAGGAGCGCGCTCAGTCGGCGCTGGCTGATTACAGGGCTCCACAGGAAGCTGTGTCTCAGTCCCCCCCCTAAGCCTACCTGTAAGGGCAGGGCTGAGTCCCGCCGTGGCCCTTATTGTGCTCTTTGTTCTTTTGCCCCTCTTGATGCCCCTATTGCTCTCGCTTCCTGCCACCTTGCATAACCGCCCACGCTTTCACTACCCTGCAACACCCCTGAGTCCAGGACGGCTCTGCGAGACCTGAAAATCCAGTCAGCTTGGTAGCTGTGCCGGGTGTTCGCCAGTCTGCGTGGGTCACAGGGCAGGCACGGGCAAACTGACCGACATCAGGCGGACTTCTGCAAGACCACTGGTCCGTGCCAATCTGCACAGGACAGCCACATAACTCTCGGGATTAAGACAAAGCACTCGTGTGTGAAAACGTTTCTCTGTTTCCCAGCCACACCAACTCGCACCGGGGTCCTATGAGGGGGGGTTATACAACCCAACAAGTGTAATTGTGGGGGAGGGAGTCTGGGAACCTCACGGACACACCCCAGAAACACCAGTATTTTGGGCACCTACATTTTCAGGTTTCCTACTTTGCTCAAGGGCGTAAAGGAAGGAGACATCCTGTAGAGTGTAGACAGAACCGGGATACCAGCCTATGGCGAGGACTGAACGAGTCTGCCGGCCCCAAGACAAAATAATTCATACAGAATAAACAAATAACGCCTCACAAAACCGATATGCATTCTGCATTTGCTCTGGATGCAGGTCATTCACAACACTAAAGAATTATTTCACTTAGAATGTTCTTTACTACAGATCTCATCATTTGTGGCGTTACTAACGTTTTAATTATTTTATTTTTTCGGTTCAGTAACTGGCAGTAGTCATTTGGCGGCAGTTAAGCGGCTCGTAGCCGGTGTCCGTGGGAGCGGGACAAGGCGGTAGGAACAGCAGACGGCGGGATGAAGGCAATTTACAGTAATTCCCTCAGTAGGGTTTTGGTACAAATCAACAACATCCTGTCCTTTTGTGAGCCCCCCATGCCGGCCGAGCCCACTCACTGCTTACGCACCACTCGGATATCCATCTCAAGAACGTAACGTAACAGTACTTTTCACATTTGGCCATGCATTTACAGTTACCTTAGCGATGACAAACCTTTAGAATCCATTTTAGATAAAAGAAAATTGTGGCGCATCCATTTTAAGGGAGGTTTTAGATCTGCAAAGCGCAGAAAGCTTCGTTTAAAGACCTGCAAGCTTCGCCATCTGCTCTCTTTTTATTTTCCTGCGAAGAAGTCATGCTGCTAAAAGTATAAAGTGCACATCCCGTGAGCTAAAAATTAATCCATTATTCATTATTTGGCTGCCGGAGGTGACTAAACACTGAGCAGAGTTTATGGGTTTGGCGAGCCGCCAAGTTACATACGCTTTTATGGTGGTTTGGGTTGAGTTTGCAGTATGAAAGCTCTCAAACTAATCCGTTCTTTTCGTCTGCTACAACGTTTGCTTCAGGAATGTAAAATGGTTTGCTTTTGCTTTTATATTATACACAACAGTACTGAAATCACAAATCAGGAGTATAAGTCGAAACGGAAATGTCACACCGAAACTCGCCGATTAAAACGGCTTTCGGCCCTGCTGGACGATTCCGAAGCGGTCATTTTAAATCATTCATGCGCCGCTGCTTTTGTCTTTGTGTATTTCGTCCATCAGTCATGTCAGTAAAATAAAAAAGTGCAAGCGAATTCCCCATGGAAATCGTGTTTTCAGGGCAAAAGCTCCTGCCGAAATAATTCAATCTGCAGAGGCATAAATAAAGAGGAAACGTGGCGTGAGGTACACGCTCATCCATTCATGTAATCCTCTCTAACACTGCCCTTCAGAAGAAAACACCCCGATCCCTCCATTCATGAATTTCGGACATGGCGCTTGCGCAGTAGCGTTCCGATTCCTCCCATTCATAAAACGATAATCTCGATCTGAAACGCTATGCCCGCCCATTCATAAAAAAATCCCCAGCGCATCTGCGCAGTGCGACCACCACCCTCCCATTCATAAAAGCCATTTCCCCCAGCAGTTGCAACATCGCAGCTCCAGCTCGTGTCCGTACTGCAGTACGGTTCAAGCCAGCGGAGACTTTGGAGTTTTTAACCCGGAGCTACAGCTTTGGAGTACCTATGCATCTGAACAAGTCGGAAAAAGAAATGCGCATTTTCCTGCTTCAGGTACGCACTCTGATCTGTATTTATGTTTTATGTTTTGTGTATTTTCTCGTTATTCACGATTACAACTGAGCCGCATTTATTTGGTCAGAGAAACCAGCGTTTTATTTTGCAATACTCTGGAAATGGACGTAAGCACGGATCTCACTTCATGTGCGGTGCATTAGGTTTGGAAAAAGTAGGCTTTCGTGAAAAACGGGGGCATGCGTATTTTCTAAATGTTAAACGGCGATAGCTTACAGTGGGTTTAATACCGTGGAGAACAATAAGATAAGACCTCACATTATGAAATCGCGGTACCAGCATAATGTGCAGCCCACCGGTCACTGTTCACCTGTGACGATATTAAACGGCTCTGGGTCTTTTTAAAAGCCTGGGTAGGGTAACATCGTCATTTCTGTCTCACTGTCAAGCAGAGAATAGTTAACGAGACCAGATCTCTGGTCTATTTCTGCGGTTACATACTGCAGAAGGACCGCTGTTACATGTTAAATGTCAAACTGCAGATGTGTGTGTGTCCATCCATAAGGAAAGGAACGAGATTCTAATTGGTTGTCTTTGTAGAGCAAAAATCAGCATATATACATGCTAGATTTAATGGAGTCCAGTGACGTTTGTACGTATAATGTCAAGCATACTTTTTGCACTGTAATGAAATTTCGGGAAATTTGTTCTTTGTTGGAGTGCTTCATTCAATAATCCGCACTATCACCAATGATTTAACTAAAGCTTCAGACCTGTAGCGATTAATATTGACTTTAAATAGTTATCTGCGTGCATAATTATGTACTCGGGTAAGCGTTTGGAAAGTAATATCAGAACGAGAGATCAAGATATGATCCTTGCTGGATTTAAGACGGCAATAAATATGGGCAGAACTTCACATCTGGAAT
Organism: Hyperopisus bebe; assembly: GCA_026777045.1. Lineage (NCBI taxonomy): Eukaryota > Metazoa > Chordata > Actinopteri > Osteoglossiformes > Mormyridae > Hyperopisus > Hyperopisus bebe. Next base: position 5,944,390 of record JAODJW010000002.1, read on the forward strand.
ATATTTGGTAAAGGTGATAAAATGCTGTCCAATAATACATTTGAAGCACTATACCATGCAAACTGTTAGCAGAAATCCAAGGTGGATTCCGGATAAGGTAGTATAAAACGATTTTTTGACTTTATTGAAAAGCAATAAAATACACAATTTCCGTTCCGGAGTCGCTGGTGACGCGCCAGCAGCACGGACACCTGCGGTGGATCAGCCTATAGGACGGTACGCGGCTGGGGAGCTTTGGCAGGCATTTGGCAGATCTGTCCTTGTTAAATCGCTGTGTATTGAGGATATCATTCCTACAGAAGACCAGTACGAACATAAAGCTTAAATCCCATTGCGTTTATTATGACTTCATTTTTGTTTGCGCAGATAAAGATTCGGTTAACGTGTCTAAAACAACTGAATGTAAATTATCGAGAACTGATAAACCAATATCTACTACTACAGCTTAATGTGTATCAAAAGCACATCTTGATAACCATTAAAAATGAGTTATCGACCGATATTTTTAGACCCAGTACACCGTGTTTTGGGCTCTCCGACGCGGATTGTAACGCAGCTGTACTCTCCGTGCAGGATTAGCGGATGCTCACATGGAGTCGAGGGTCCCTCACCACATTCCCGGAGTCTCCACTTCCGTCATGGTGCAGCCCCTGCTGAACGGCTACGGACGGCTGCAGCACCCGCTCTCCATCTTCCCCATCGACCAGATCAAATCCTCTCGCGTTGAGAACGATTATATCGACTGTCCGGCCGTGGTGTCTCGGCAGCCCCCTAGCCAGAAGGGGGCGAGGGCGCCGCCGGACAGCCTGCCGCGCTGTGAGCCCCGTGACGTCACGCACCCCTGGATCTCCTTCGGGGGTCGGCCAGGCTCCATCAGCAGCTGCAGCAGTGGCAGCACCTCTTCTGATCAGAGGCTCCTGGACCACGCGGCGCCTCCACCCACAGCTGCGCCTGCCTCCGGCTCCCCCCGCCTCGCCAGCCCACAGGCCCCCAAGGCCACAGGGGTCGTGGACGGACACACGCCACCCTGTCGCCACTGTGGCAGGTGTCGCTGCACGGAGTGTACCCTGCCCAGGACGCTGCCCTCCTGCTGGGTGTGCAACCAGGAATGCGTGTGCTCAGCCCAGACCGTAGTGGACGGCGCCACCTGCATGTGCCTCGTCAAAGGCGTCCTCTACCACTGCACTGATGATGAGGATGACGAAGGATCATGTGCCGAGAGACCGTGCGCCTGCTCCGGCTCCCACTGCTGTGCCCGCTGGACCTTCATGGCCGCCCTGTCTCTGGTGCTGCCCTGCCTGCTCTGCTATCCGCCAGCCACTGGCTGTGCCAAGCTCTCGCAGAAGTGCTACGACCGTGCCAGCCGGCCCGGGTGCCGCTGCAGGCATCCGCCCGTCTGTAAGGGCACCGAGGAGGACGGCGTGGGGGGCGGTGTGGACAAGCGCCTCTCCTGATAGGCCGGGCCCAGCCAACTCCCGCTGCGGAGGCTCTGAGGAGATCAGCTGCAGGACGCGGCCCGCAGCTGAGATTATGGTACTTAAGAGGGTTTGTTGACCTTCTCCTCGTATGACTGAACTCTAGACGCCCTCCAACAGTGCATGGCGGTCAACATGTGACCAAGACGGCAGTAACCTAGCGACGACAGCTAAGTCCCTGCAGTCTGTCACTCGGCTCTCTCCACAACGCTGCACTCTCTCTGCCCGCAGATGCGGTTGTTTTCATAGTTCGGCTAAATGTGTTAAAGGACATGCGCAGAGCAGCCATGCTGGTCTGGTAGCTGGGGATTGTGCTCTCTTCCATCGAGCAGACAACGCAAACGGTACCAATTAACATTTGTCCACTCTCTACACCCCCAGTCCAAATGTTGTTCTGATAATCCAGCTTCCCCTTTCAGAAGGGAGTTGAATTTCACATGAACAATGTAGGAGTGTTTATTGGCCTTTATTCGAATATAGAAAATGTTCTGTGAGACACGGATATCTGATTCCAATTTAAAAACACAGTTCAGCACGTCTGACATTCAGTCGTAATGCACCTAGAATGTGTGGTGAAGCAGGAACGCAGGTGGCTGAAGGGAAAGACCTCAGGGAGATCTCACCCACTTCCAGCACACGGGGCGGGGCGGTCTGCTTCGCTACTCTTCCTGAGCAGATAACACGCCTTCACTCCCCCGTTGTTTCCAAGGGGGGGGGACATGAGAATTGCAACATGTCAGCGGAAAATGCTGTTTTTATGGATTTCAAGCATCCGATTCAAGGAGAGGAAAAAAAAAAAAAAACGTAGCAAGACTTGCACAAGCCTTTTTGGTTGTTTTCTTTCTTTATGATCAAGCAAACCCTACATGTAAACACAGGGACAGTATTACACAGGACCTCCGTCAACATCAGCCATTGATCTCCCAATCCGTGCATCACATGCCGTTCCTATTTTGAGCATATTCTGCGATGTGCTGCTGTTGACCTTACTGTTATAAAGGATATAGTCTTATTGTAAATACTTAAAGTTTTCCCATAAGATCTGTTTTAGTGATTATTATGGTATTCCAGGGCTTTAGCCAAAGGAGTATAGAGCGCTATTTTAAATTTTATTTCTCTTTTGTTTTGTGCACTCAAACTGACCGGAACATAGCTCGGAACGCAGTATCCCTACGTTCATGCACGGATGCTGTCCTCTCTGCCCCACCTTCCGGAAGGTTCCTCGGTCGTCTGTGACACTCCCTTGGCATTAGCTGCACAAATTTTCAAACCCCTGGGGACAAAGGAGAATTGAGTGATGGAATCTCAGCCCACAAACTGCTGCCACTCATCACCCTAAGGAAGATGGCAGATGGACGGTGGTGGCAGCAGTGGGGACCTGTCCCCATCCTGTAGGAAAAACCTACGTGGTACTTAAGTATGGCTGAGGACAGGGAGCTCGATGGAGGACAGAGCAGAAACCACCGATTTCTTTGAATACTTTTCTTGTTCATTAAAAATACCTCTCGTTCATGCAGTTGGTGCCTCATTGCAAAGATGGAGGCTACACTCATTTTTTCTGAGCCCACAGACTTGTCAAATCCCTTTAGTTCCATTTGGTTCCATCAAACTTGACTTTCATCTGCCCTATTCCAAGACCAATTGACAATTAATTAAAAAAAATTATGAACATTCCAGATTCCCTGATTTTCAATGGGGAAAAGGAGCCTTCATCCATTTTGGTAATGAAGAGCTGCTTCTTTACCCCCCTGGCCTAGTAAACACACGTGTAACCACAAGTCCCACTGTAACTCTAGTCTTCTTAACTGCCCAATGAACAGTTTGCTCCCACGGAGACATCGCCTGAATCTGACGGTCCTTCCCCACTTGTCTGAGATCATATCCTGTGGATAGCGTTAGTTATATTACCCGTAACCTCTTTTCACACCGATGGCTTCATGTACTCTCTGTGCCATTTAAATGTTGAGAAAATAATCTATATTAGTTTTTGTCATGTTTAAGAAACTCACAATTTCCCTTTATAGAAATATTTATTTTGAAGTTCTATTTTATATAGTATTTATTTTAATTGCTTTTTTTTTGTTTGTGATGAAGAGTTTTAAAAGCCTTGTCAAAACAGAATGTACATTGAAATTAAATATATATATTGTTAAACATAACCTTGTGTTGTCCTTCCAGTAAGTGATTCATGTAGGTGCCCTAACTGCTATTTTCCGCATTTAACTTAAGCAGCAGGTTGGAGAATGCACTGCCTACACTGGCAACTGTAAGGAGAGACAAGGAGAATGCACTGCCTACACTGGCAACTGTAAGGAGAGACAAATCTCAAAAATCTACAACAGCTCTTGGCAGAAAAGGCAGGTGCTGGATTTTTTCACGTGGACGACAGGCCACTGCTTGTCTTTCCGTATTAATTACAGGGGAACCTTGTGCTATGGTGTGTGTGTGTGGACTTCCGAAATTGGCCTGAGGTTAAAACACGCATTCTGCAGCTCAGTATCAAAGCCTTCGGTTCAGCCTGGTTTAGCAACAACGAATGTTGCTCCAATACGATGTAAAGAGGTCTTCCTGCGAGACATGGGTCAGGGGCTGCAGAGATGACACTGAGCTCTGAACCACCATGACCTTCAGGATGGTGTCTGCATCCAGTGGATGTTCTGTCCTCTGGAGCTCCAGCCCAGTTTGATTAACAGTTTGAGACGTTTATGGTGAGAATCAGAGTGTGGCTACGTCTAAGTCAGCATCACCCCCCGTCCTCGAAGATCCACAGAGACCTCTGGCTGCTTCACTGCCAGCAGCAGCATAGCTGGGCTGTAGCTCTGTCGCTCTCCAGAGGAATGTAAGGTCTCCCAGTAAAAGGGCTGCCCGGACAAAAGGGAGGCGGACGGATCCTCCTCCAACATGAAACTGCTCAGCAGTGGTGCGGTTACTTCCTCATGCTGTAAACATAGTTATCTTAGCCGGTGTGTTTGTGTCAGGGTGTTTGAGGGAGACGAGCAGTTGGCGGCAGCTGGCTGTTTTTATGTCTTTTGAGGAACGTTCTTCTGATCTTCAGTAGCTCCCCCTCCCTTTCTCACAACCACCTGGCCCAACCTGTGCTAGTCACGCAGGGGTGAGTGGGAGGTGAGAATCCATCTGTATCTCCTGATGACTGAGCTGCTGCTCTCACTTTCTGTCCGGCTGAGAGAAAGTTTCCCCCCTTGCCTTTGGCTCCAGGACCTCCTGCCCGCCTCCCCGTCCGTCCATCATTCTGCCCAGCTGAGCCCTCTCACACGTACACGCCAGTGCATGTACCCCATGGCAGCGAAGTCACGCTGACCTTCTGCCAGCCGCAGGCCCAGAAAGCGCTTCAGAGGAGGACAGACTCGCACTACTCACGATCGAGTCCGTATGTTTCGATTTTCTGGGCTCTAAGACACCAGGAAGCTGGACCGCCATATGTAACCCTCCCCCGTCTCATGGCAGAAGATCCCGCAAGGCTTGTAAGACCGGATAAAATACAACTTGACCTTTTTAAAGTGAATAAGTCTTTAAAAACACAATATCAGGATTTTCAAAGAGATCAGCAGCAGGACTTTTCCTGCCAGTTTGCTCTGTCTGTTTCAGGACAGCAAAGTGTCCCATTTCAGTATTCCCAGATGACTCAAACATTAACCCTGGAAAACAGGATAAAAACTCACAAGTGACTTAAACGAGAAAAAATAAATCATATATTTTGAATATGATGAATTTATATGAATACATCTAGCCTGAAGAATTCTGAAAGTCAGCCCATCCACCTTGAACTCACTGGTGGAGGTCCCAGTTCTTTCTGAAGCTTCTATAGGGTTCCACAGTTTGGGTCCTCGCTGACGTGCTGGACTCCTGGCACGCGGTGAGTCCCTTATGGTTAAGCCCCACAAATCTCTGCACCTGGATCCCATTTGGGCCAGCAGCGCTGGGAGCGAAGCACCGATATGCTAACGCAGCAAACATCTGCGCCTCTGACAACTGGATGGGGGTCCGGAGATAGAGATAGAGAATCGGGAGGGGGGTAGCGAGCCAAGCCTGAGTCTCCAGGCCCAACTGAACCAACCAGAATCATTCATTCTCCATGCTCCATGACACCTGACCAGCTGTGGGTCTGAAACAAAAGAGCCACTGTCCTGCCCCAGTGGCCCCCCCCCCCCCCCCCCCCCCCCCCCCCCACC
>JAODJW010000002.1:5967952-5983174 GCA_026777045.1 Hyperopisus bebe
GGCCCCCCCCCCCCCCCCGGCACGCTAAAACGAGGCCCCCCATGACTCACTGCTGCTCATCCAGGTCAATCACGCAGCAGGGAGCCAGTGCAGCGTTTACTCAGGAAAGCCCTCCCACGCACAATGACACCCCCATCCCCAAAAGCCTCACACGGACCCTTAAAGATGAGAAAACACAAGCCAATTGTCACTGAGGTGACACGAGACCCCCACCAAAAGGAGGTAGATAGCGCCTCGCGATAGCGTGTCGACAGGCTTGGGGGAGGGATGGAAAATAAACAGACACGTGCCTAAAGAGTGTTTCCCTGAGGGAGCGGCCCGCTCCCCCAACCCCAGGCGTGTACTATCACTGAGTCATGAGCAGCACGACCAGCCCTGCCGTGTTCTGGCTCTATTCCTGGGAGAAGAGAGCAGCCAAGTACCATGAGGATCCCCTGAGGTTCTCCACGGACACGACGGTGTGAAGGTGTGACATTCCAGGGAAAACTGATGCAAGCAATGCAACCAGAGATTAATCAGTAAAGATCAATGCAACCAGAGATTAATCATTAAAGATCAATGCAACCAGAGATTAATCATTAAAGACAAATGCAACCAGAGATTAATCATTAAAGATCAATGCAACCAGAGATTAATCATTAAAGAGCAATAACCCCTCCCTGCTAATATAGCTGAGATGTTTCAGTTTCTCTTTGTGGAGCTGGCTGCTTAAATTGAGGTATTTTGTTTTTTCAGTACTGATCAACCGAGATTCTAATGCACATCATTCTGAAAATAAAAAGCTTTTGTGTTTCTGGAATCTTGTCCCAGAAGTTTTTTTCTGAAAAGTGTTATAGACACAGGATTATTTCCTGATTCTTTATCATTATACTTCTTCCCTGACATGCTTGGCAGCACTGACACGTCAAGCCTCCTGGGCTGAGGCTGCAATCCCACCCTTGTTCTATGTCTGCAGTTCTCATGTTCTCCCCGTGATACCTGAGTTTCCTCTGGGAAATCCAGCTTCTCACCACAGTCCAAAGACAAGCTGTGTCATTGATCTGAAGGTCACCAGTTCAAATCCCAGGGTCAGCAGAGTGATGTCATCGTTGGACCCCTGAGCAAGGCCCATAATCTGTCATTTCAGGGATGCATAACCCTGCTTTCTGTCTATAAAAATGTGCATCACTTTGGATGAAAGCATCTACTACATAAATGGAAATATAAAGTTAGGTGAAATGGAACTTCTAGATTGGCCAGTGCCCCCCCGATGGACTGGCATCCCGCCCAGGGTGTGCCCCACCTTGTGCCCTCTGCTGATTATCTGGAAAAGGCTTCAGTCTCCCCCCATACTAAATAAGTGTTTGGAAGATGGATGGGCGGATTTCCCAACATCGACAGAAAAACTGAAGTCTGAGCCTGACAGACAGCTGACTCACCCACGCCCCCTGCAGGACAGCTGACGAATCGTCACACCTGCGCTTCTGCCTGGCCGGGTATGTGGCAAACACTGGGATGGAATCGGACCTGCATCTTCATTGTGCCTCGGTAACACCACCTTCAATTTCCCTCCCTCCATTGTCCACACGAGCCCCAAACCTGACACACCGCAGACACACATCGGCTTGGCAGGTGCTTGGTCCCCCCCCTGATAGAAGGAGCCCCCTGATGGGATGCCACAGGAGAAAATGATTCATAACATTAAATCTGTGTTCTGATTTTTCCTAAAGCAAACTGCCGATCTACAAGAGCACAACAAAAACATACTGGATACTAGGAGCAGGGGTGTTGCTAGAGATTTTAAGCCCCATGAAGGCATATCATATCGGGGCCCCCAGTCCAGACATTTTCCAAATTTTCTAGGCCCCCTGTCAGTCAGGGGCCCTTGGAGTTGTCCTAACTCCCCCTCCCCCCTTATGGCACCCCTGCCTAGGAGTACACAGAAGGTACACAGTAGACAAAAACATTATTCGGGTGGGCTTGGGGGTGGCAGACACCATAGTGTTTGAGGAAATTGCCTCATAACCTGAAGGTTGTGGGGTCAACCCCCCCCCCCCCCCCAGGGTATGCCTGAGCCAGGCACTAAATTACTCCAGCAAAATGTGCAGCTGTACAAACGGGTGACAGTCGTAAATCACTAAAAATAAAAGTGTCAAGCCAGCAACAAACTTCACTAATTTACCTGCCCCGATTAATAAAGAAGAAGGATATGAAAATCTTCTCACTCCTCTCGGTCAGGAACCGCCAGGTCGGCTGAACTTAAATTAGTAGCTGCAGATAACGGCGACGTCTCTATGTTGCCCCACCGGATTTTCAACAGGATAACCATTAACATGAGTGGAAGCTCTGCTGTAGGAAGACGTCCTGTACACATCCGCATAAAACCATCAATTTTATGTTTAAGTAAGTCATCACCGCCCTAAAGTCAGCCAGGATCCGGTAAATAGACCCGCGGCGCCCAGAAGACGCGCGACAACGCCTCAGCGCACTGTCCAGCAAGACATAAGCCTGACCCTGAGCCTAACAGCCTCACCCAGCCGCGGCCCCCGCCAGCGAGACTCCCACCGGGCAGAGACCGCCGGCACGTTCCCGTGAACCAGGCGGAGAGATTATGGCAGTGCTGCAAGTGCAGGGATAGCGCTCCCTCCAGTGGCGACGAAGAGGTACTGCGTAACAAAGCCGCGACAAAGACCCGGATGGAGGAGAAAAACCCGACAAAACTGTCTGAAACGCACTAAAATGTCAATTAACTAATTTCCATGCAGAGATGAACGTGTATAACTGGAATATAATTTCCACCTTCACCGAAATCCTGTTTGATGGTGCAGCGGCACTCGAGCCAGAAATTTCAACGTTTCTTCTTATATTAATTTTGATAGTTTAATGAAATCATAGTAAACCAATTGCTTTGGACACGTACCCACAGTAGTTCACCGGTGATCACACTGACGTTAGCAATAACACCGTCCACAGACAGAAGTGACATTTATTAGAGATGTCGGTATTTACAGTCTTGCTCAAGTTTGTTTCACCATTTAACTCTTACAATAGTGGTGCTCTTCAGAAACAAGGCACTCTCCCATCACAGGTAAATCACGGGCCACCCAAGATCAGAACAAAGGGTATGAAATATCAAACACCTTCAAGACCGGACCGAATTTACTGGTCACGTTTTGTTAAAAGGGGTCTTGCAGCTTCTGTTTTAATTAAAAGGTGAGAAAAGTATGCAAGGTTTTTGATGCCCGACGTGTCTGGCCCAGTGGGATGAGCTGCTCCAGTTCAGACGCCTGCATGCCCCCTGCCCCAGCGAACTGCCTTGTGGGCGTCCGACGCTGCGGACTTGTCTGATCGTCTCGCTGTACCTGAGGCGAGCAGATCCCGCGCACCCGGACCTGGCCCGGCGCCGAGCCGTCTTATCAGGACTGCGGAAAATATGCACGCACATACACACACACACACGCTTCACAATCTTCTGTACAATAAGTTCACCCAAAGAAATTAAAATTGTATTTCAAACTTCCTAGAAAGAGCCATTTCAAAATTTACAACTTGTATAAGAAGTCAGTGCTTTAAGGCCAACAGCCTTAAAGCACAGGAAAGTGCAAACCACTGTGCGGACCAAGGATAGCCCCCACCACCGCCCCCGCAGTGACTCGTCATCAGTCGCCTGAGCAACGGTGCCACCAGATTACATGCATTTTAAGACAGAAAAGAATGACCATGCGCCCTCTACTGGCCGACAAAGGGATAATGCATGCTAATTGTATAGAGATCATACGGCATTATTTGTACATCACAGACTCGTTTTCAAGTAGCACTTAACATTAGCCACTAACGATTCAATAGAATTCTCAGCATCCACTAGTAAATTATTCCATCTACAAACATAGAAAGTGTTGACGGGGGGAATGACATTTGAAGCGCTGATCCCTCTGGGAATCAGTGATCTATCTTGGAGAGATCCAGAAGGTCGCTGTAGGATTTTCAGAGCTTCCTGGTGGGACTCAGCTTCTTCCATGTTCCCTGAATAAAAAAGCAAGAAAAATGGTTACAATAAGCACCTGCAACAGAATAACAGAGAAACAGATGCATGGTCCCATCCTGGGTAACGCACGTCAGTTACCGGCCTGTCTACTGCACCTTACACACCTTTAGTAGATAAAGAGGACTCTAGTTCGGGGCAATGTGGAGAAGGAATCAGCCATTTTCCGCACCTTGGCGTAGTTGATAAATCCCCTGAGGAAAAGCAGGAGTCCTGGGGAAAGAAAGCACAGCGTGTTCAACAGCGCGAGGCAGTGCAGCGCCACGAAGCAAGTGACGGGGTCACGGCGACCCCACAGCACTGACGCCGCCGTGAGCTTAACTCACCGAGCACCAGGAACACCCACCACAACCAATACTGGCCCTCAAAGTACCCGGGAAAGTACGTGGAGAACTGGGGAATGAAAATACAAGTGTGAAGAGCTTTCAAATGAGGGGGGGGGGCATCCACACCCAGCCCCCATCGCCCACCATCTCACCCTCACGATCAGGATCCACTTGATGAGCGACAGCCCGAACCCAGATACGGCACCGTAGCGTCCTGCTGCTGATGTGGTCAGACAGAAGGACAGGAAAAAGCCAACCCAGTTGAAGAGGAATGCCACTGGGAGGGAGAGGGGAGGGGGGTCATTAGCTACACTGTGCTTATTTACACCTCCCTATAAGTTCAGCATCATGGCTAAACCCTGCTGTTTTTTCACGCATTTACTCACTGTCCTTCTTATTAAAATGGAATTTTCCACACTGGCATCAGTCGTCCACTAGAGGGCCGGCGCACACTCAGGGCACGCATAAGCGATACTGGCGGGCCCAAACAAACGGCAGACCCACTGTTCTCTGCCCCTGCAGTCACCACTCGCACTGAACAGGGTTCAAACTCGCTCAGACTCACTGAAGAAAGTCAGCATGAAAATGGCGTCGTTTCCTATCCGCAGCTGGTCGGCGTCATCGAAGTCGTCCCTGGCGGCAAAGTCGTCATCCTGTAGAAGGGGGGGAGAGACGCTGGCAAGTCCGGCTATGACATGGGGTCTTACACCAGAATGACGATTCCAGGGAAAAGCAGAATTTGTGACCCTGAATCTAAATCAAACTCTAAAGGCATCTTAGAGCTTCTATGCAGCGGTTTGACTCAGAGCTCAGCTCAAAGTAACTCACAAAAAGGTTATCAGCCGGTCTGAGCTACTCTCTGCTCGTCCACCTGCTGCGTACAAGAGCTTGTGCTGACCTCACAGCCGGTCACACACAAGCTGACACCCGTCTGCAAGTGGCCTGCAGGACCCATGGAGCAAGGCGCCCCAAGAGGCGGCCATATTGGCTACCGGGGTCAATATTACCAGATGTTTATTTTGGTGGCACTTGGAGAATCGCAGGCCAGAAACACAGCCCAGACGGGCCATTACTGTGCCCAGTGTTCAGGAGAGAAAGTTTACTGCTATTTAAGTTTGACTTTCTGGGGGAGGGAAGGGGCGTGTCCTCTGCTTGCCACAGAGGAAGGGGCGTGTCCTCTGCTTGCCACAGAGGAAGGGGCGTGTCCTCTGCTTGCCACAGAGGAAGGGGGCGTGTCCTCTGCTTGCCTATGTCCACAATGGGTGCTGCCCTGTGTCCACACTGCAGGCCACGTGCTTGGGGCAAGCTACACACCACACGCACTCTGTCAGCATACCTCTACGTAACGGAGCGTTATGTCCTCAGAAGCATCCAGACGTTCGCTGTGCTGCGTGTGAGCAATGCAAGGGCGGCAAAGAGACAACGAGTAAAACGAGACGACGGGGAGCAGGCAGCTATTGCAGAGGGTTCAAAATGAATGAAATGATGCTTCGTTTGCTTATACTGAGTACAGCTACACTGGAATGCTTTATACATATTGCCCTCGTTTCTCTTCAGAGCACAGGGTCAGCCATTAATCTGGGACCCCCCCGGAGCATTTTTCTGGGGACGGTAGGGTAAGGAGCCATGCTCAAGAGCCCGCCGGAGACGTGACTATTCCGAGGACGGGATTCAAACTGGTGATCTTCCGACGACAGGCACAGAGGCCTAACCAACCCGTCCAACCTACCAACACTGTCTGCAGAAACAAAAGCAGTTCTTCACATTCAAGCGCTCAAGGCGGAGGAGGGAGAGGGAAAACAGCACCCTCTATGATCCCAGCCCACAGTGACGCGACACTCGGGCCTCCAAGCTCACCCTGGCAGTGACGAGCGGGACGCTGCCTCCCGCTTTGGTTCGCTCCGCCTCGTCGTAGGATGGGAGTGATGTGGCCACGTGGTAGGAGGGAGGCTTAGGGAAGGACCCATCTTCTTTGAACTCAAAATAAGCTGGAGGGGGCATACAAAATAAATTACGTCACAAAGACACCGCAGAGGGAAGTCAGGAAAAGGATCACAGGAAGACCTGCAGAGTACCTGCCCACTGCTGCTGCCCTCTTCCCCGTGACCTGCAGCAGTGAGGATGTGGGATGGACAGTCATACAGCCTAGCACACACAAGGCCCTAAGGGCAGCAACAGGCTGACTTGCAGCCCCAAGGCCCTAAGGGCAGCGACAGGCTGACTTACAGCCCCAAGGCCCTAAGGGCAGCAACAGGCTGACTTGCAGCCCCAAGGCCCTTAGGGCAGTAACAGGCTGACTTACAGCCCCAAGGCCCTTAGGGCAGTAACAGGCTGACTTACAGCCCCAAGGCCCTTAGGGCAGTAACAGGCTGACTTACAGCCCCAAGGCCCTTAGGGCAGCAACAGGCTGACTTACAGCCCCAACTGAGCACCAAACCATTGTCTGTGACTCACTAGAGCCTCACAGATCAACCGGCCATTACGGAGCCAGGTGACTGACTGCCCCAAACGGGAAAAGCCCCCAGGTTACCGGCCGGTCCATGCCTCACGACACCACGCCTCAGGGAGAGTCGGGAGCACCATCGGCGTTGCAGCAGTCTCACCTGCATTGGGTGCTGTGATGTTGCTGTAGGGGGGTGGGGCATCAGTGGTCCCCGGGGCTCCCTCCCCTGGCTCCTCCTCGTCTGTCAGCTGTGGAGGCACACGGCGTGTCGGTCAGCCAGCGAGAAAGCTCAGAGTCCCCTGTGAAGCGGCCGTGCGCAAAGGCACACTATGCAGATGTCCAAAGAAGCCCCCAGCTCTTAACGAAGACCCGGCTAAGTCACTTCGCCGTCCACCATTTCGCACGGTCATCCTACAGGACAGTGACACCGCAGCTACTGGCAACAAAGCAGCCTCGTCATGTAACCTCTGCTGGTGACCTCATAAACTGGGGCATTAACCAGCAGGAATATTAATGATGATGTGTCACAGTGTTCTGAATGTTAATAATGGACAGTTCATGCATCAAAATAATTGATTAAACTGGTCATTATATTTATTAGTTATCACTTATATGGTTTTAATGAAGGCCATTATAATCCAGTATTCAGACTTTACAAATGAGCAGAGACTAGCTGGTGTACTAGTTAGCTGCCATCAGACACTGGGAGCAGTGACACTGGACACCAGCATCACACCTGATACCAACACCTAACCCTAGGAGTCAGCCCCACAGGCCTCACCTGCTGGCACACAATCGCTTCCTCGGAAAAGATCTAATTTGTGGGGGATCATAGTGAAAACATGTGGGAAGCGGCAATGCAAAGACGGGCTGCCAGTGCGCTGCTCGCTCCGGGCTTAACGGCAACGTGCCATCTCAGGTGTGAAAAGACGCGCAGGACGCAGTTATTGTTCGGACAGGGCAGTGCCACGCTGCCCCCGGTGCCCCCTGACCGTCACGTGGTCTGAATGACGGGGTCGCCGCGAGACGTTGCTTGGTGACTGAAAGGTACGACCGAGACGGGCAGAGAAAAGGCCATTCTGACACATTAAAAAGGAACAAAACGAAACGAAAGGGAAATATCTACCACTAGCTAACGATTCGGTTTTACTGAGAAACACCAGGCTTGCTTGCCTTCCAGGTAGGGGAAATGTTTGCCGCCTTACATAACAATGAGACAACTACGTTCATTATAGACCTAATGTAATACGCAGTAAAAAAATACCAGGAAAACCGGTTATGTCGGGTTACTTACATCATTTATGTTTATTCAGGACAAAAATAAACGTGACTAATCGAATGGCAGTTCGTGTGACGTCTCGAATAAGGACTCATTAGACATACTGACAGAGTCCGATCAAATCCAAGATCCACCGAACGTCTAACGAACTAGTTCGGCGTTGGGGTTTCTAAATAAATAACCATCGTATTTAAACCGCATTAAGGCCCACGTTTTAAACGGAAAACACTATAAAGCGGACTAGCAGAGGTTGCCGTCAGCTGGTTAAAGAGAGCTCCACCAACGAAAACAGTCAGGCCTAATCTCCGAGGCCGATCCTGGCCGTTTCCTGCGCAGCGCACCGCCTCGCGATCCCCGAGAGCGGCCCCGCTTCCCGGCCGCCGCACTCGGTAACTTACTTGCTGGTATCTGCCGCTTGGCTCCGTCATTGTCACTCGGGTTCGAGGCCTCTGCGATCCTGTCCCGAAAACGAGAGAATTTAGAGCTTGAGGGCCGCTGACTGTCTGCGCAGTGAGATGCGGCGCTCCTCCCCTGCAGCCCCGCTCTCCCTGTGAGGACAACAACAATAATGGCTGCAAAAGTTGGCGGCGTGCCGCTGCTTGAACGTGATATCCTGTTCCTCACCATTCACCCTTGCAAGATATCCGGTTTCAATGTACAATAATGCCAACAATAAAATCTTTCTGGGTGATTTCAAAGCTGATTTTTTTTTCCTTCAGAGAATTCTTAAGCATCTGTTACTATACTAGATAAGGCGGATGGATGGATGGTAGGAAAGAAGTAATGTGTTGCGTAAAGTCAGAGGGATGAATTGACTAAAAGTAATCTACCGAAGAAAAAGCATTAAGCTACTAATGTGAGTGGTAATGTATATTATTTCAGACAAAAAAAATAATGTAACATCAGAACATATGCAAATTAAGAAAAACAACCAGAATTTCTTCTGTTTGCCAAAAAGTTTTTATTTATTGGATGGCTGGAGGAACACTGCTTTGGTTCCGAAACCCTTCGTCAGGAACACCCCAGCTGTTATACGTATCACCAGCTCTCTTAATTAATTAAATTAGTGTTAAAAGTCAGTGAGGTATTAATAAACCACAGGAGATGCACTAGTGGTTGCTGCAAATCCTGGAGTGACTTTAGGAGAGGTTATGGAATGGTTAAAGTAACACACTTTGTCAGACTTTATATCATATATGAAATTATATATTACACCAACACAAAGATCATGTAAACATCATTTTCTTGACTGCCGAAGAGTTTTGCACAGCACTCTTATTGTGTACCAAACGCCCAAAAAGATACACACAAATAAATTTCTGTATCACACACAAAAGTTTTGTAAGTTTTATTATGATTTGAAATAACAAAAGAAAAGACTCTCCACGCTAAGATTTCTTTCAGCCTAACTCGATCAGGTGGACCTGTATCTGATGAGGACAGGATATGTGGTGCCGATGTGCGTGTGATTGTGGTGGTGACACACGATGTCAACCTCGTAAAGGCTAAAGGAGACCCTGAGTCTCTCGTGGCGTGAGCTCAGGAAGCAGAGGGTGTACATAGCAAACTCGAACTCGGGGCTGACCCCCATAAAGATGCTGCCCTTTGGTTTAATCCCGTTCTTCCAGCTGAACTGCAGGGACAGCATGTGTTTATTCTCATCAGGCTTGATGAAGAAGAGGAAATGAAAACTGTATTTCAGAATGAGCAACACTGCATAAATGATTCTCAACAACAATCTCCATCCCGGACTGCCATGTCATTATATCACTGTACTTTATTACACTGATACCTGTTCAGACTTTCACCTCAAGGTGCTATAAACTGCAGTCTGCTTATATGCACCACGGCCAAAGTACAGTTTTAACAGCTTGGAAGAATAAAAAATTCACGAATGCAATTACGTAAGTCCATTTGGTGTCATTGATAGTTGATAGCATTTAGAAAGTACTGGAAGTTAAACTTATCCTTGTACCATACAGCACCAGTCAAAGGTTTGGGCAGACCTACCCATAGAAAGGTTTATTTGTACTGTTCCCAACATAATAATTATAATAGACATCAAAATTAAAAAATAACATATATGGAATTTTGCACTGACCAAAGAAGTATTAAACAAAAATACTTCTTTGATTCATGAGGTGACCTCCTGGGATGTTTTTCCAGCTGTCCTGAAGGAGGTCCCTCATACACACTGAGTACACATTGCCTGATTTTCCTTCACTCTCTGGTCAAACTCCTCCAAAATCATGGCTACTGTGTTTGGGCCAGGTGGCCAGGTCATGTGATGCGATACTCTATCAGCCTCCATTGTAGGCAGCTTGGTATGTCCAAACTTTTGGCTGGCGCTGTATGTACCATAAAACTTTTAAGATTAATGGGATTACATTGGTAGACAGCAGAAGTTGTTGTTTAAATCGAAAAGCAGGTAGTTGCTTACTTCTGGGGAGCCTGCATCCAAACTATATCCCCTGTAGTCAATGTGTCCCAGCCGCTCCTGGAGGTACAGCTGGATCCAGTTGTGGAATCCAATTACTGTGTGACTGCCACGAGTCTCTCCAACAAACACATGCTCAAACCCTGAGGAATCTGGTCTTAGGGACAGAGGATGGAGTCAGAACTCTTACATGAACCCAAGCCGTACTGTGAAGAGAGTCTAGTTACAGCTCAGTTCCAGCTTGCTTTGGTTTTCCACTGCAGAAGAGTTGGCTTGGGGTTGGGAGAATGACAGTGACGTAAAACCAAAGAGACTGTTGAATGAAACACCTGAATTCAATGATTAGGAGATGTGTCCCAATACTTTTCTCCATATAGAGTATGTTTGGAGAAAACGGTTGCAGAATTTCATGAAAGGAACACCTCTCCAGCTGTAAAGCACGGGGGTGGGTTGATAATGCTTTGGGCTTCTATTGCAGCTAGGGGCATGGGGATCATTTTAGTGGTAAAGAGAAGAACAGATTCAGTTAAACACTATCAAATTCCGAAAGCAAACATCACATTGTTTGCAGAAAAAAAAACGAAGACGTAAATAGGATGGCTTCTACAAGAGGATAATGGTCCTGAATACACTTAAGAATCCACAATGGAGCACCTCAAGAGGCGTAAGCTTGAAGGTTTCGGCAAGGCCTTCACAGCCTAAACATCATTGAAAATCTGTGGATAAACCTCAAAAGAGCAGTGCATGCAAAATGGCTGAAAAATCTCATACAATTATGTCTTTTGCAAGGAAGAACTAGTGAAAATCCCTCCAACAAAAACTGAATGACCCTTAGCTGTTTACAAAAAGCATTTACAAGCTGTGATACTCGCCAAAGGGGATGTTACTAATGCAAGGTGAAACTATAGAATATGGAAGTTAAGGAAGTAATCTTGTTTAAAATATTGGAAACCAGGTCATCTTTTACTTGCTTAGCTTCTTTTCCTTTTGGGATGAAAAATTAAAAATCCAAAAACCATAATTATCCCCTCATATTTTGGTTTTCATTTTCTTTTGTTCGCATTAAAAATCTTTAGTCGCTAAGAGAATGCAAATGGCCATCTAACTGTGGCTCAGACATACAGTATAAGAAACCTGGCCCTTAGCAAAAAAAGGTTTATAATTTTTGCATACCTGCTTGATCCCCTTCTGGCATATAGTTCAAACCAGATATGATAAAGCTGTCGCTTAAATTCCTCTGTGTCTGTGGGAGAGAGTTTTCTCTCTGCAAGGTACTTGTGAGTCATCTGTAACAAAGATGTAAGGAAACGCCCATCTTAAGATAAGTATGGAATACGAGTTCAGCCATGTTCTTACAAATGTGCCAGGCTCCTTCACACTGCACTTCGCACTGCAGAGATGATACTGGGTTACCACACCTTCATGACTGCGGTGTCCATAACGGCATCGAGGAACCTGTGGTTTTCAGCTACCTCTTCAGGAGTCACGACCTCAGGCTCTCCTGTGTCACTCTCGTAGTTGTCAAGTAACGAGATGAAAGCTGGAAGGTAGGAACCCTTCTGGCTTATGGGGCGGTGACAAGGCCACCCACAGCTGACAGCCTTCACCCCCCCCCCCATATCTTACCTAAGAATGTCTCCTTTTGGAAAATCTCTTCATTCACAAACAGGAATAAGGGTGAATGAGCTGTGTCATTGTCATCATTGGTGGTCACTGCATCCCCAGCTCTTCCCTTGAGGCCCCATGTGGGAAGCAATGTAAACCAGGGCACATCAGTGTAAATCAGGGTAGATTAATGTAAAGCAGGGTAAACCAGTGTAAATCAGGGTAGATTAATGTAAAGCAGGGTAAACCAGTGTAAATCAGGGTAGATTAATGTAAATCAGTGTAGACCAGGGCACATCAGTATAAATCAGGGTAGATTAATGTAAATCAGGGTAGATTAATGTAAATCAGTGTAAACCAGGGTAAATCAGTGTAAATCAGGGTAGATTAATGTAAAGCAGGGTAAATCAGTGTAGACTGATGTAAATCAGTGTAAACTAGGGTAAATCAGGGTAGATTCATGTAAATCAGTGTAAAGCAGGGTAAATCAAGATAAATTTGTGTAAATCAGTGTATAGCATGTTACATTAGTGTAAATCGGGGTAAATCATTGAAAAGAAGGGTAAATCACGGTACATCAGTGTAAATTGGGGTAAATCAGTGCACAGGTACCAGATATAGTCTCATTCAGTAGTTTGTTATTCCCAGTGAAAGAAAATTTGGTGCACATAGGAGAATCCCTCGATTCTACCCACCCCTAAGCACCATAAATGTATCACATGATACGTTTCCATGATTTCTTTTATAACAACGGCCATGGAATGGTTGGAATGGTAATGGATTTCCGAATATACGACTCAGACTTCTGACTGACCGCTAGAGGAACACACAACAAAGAAAGGTGTCGATTAAAAACGTCTGTAAAGCAGCTCGTGGCTTCTCGCCTGCAGGGAGATGCTGTAGTCCTTCCCAGGCTGCAGTCGATTCACATCATGGTCCCACAGTCCTTGCACTACTGCACACAGGTCCTTTTCGCTTTCATCCATAGTAGCTGTTCTTCGTCCACACCAGACCACAGATGCTGTGACTATCTGTATGTACAACATTTTCTTGTTTTTACTACTGTATTTCCACAAAAGAATTAATATTACTCATACATATTTTCTCTACAGCTAAACCTTCAGGCTATCAAACTTAAACATATCAGCAAAGTTATTTAGGTATAGTTTAGAATTTGTTACATTTTTTTGAAATATTACATGACACAATGACAGCACTATGGAACATGTTTATGGTTCTAAAACCATGAAACAAACTATCCGGTACATCTCTATTTTGATAGTGAAATTATGCTGTTACATAAGTATTCAAAGGGTTTAACCTGGATTAGCAATTAGACAAGTGAAAGATCATTTGAATGCACTACAATCAGAGGCTTAAACCTCTGCTGGGACAAATTCAGTGGTTTAATAAAGTAACCAGATAAAGAAAAAGACACGCGTACTTGGATTTTCTCGTCCATTCCTTACTTTTTTGGTGCTTGAATTTCCTGCAGCTTTGAACGTGCTCCCGAGCCATCCGGAGCTGTGCCGCCGGTGTGGGATAAGCAGCGCGTGAGCCGCTCCTACGCCACGGGGCCGTGCGGGGGGATTCAAAAAGGTTATCCAGAGTCAGCAACTCTCGCCAAAGGGATTAAACGGCGTGTCTTGTTTTTTAAAAAAATATCCTGCTACAACGTGAAAGCCGGCTTTGTTTCCCTTAGTTCTGCATTGCTGTTTCCTGACCCTCCTCACGCGCCTCTGCCTGTCCTGGATCCTCTCCCTCCCTAAACCAGATCTGCCGTTTTTACTGCCTGCCAGAATTTGCAGGTGTATCTGTCATTTTTTGCTACTTTGGCAAAAAAAATCCTACCCATGGTTCTGAATGGATATTTGTATGAGGATATATATTGTCAAAATAACTGTCATGTACTTTATATTGGGGTAGCAGAATCTTACACGTCGTTTTATGCTGCCAGAAACCGCTACCTACAATTAATGAAGTAGCAGCTTAACAAATTTAGGTCAAGGTGAAAAAGAAACGTAGGCCAATATCTTGTTATTATTGAAATTAAATATTTTTTACTTTTAATTTAAAAATATATTTTAAAAATGTTTTATTTATAAAGCAAGGACCACAATTTAAAGTAGTCTGAACAAGAAAAACAAATATACGTTTACCGTACCGTACCGAGTTCAATGGTAAAATCAGGTCCTATATTTACAGACTTCATACTTCGTAAGAATACAGACAGTATATGAACAGCAACCTCGATTGTGTGTAATAAACACAAATGTCAACGAAATAAGAATAACATTTAAGTATGCAAGGATAGCAAAGTTTTTCAGAAATTGTAAACGTGTGACGTAATGTTGATTTACGTCTGTCTGAGCTGTTGCGCTTGGAAGTTAATGTCGCGTGAGAAAAAGGGCTGAACTTGTGGCTTCGATTCGCTTTTTTCACACTGACTACCGGACACAGATCGACTCTGGTAACACAGATTATGTAGCATCATTAATACAAAAACGAAATTAAAAATTGATAGGTTTTTAAAATAAAAGCAGTTCCGTGCCTCTATTTTCACAGAATATAGGAACTTCTCAAAAGAAATGTATTCAGGAACACGCCAAAATGCAATAAAATGTAAGACCAAACATTTTATTTTATAGATTAATACAAAATTTCGAAAGGTCTTTTGTCTTGAAGCAGTTGCTTGTGCACATGAAAACCATTACCGAGTAGGTATACAGAGAAATCCTGAATCTGCATATTCAGTCTAATCATTGAACCTGAACTGTGATCTGGAGTGAGACATTGCAAACATCTCAGATATCCATGAACTCATTCTGTTACAAGTGCATGTCTTGGTGTCTCAGTCACTGTACGGCTTCTCTGACATCTCCACCGCTTTTTTATTCCCCTTCTGCCCTGTGGTCAAGGGCTTCACCAGTTCATTGTGGACGTGCATCATACCTGGAAATGGGAACCAGCCACTCACTGTTACTCTCATAATGCCCTGATAACCCTAATAACAGGGAATGGAGCAACACTGTAATACATGTCGCCGTGAGTAGATACAAGTACTGCAATAATATTTCCTCCAAAAACACATTTTTGCTCCCAAAAGGATAG
>JAODJW010000002.1:5987890-6014736 GCA_026777045.1 Hyperopisus bebe
AGCAGTTGTTAACTAAAGACAAACAAGTATCTTATGCTCTATATTCTATAGAGATGAAAAACTGCCTCACAGTAACCGAATACTGTCTCGCAGTAACCAAACCACCATTTCGGTAACACTCTTATGCTCTTCATACCTCTAAAGACATTTTGCAACCTGTGTCTTTTCGAACATAGTTTTAACAGAAAAATGTATCTAGAATATTTTAGTCTAAAAAGAAACCAGGGAAAATGCAGGGATGTCCTGTGTACACACACAAACTCCTAAGGGCAGAAGGAGAGGTACTGAAATGGCAGCTTACAAACCAAGCAGAACGTCAAGTCAGTATTACAGCAAACATTACTGAACTTCACAGCTTACATACAAAAAAAAATGTTTTATTTCTTACAGAAAAGTTTGCTAACATGACCTAACAGCAGCTGAAGATGTGGCTTGCATTAACGCACAGGAGACGCAGTCATCGCCCCAGCACTGCCAGACCAAGCTGTTTCTCCAAGAGGGGGCAGGCTAGACCGGCACAGAGGAGGAGGCCAATTCTGAAACATCTCAGCTGGAGAGGCACAGTAGTGCCCCGGCCGGCTAGTCGACCTCCATCTCAGGCAGCTTATTCTCTGCTGATTGGGGAGCGGAGTGGGAATCAGCCTCAGCCAATCCCTTCACGGGACTGGTGGACTCCTCCCCACGCACTGGCCCATTCTGTTCAGCCTTCTCGTCCTTGGGGGGCTCCGCCTTTGGCTTGGGCTTGTTGATGACAGGGTTGCAGACCGAGCAGAGCTCCTGCATATCAGGGGGGGAACGTGTCATGAGACGTCAAGGCCTCTGAAAAGAAGCCACAAGCACAAACAGCCCAAGTTTAACGCGAACTAAACCTCTATCCCCCAGTGTGACGTCGGTCTCTCACCTTCGTTTTTGCCCTGATCTCCTGAGCTCTGACTTTCAGCTCATGTGAGAGTTCCTGTTTGCGCTGCTCGTTCATTTTGCTGTTCATCCACATCATGGCTTCAGTGACCACCTTGTCCACCTTCTGGACCTCCATCTCGTCCAGGTGATCATACAGCGTCTCCTATGGATGTGAGCGACAGCAGCACCATCAGCTTCACGTTTCTCCAGGCCTTCACAGCACACAGGCTGCTCTCCAGGAACCAGGCCGCGCCCGAAGTACATCGCAAACTCACGCTTTTCCATTGTAAAGCATGCGAGCTGTAGGATGGAATGGATTCATAATGCAGATTTATGGAAGCGAATGCTAATTCCACTAGCATTTGATGCTAATATAACACGGCATATCTCACAGATGTGCTACAAAATTTGAAAATTGGCACATAGTAAATCGTGATGTACACTGTGTGAACAGTGAGTACATAAGCGCCTCTTCAGTTTTACGTCACCGTCGTTCTCCAAACCCAGCAACGCCTTTACCAAGCTGAGCCTTCTGCAGTGGAAAACCGAATCTGGCTGGAACCGCACTGTAACTAGTCTCTTTTTTGGGTCCTGTGTGCCAGTGGAAAAGCGCCAAACCACAGCGGGAGGTTTGAGCAGGCGCACTAGGCACCTTCATCTTGTACGCCTCGATAGCCTTCAGGTACTGCTGGATGTGTCTACCCAGTTCCTCAAACGCCTTTGGTCTCTCTTCAGCCTCGCAGCATCTCTCCAAGATGGGCTGGCCTAGTTTCTAAAGAAAAGCAGATCATATTCAGCTTCCTTCAACAGCGCAGTCAAGCCAGGAAGCTGACAGGACAGGACGGGGGCAGCAGTACCTGCAGTTCAGCCAGCTTATCAATGTATACTTGTTTCAGCTGGTCCTCTCCATCTTCATAGAGCCAGCTTTCAGTGTCTTCCAATTTCAGTGAGAAACCGTCTCTGTCCTACAAGAGATGGGCCTTTAAGCAGGTGTACATAGCTTTCAAAAGGACTTCAACTGAGTGAAATGACACAATGCCCCTGGGAATCGGTGAAGTTAATCTGATCTAAAAGTGCTTTTCCTATACCCCATCTTGCTCTCCATGACACACAGACACACATGTAGGTGAGAGTAAGCCTGGCAGTGAAGGGCAGCCACCTGCAGCGGCGCCCATGGGGCTGGGGGTTAAGGCCCCCGCTTAAGGGTCCACGGATATGACTATTTTGCAGAGGTGGGGCTCGAACTGGCAACCTTCTGCTCACAGACACAGAGGCTTATCTCACGGAGTCACACGCTGCCCCCAATCCAACCTGATCTAATAAAATTAACCAAGACGCATGATAATCGCTGTACTTTTTTGATGGCTTCAGCCATATCCCCTGGTGGCACACGCAGAAGGCCACGCCCCCTGGTGGCACACCGAGAAGATTACATCCCGAAGCAGGTGAAGTCCACTCACTGCTTCACTGACGAACTTCTCCAGTGTGCCGTAGAGCTTGTCCCTCATTTCATACACGTACTCCTCCAGGGTGTTCTTGGCATCGTTCCTTTCCTTCTCCAGCTTGTCCTGCATGATCATCTTGCCCTGACGGAAGCAGGCGAATAACCCAGGATTACAAACGAGCCTGGACTTCCCAGATGAAGGGTGGCATCGATGAGGTGCATTCAGCAGGGTGAGCGGGGTAACAGTGAGCCATTTTGTCACTCGGCACGGACCTCGTTCTCGATGTACAGGTTGAGCATGTCACTGGGAAGCTGCCACTGCAGACTGCTCTCCATGGGGAGGTCTGTCGTTTTTGTCTTCACTTTGGGTTTCTTGGCCTCGGGGGGATGATCGTTCATCTTTTCCCCCTTTTCACCTTCCGGCGACATCTAAACAAACCAACAAACAAACACCGTCTTCCAATTGATCATGAGAGCGACATATCGGTAACCTTTTCAGCAAATTACAAACCTGTTGTGATGGATGTGAGAGCTGTTAAAGTAATTTCAAGGAATAGCTTATACAGTAATATGTATGGTCTACTAGGATGTGTTTTGGAGAACAATATGCTTATGCAGCAGATACGCCAGATTGAGATCAATCAGATTCAGTCATTTACGACAGACTGAAGTTTCAAGATGGCAGTCTGCATAGCAATTTGGCACACTGTATTTTTGTTTTTTTTTTCAGGTTATATAAAACTCAGGCATCGCTGCTTCTGTACATTCAAAATGAACTGACAATAGCCAAGTACCTAAACAGAGTTGACTCTTTTTAGAATGAATCACAAATGACATCTGTATAATAATTTGGAACACAGCGTACAGAGGGCCAGAGGCCACACCAAGCCGGGCAAGTAGGCTCTGTTACACCACAGTGTGAAGCATAAACACAGGCCAGCTGACAGTCCACATCCCACACACACACACGTATAAGCACATCACACACACACACGTATACACACATCACACACACACACGTATAAGCACATCACACACACACACGTATAAGCACACATACGCGCATCACACACACACACGTATACGCACACATACGCGCATCACACACACGTATAAGCACACATACACGCATCACACACACACACGTATACGCACATGACACACACACGTATACGCACATGACACACACACACGTATACGCACACATACGCGCATCACACACACACGTATAAGCACACATACTCGCATCACACACACACACGTATACGCACACATACGTGCATCACACACACACGCGTATACGCACATGACACACACACACGTATAAGCACACATACACGCATCACACACACACGCATAAGCACACATACGTGCATCACACACACGTATAAGCACACATACGTGCATCACACACACGTATAAGCACACATACGCGCATCACACGCACACGTATAAGCACACATACGCGCATCACACACACGTATAAGCACACATACGCGCATCACACACACACACACATATAAGCACACATACGCGCATCACACACACACGTACAAGCACACATACCCGCATCTCACACACACACACACACACACACGTATAAGCACACATACACACATCACACACACATGTGCGCGCACACACACACACACACACACACA
Organism: Hyperopisus bebe; assembly: GCA_026777045.1. Taxonomy (NCBI): domain Eukaryota; kingdom Metazoa; phylum Chordata; class Actinopteri; order Osteoglossiformes; family Mormyridae; genus Hyperopisus; species Hyperopisus bebe. The sequence continues at coordinate 5,991,896 of JAODJW010000002.1, forward strand.
CACGCACCTGAAAATAGGACTGTGACATCTCCAGCTTGAGGCCAGTATAGTCTTTCAAAGGATAATTAACAGTATTAAATATCAGGGTGTGTGTGTGTAAAAGGGCAGTAGCTACACAGTGAGTCACCCTGGACACCAGCACTGCCCAGGGCAGCAAATCTGGATGGACGGGGGGGCACATCTGGGGGGTTGGGGGAGTCACAAAGGCCACTGCATTCACCTCCATCTCCTCTGCCTCACACTTCCCCTTCTGGACACTGCTGTGGGCATTCACCTCATCTTGATCAACCTGCATTTTGTTCTAAAGGGAGACAAAGACTCAACATAAAACTCTTCTAACGAATGAGCTTTTCCGTTCTTCCGGTCCTCAAATAAGTATGCAGGCAATCTGGGCGCTTCAGATTCCACTTTGGAGTAATCAGATTTGAAATAATATTTAAACGATTGCAATGAATGCTTCCTGTATATGGATCCCTACATTTAAACGCATACTATTCCAGTCTGGTTCAGTTACAAAATGCTTAAACAACTGATCTGAGGGCCAGTAAAAGAGGTGGCCTGACCTCACAGTGCGCATGGACACTGAGCAGTGGTCCTCCCATCAGAAACACGCACCTCCTCCTCCCTCGCAGCTGGCTCTGTCTCCATGGGCTCCTCGTCCTCCTCAGACCTACTCAGCTCTACCAGCGAGGCACTGGACATGCTGAAAACCCCATGGATGTTGATTCGCACCTTCACCTTCACCTTCGAGCTCTCCCCCGAGGCCTGGGCCACCACCTTCTGGATCTTGAACTGACCTGCGTGCAGGTTTTTCAGTGTGAATCCCCACAGATGAGCTTTATGACCAAATAAAAGCAACTAGAAGGGCTGCGTTGCTGTCCTACGCTGCTGTACCCCGGCGTTCCCATACCTATAGTAGGGTCTGGATAAGGCAGCTCCTTAGGGCAGCTGTAGGCGGCCCCCAGGGCAAACGGCTCCTTACGGTAGAAAGTCAGCACTTTGGAGAAAGGCGTCGCGTGGTTCTTGGTGAACACTTCACACTCGCTGAAATTAACACAAGCATAAAAACTCTTTGCCATACCTCAGCTGAGAACTCTATGTGGCAGCTTCACAGAGATGCAATCGGGCCGCATGTTGTACCTTAAACCTTCATCTGTTGCTGGAGTCCACTTTACAGAAATAGGGTAGGGGGCCACGTCCGTGATGAAGAACTCCCGGACTTTGAAGACAGGGGAAAGTATGGCGCACTATCAAGGAGCAAACGCCATGTTCAGGTTCAACAAAACAGAGGAAGACAGGGTCCGAAACACAAATATTTTCCTCAAGAAGCTTCTGTAACACACAGTCAAAGCCTAACACTCATCAATGTTCAGCTTCTTAAAGCACCAAGATCCTCGCCCCCCCCCCCCCCCCCCCCCCCCCAGTAATGCCGGTCTGGCACTTCATAAACGTCTTTTTCAGAAAGGCCAGCTAAACAGAAAACCAGCCTGCTCCCTCAAAGGCAGGGGCGGGACCATGGGGGCTCTGGCCCCAGTTTGAAAGCTGATTTGCTCCCAGAACCTGTCACTCATCAATTCAAAGCATATCACTGGCTAGTGATAAGGTGGCCCGCTTCTGTATGATCGAAGACCTGCAGTAAGTGGGCAAAGGGACGTAAAGGGATATGCAAGCGCAGTGGCTGCACCACTTGGGCTAATGCTCAGCCTGCATTTGTGAATGAAACAGCGCTGCCCCACAGGTAGCCCAGTTCCCCCAGGAAGAGGCACACTGAGCCATTCACAGCTGAACTGGGACACACACTGGCCCTCCTGCCCTTTGGCTAGAGGGGCAGGAAGGCGGAAGAGCGCCGACCTGCAGGGCACATCCTCTTGCGACGGCCTCATCCGAATTTAGCGTGGTGCTCAGCTCTTTTCCAAAAAATCTGCTGATTCGCTCCTTGACTGCTGGGATTCGGGAAGCGCCACCGACGATCTCCACGGCGTAGACGTCCTCCTTCCGCAGCTCTGACAAGACGGGGAAGAAGCATCGGCGCTGACTGGCTGGGGGAATCCTAAGCCAGCAGAATAGCGTGAGCTCGGCTTTACCCGTCAGGTTAGCTACTCACTGGCTTGTTCCATGACGGCTTGGAGAGGACCTTCTACTCTGCCCAGAAGTGATGCACACATCTCCTCGAACCGTCCTCTGCAGCAACGTGACACAAATAGACGTCGCATTAAATCATGGTTTACGTAGAGGTGAATCACCTGCATTCGGTGACGACACAGCAAGTTTCCCGACCTGTTGAGCTTCCCAGAGACATCGATGTCATTGATGAAACATTCGATGTTTAATGGCAGATCTGAAGAGTTGGCGCTCATTAGCTTCTTCAGCTTCTCGCACTCCTGGTAGAGTCGCACCAGAGCCCTCGGCTTAGACCTCACATCCACCTTGTATCTCTGGCCGAACTCCTCACAGAAGTGACTGACCAACACCTCGTCGAAGTCTTTCCCACCAAACTCGGGGTCAAATGCTGTTCCAAGAACCTTCGAAAGAACAAAAGAAACAAAAAAACATAAGATGGAAGTGGCTCAGAATCTTCTTGAAAAAGCGGACATGGCCAAACAGAATTTGTCCTTTCCAAAACCGCACAGACCTTGAGTTTGCCCTTGTTGAAAGCACAGGCTGAGATCTGGTATCCAGAGTGACCAAGATCCACAAACACCACCGTCCTAGGTTTTTCTTCAGGAGTGGGGAGGTCCTGTTTGTAAATGCCATACGCCAGGGCCACTACAGGTGAGGACATGTAGGAGAATTGAAAAAGAAGACTGATCAATACAAAACAGTTCCTATAAATGCCAGAAGCTCACTGAGCATGTGCAGATTCCTGAGGGCTATAAGCTGACTGTAGCAGCTGCGTTAACGTTTTGACAGTCAGACGTGTTTCGGGTTACCTGCGGTGGTGTCATTCATGAGACGCAGACAGTTCAGGCCGACAATCTGCGCCGCGTCCATGACCGATCGCCTCTCAGCGTCCGTGAAGAAGCAGGGCACCTAGGGAGAGCTACGTGACGTACTGAAACCTGACAGATGATCACTAAGCTCACTGAGGGGGGAATATGCCTAGGTTACCATACGCAGTATCAGCTTTTCCTCCTGTAACATTAAAGGACCTCGGGTCTGTGCACACCCACGCGGCACTCACAGAAATGACGCAGTCCACCACTGACTTCTTCAAGGCGTTTTCAGCAGTGTCCTTCAGCTTAGTCAGCAACATGGCAGTGACCTGCTCAATGCTAAAGACCTTCTCTTCCTGCAGGTACATCACCTGTAGCCACAATTCACAATTATCATCACATTTTTATGGCTCATGACTTGTTCACCCAATAATCCCCTTCACACTGCTGTTTAGCTATAAACAGCCAGGTATTTTTCTGGGACCATTCATCTGCTCTGAGTCCATAGTGACAGCTTCTAGTATTACAATTACATCAATACGCAATCCTGCATCCATGGCCATTATAGTACCTTCTGTTGCTTACTGACATTAAAACTGTTGGAAAATGACCACATATTTTTCATAAGGGTTAAATAGACACACACTAATAATACAGAATTCCGCAGCTGTTTTATGGGAAGCCATATTAGCCAGCACAATACCATCCATCCATCCATCTAGTAAATATTCACATATATTCTATTGGTTTCTATAAGTATTTAATACTATGTTGATTGTTACGTATATACAGTACCAGTCGAAAGTTTGGACATACCTACCCATAGAAAGGTTTATTTGTACTATTCCCTACAGTTTATAATAATTCTAAAGACATTAAAACTATAAAATAGCATGTATGGAATTATGTACTGACTAAAAATGTATTAAACCCATCCCTCCATTTTCCAACCCGGTTATCCTACTGGGTCTCAGGGGGTCCGGAGCCTATCCCAGAAGCAATGGGCACAAGGCAGGGAACAACCGTCGACGGGGGGCCAGCCCATCGCAGGGCACACTCACACACCAGTCACTCACATATGCACACCTATGGACAATTTAGCAACTCCAATTAGCCTCAGCATGTCTTTGGAGTGTGGGGGGAAACCGGAGAAAACCCCACGACGACACGGGGAGAACATGCAAACTCCACACACATGTGACCCAGGCGGAGACTCGAACCCAGGGCCAAGAGGTGTGAGGCAACAGCGCCACCATGTCACCCCAACGTATTAAACAATAAAAAAAAAAAACAAATGTTGCCAGGTACCAGTTCAAACCCCAGAGTCAGCAGTGTGATCCCACCATTGGGCCTGTGAGCGAGACCCTTAACCCCAATCGCTCCAGGGACTGGCTGACCCTACTGTCTCCACTTTACAAGGTTCATTAGGTGACCTCCTGGAATGCTTATCCAGCTGTCCTGAAGGAAGTCCCACATATATGCTGAACACTCATTGCCTGTTTTAACTTCACTCTCTGGTCAAACTCCTTCAAAACCATCTCTACTCTGTTTGGGTGAGGTGGTCAGGTCATGTGATGTGACACTGTACCCTTTGTAGGCGGCTTGGCGTGTCCAAACTTCTGACTGGTGCTGTATGTATGTGCGTCATGCCATTTCAAAGGCTGCTAGTAAATTTTGCTGTGCTTGTATAAACCACTTGCACAATGACAAATAAAAACCCTTTGATCCTTTGATTACAGCCAGAACAGCTTCAGAGAGCCCTATAACTACGACAGAAGCTTCACCAAGATTTAGTGAAAAGCTCTCACTTTGACGCCAGTCGTGCCGATCGGGGTTTGGGCGAGATCGTAGACAAGGCTGGACTTCAGGCCCTGGACAAAGGGGTCCGAGAACGGCCGGCCGTGAAAGCGCTTGAAACCCTGCACCGTGTTCCTGTGGTTGGTGACAACCTGGGGGGGGGGGGGATGTTCTGTGAGCTGCCTGTCTGTCTATATTGATACATATAGAGCATTTTGACGCTTGCCAGCATAAATAAACTGTTACGCTTATATAAAAACTAACAGAAATGCAGACTGACACACAAACTGACACACACTCTGAGTCTCACCTGGCTTTTCGCTGCTGCTCCAAATGAACGATTCCGTGGCCCAAATGACACACATGCTCTAAAAAAAAGAAAATATGTAGCACGCCTTTTGAGTGAGATAAATAAAAATGCCTGGAAAAAAACACCTGACCAAAAGATTCTTTCTAACCCTGGTCATGTAAAGGTCCTGTAAATGTCCTCTACAGGTGATATTTCATTAAAATACAACATTCTTCAACATTACTTATAAGCCAGGGGGTGCTAACCAAGGGCTCAGACTTGGAGATGACTGTGGGAAGAGGCCCCTACCAGGACTGTGTGTGTGTGTGTGGGTGGGGGGGCTCATTTGGTCCCTAGTAATGTTGAAACCAAACTAAAGCGAGAGAGACACGGGAGGGTTTCTGCTTCACTGCGATGACAGCGTTCCCCTTGTTTTCCATTAATACTCAGCCTTGGCAGTCTGCGCACTGCACTCCAAGAAACACGGAGACGCATACAGACACACATATGCTAATAGTAATCACTTCTAGAAAAGTGTACATATATTTATGTATAGCTAAAAAAATAGAATGCATTCACTACAATAAGTGGCATAACTTTGAGAGTATCTCTACACAGAGCTATGGAGTACTGTATCAACTGTCACTTACTGTTGACAGTCATGTATTTGGGGGGTGGGGGTCCTCACCATTAAATCCCCTAAATTTCGGGTTCATTAATAACATAATAATACCAGTACAATACACAAGATGCTGCAAACTAACATCAATTACCAATAAATAAATTAACTCTGTAATATGATACTACAATGGGAAAAAAAACTTCTGTCCGTTTTATCAGTTCACCCCGAAAAAAATTTGGGAGCAAAAAACACATCATTTACATAAGCAGTCGTTATGAACCCCCAGGATTAACTTCATATATAAATACCAGTCAGGTAGCCGGACATTGCTAGAATATTCCGGACTGCGGGCGGTGACTGACAGAGATGGGGATCAGCAGCACCCTTCGGGCTGGCACCGTGCAGCAGAACGTCAAAGCGCTCACATACACACACACACACACACACACACACACACACACACACACACATCAGCTTATTGGCCGCGCAGAGGGATGTGATCAGCGCAATCGGTATGGACAGGTGGGCTTTGGGGTAACCGCTGACGGGGATTCAGCATTAAACCTTCAGGTGATACTTCATTACTAATCAGGCATTGATCACCAAGTTACCCATCAGGTACTGATCAGAGTTCACATCCTCGGGCCTTACTGGTTGATATAGCATAAGCCTGCTGATAAAGTGAAGCTGGAGACGAGCCGGCAAGCAGCCCCGGTGCGGCTGTACTCACGGCGTGCATCTGTCGCTGTACTCGTTGGCGACCGTTTCTATCCCTCCGGAGCGGGCTACCGCCACGTAGCAGCTTTGGAAGCCGACATCAAAGCCCACCACTGACATTGTATCCCGTGTATTTAAAACGTGTGTAAACAACAGACGCCGTGATATTTATAAATGAAGAATGAGCCGTGCCTGTTCCGAGCGCCCGACTATTTTAACTCATTGCCCGCCGCATCACCGAATGAGAGCCGGCCGGCCAGACAGCAGCGAGCCGGCAGCGCAGGCACGCCCACTGGGGCTTCCGCCAAATCTCGTCCCAATCTCGCGAGACTGCAAATAATCGCGAATAAGTCCAGTCTGCGTCCAAACGCTCAACAGCTTTTACGTAAAAAAAAACAAACAAACAAAAAAACAGAGTCCCCCAGTTATACTATATGGTGTTTTTAAAACCCCAAATCACTTATTTTCTTGCGTGCAATTGTAGCATGGTACACATTATTGGAAATATCAAGCACTAGATGGATGTAAAATGAGAGCAAGCTAGGGAACATTAAACCATTCTTTTTCAGTACAGCTATTTTTAGACACCGCAGGCGTTTCACCTGCATGGTCTATTGACATGGCCATTCGCATTTATGTGTTGTTACTTCTAACGTAGTTACGTAGTTAAGATTTAGCCAAAAGCTTATGTGATATATTCTTGTTTGGGTAATCACTTATATACATATTCCTACCAATATTATGAAGTGCGACCTTAATTTTTTTTTTGCCGTGTTAGTTCTAGTTATTTTATACTATAATTTCTACTGACAGCTGTTCTTACCTGTTGAGAAAGGTTAGCACTAACAAAACAATATAGTATTGCCCTGTGTGATTTTTTTGATGTAGATACAATAAACAGTGACACTTAATAAATATTTTAAAACGAATGCTCCCGAACTTGACATCATTTAAAAAAATATGTTCATGGCTGCCTAACTGATGTCTGCAATGTCGACAGTCCTGTAAGTTTGTAATGATCTGTGTAATTGTAAGACTCATGCATAAAAATGTTCAAGAACAAAAAGATTCATAGGGCATAATACGAATACAACATTAAATGAACGAAGTTAACTATCTGTATTGTTTATGTTTTATATTAACTGGTGCCGCATTTTCGTATACGTAACATATGCAGGCCTAGTTCACAGAATGGCAATAGAAATGGTCCCTCCCATTCTTAAAATGGCCTACAATTTAAAGAAAAACCTTTTAGTTTTCCAGTGGTAAAACGTGAAGTGTTTATCCGTATCACACGTTTAATTTGTTTATTATCAAACATTTAACAGCTCTACCGCAAGATATCAAGTTACTCTGTTTGACCAAGCGCGTCCACGTCACATTATCTCTGTCGTAGTACAGCGGATCATAAAGAAACTGCATTACGCATGCGCATGAAGATGGGCCCCTGAATTCCATGTGACACTGAGCTGAACCTGCAGTCTACAGCAAAATGGTCGACGACAGAGGTACTTCTTGTGTACCTTTTCATGAAATACCTATCTCTGTCATTTGTGGCAAGCAGTGATTCTTTGGATAGTTAAGCTACTGGCGAACGTCATAACATGTGCGGACCTTCTGTACAGTACACACTGTAGCCTAATGTCTATTACAAAAAATGGCTAAGGAACGTGTTTCATTGATTTGCATGTTCTTTTTTTCTGTTCCCATTACTTGTCGTGACCCACCGCAATTTTATATCCACATGAGCTCCTAATTAGTTAGACGGGGTTTAGACTGGGATTTAATGTGTTGTATTTAATTCACATCTCAGGAAAGATTAGTTTAGAATTTCCTACAATTTTAGTTGCTTAAAAACGGTCCATTACGCGTCAGCTACTAAACTATGTCCTCATTATGGAAAGAAATTGTGGACATTCTACGGGAATAACAGTTCATATTAGAAAATTTGCTGTATTTTTCAGAACTTAATTGAATTGACTAACGACTGTGAACTAGAATATCATTAGTTTAAATGACCACTACGTTTATTTTGAGGGATAAATACTAATGATATTTCGAAAGATCAAGTTATTTTCATAATCGGGTTTTTAATCTCTCGATTCATTTAATCAGCACAAAGAGCTCAGCTGAACGGAAAAGCGTAATAAACGGTGGATTGCAGGGACCACGACCGCGCTGCGATGTTGCATTTGGCATCAGCTTTGAAGCAGGATGGATGCTGGTCGGCTGCACCTGGGAGTTATGAAATGTACACCGTTAACCGAGCTTTTCCAAAAGCAGCTCAGGCGAAGAGGTCCGTCTAAAGTGTTGTACATGCGCAAATCTCTTGACCAAACCTCTCATTGACGCCCGTTACATCAGAATCAAGGACAACTGCACAGGACAATGTTGTTCCTGGATTTTGGATGGGAACGGCTTTTAAAAATCATATCCACCGTTTCATTGTGTCGTGCACAAAAGTGGAGATACCCGGCAGTATGAACCGACGCGAAAAGAGAAATGGAGCAATGAGCCCTGTGATGGCTTGGCTCTTCCAGGAGGGTGGATGCGGTGAACATCGCAGGCATGTGACGTAGGTTAGGAGCTGAGTTCAGTCTGGCAGCCAGCACCCCACCGGGACGCTGTTTGGTCGGTAATATGTGCTAGAAAACATCAGCTGGCTAGTTAGTCGATTAGCTACACTTCGATGGACTGAGAAAGTGAGACGGGTGCTTTTACTCCGTCGGTAACGTAGGTACTGATGATGATGAAGAAGAAAAATATTTCAGTATAGTCGTACCTTCTTGATCACTGCCTGTTTTTGTCACTTGGGGGCACAAACTGGAAAGTGAAAAAGACAAAAGGCTTTCCATAGAGATGGTTTGGGCCTAATAGGAGATCGCAGAGGTAAGCACGATCGTGTGTTTCGGACATGAAATAGCCGTGGTAATAACTGTAGCAGCCGAGTGTACCTGACGGAGATTACTTTAAATTCAAAGGAGACTGTTTGTGCCTTTAGCAATTTGAAGATTGCAGTAGCTGCTTTGCCAAGCCACCGATGGCTTTCTTTATCATACAGGAAGAATAGCCCAGAAGTTGCCGAGATGAAGTCAGGATGCTCACTTTACGATATATCACTGTAACAGAGTCCTTTGTGCTGCTGTAGTGTACGTGTGTGTAGCCACATAGCCACGATATCACTGCTGCTCTATCGAGGGGATGCTAACACAACACATTGGGAATACATTCAGCAACCACGGGCAGTTCGTACGTCTTGTTCGCTATAACCGCTGCAGTTAGCACCCCCATACAAACCACTGCAGTTATAGGTATGCTGTATTTGCAGTTTTAAGTGACGCAAATTTGCACAGCACCTGTCATGAAGGATGAGTTGAGTAAGGAAATATGTGTGCAGGCATCGGGGCTGCTGTGCCTGCTTCGGTGGTTACAAGCGGACCACTCGATTTTATTTGAAAATAAACCAAGAGTTCGTTACTGTACTTGTGGGGTTATTATTCGTGCTTGAGACATTAAGCTCGACCAGTGCAATCCGCTAATTAAACGGGCAAAATCTGGGCAATGACGGTTTTATGCGTGTATGTATCTGTGCTCGCGTGCGTGCGTGCGTGTGCGCGCGCGCTCGGCCGTGACGTCAGCGCTTTGTTCCCGTCACGGGCACTGGACCGACTTCGGGAGAATCGGGGGCAAAAATCGCGGATTTGGCAAAATGACGCGAGTTTCACTTGTGTGACCCCTCTTATCTGTCTGAAGTGTAAAGCCTCAAAATCAATCCAAACGTCGTTTGCGCGACGCAGTGAAAAAATGTGGTTATTAACCACCTGGAAATAAATGCATGCCTGTTTGTGATGATCTTTAAGCTCTACGGAGACTATTAAATTAAAAACCTCTTTTATGGTTACAGATAGTCATTCTTGGAGTATACTCTGCCAGTTGACATGAATCCGTTTTTGTGAGTATTTCACTAGCCTGGCGACGTGCAGCAGTTTCTGCAACCGCAGTTACCAGGTCACAGCGGTTTGATTACATGGATCCGAATGAATATTACAGGCACAAATAACAAAAGGCAACTTGCAAAAAGTAACCTTTGCTAAGAGGGAACTTTGTACCAGCCTTAATGTGCCTAGCTGGCCTCTTTAGACCATCGCATGACAGTCTAACCGGAGTTTTATTACCTCTGACCAAGCCTGGTGATTCAGAAGCTGCGGAAACACGATTAGCTATAATCACACATGGCCAGTGCTGTGCATCCTGCCGGCTCCATCTCAGGTTCAAGGTTTGAAGGTGAGGGCGATGATCTCTGGAGAAGTTTTCATTTTTATTTAAAATCTTCATCATAAATTGACTGTCTTCTGTCTATACGTTTTATAAGGTGTTGAAAAATGAAGCTACATTTTGACTGCTTTGCAGTCCTTTGAAAATATTGAAAGGAGAAGTAGGTTATGCTAAGAAGGGGGTTTCCGGAAGTTCTTGATTTACTGTATTTGGGTTTTTGAGTAACACTGGGCAAGTAGTATACGTAATCACTATCCAGCTTGGATACAGCATGTCACTCTGTTACAGGGCATAGTGATGGAGGCACCTGGGGGTACGTTAATTAAAGGTTGTCATCTTATAATGTTAAGGCTGGCTGCCCAATGCTATATGGAGCTGTACTGGTTCAGCCCTGAGAAAGATACTTCATGCAGATTGCTTCAGTAAACCAGCCCGCTTTTAGAATTGACACAGTTATAAGAATCTAGAGAACAGCTTTGTCTTAGAATGAGGAAGAGCATTACTGTGCTACGCCGTTGCTGATTTTCAGTTGTGGGTTCCGGCAGCTGCTGTCGGCAGTGAACTCGTTAAACTGGAAAAGTGAGATGAAATGCAACAAGACTGACAAACACTGGGGGCCAGCTGGTCAACTTAAGCTGACTTAGTGTGAAAACAAAATGTTTCGTCATGTGGTGGGTGCGGCAATGCGCTGCATCAGCGCATGCTCCACAACCTGACCTGTTCCGTGACATGCATGGATGTCTTTAGTTTATGGATGATCCCTTTTGTTTTGATGACTGTAAATATGAAAAGGAACTAGCTGTCAGAACAAAAAGAAACAACAAACAAACTTTTGCCTAATACGAGGGTCTCTGTCTCTTTAAGAAGAAACTCATCGCAAGTTTTCCTGGAACTGCCTGTCATGGCTAATAAGTCACCCTCAGCCTCAAAACGAGACATTAGGCGAATGCATTTCATACAGTGTAAAAAGCCCATGGCTGTTTGCATATTCTTCCACAGAGTTGTATTAGCTCTGCAAGTCACTCTGAGCTGAACTCAGTCCTATTTAGACCTTTTACCTGTACGGGTGAAAGAATCCGTTTGGGTTTCTCCCAAGCTTGCCATTCTGGTCCAGTGTTTAGGAGCATGGTGCCGCCTGATTTCTGCCTGACAGTGTGAGCTCTTTCACATCATCACACCTGAATTGGCCCTTAATGCCTCTCTTTCACTGAGGCTGATTGAATCTGCAGGTGTTGAGGGTTGGACCCTTGATCCATTGCCTGTGGAATCTGCATGTTGTCACCCTTTGCAGCTGTTAATTGCCCCGTCACCGTGGATGAATGCCGCGGATGTCCCCTGCCCTGATGTCTGGGGTTGGCTGCGGTTTTGATTGGATAAGTGCATGTTTAAAACAAGCAGGCAGTAAAGCTCTAAGTCGTTCCCTTGTCCCCAGAAGCTCCCCTTGAACACTGAGTTCATTTTAATGTAGTTTTTCTGTGGCACTGACAGGACTTTTGCTTCACATGCCCTTAAAGAGCCACAACCTTTCAGTCCTATGAGGATTCATTGATATTCTATAAAATGGCAATTTCCCGACCTTTTCAACAAGCATCCACCCTCTCCGTGATCCTTTCATAATCTACCCGCTTCCACTAATTAAGGGCCTGAAAGCCAGTTGAGTAGTTTAATCAGACTGACAGGGCTTGGAGTCGATGATAATGATGAGATGACTAGGGCTGCTTGATGGGTCGAGTCAAAGTTCTTTATTTGTCATGCGCATGACGGACAGATTGAGCCGTACATTGAAATGGGATGGGATGGTGGTGGCCAGCAGGGGGAGCCATGTTTCTAGGGATCCTATTTGCAGTTTTACCACTGAAGCAGAATGCAAAAGTAATCACAAAAAACACGTGTTGATTTCCACTGGTAAATATTAGCTTTATACTTACAAAACACAGATGACAATTTAGGTATATCTACAGCTGAGTAAGGACCCTAAATGTAATGCCTGTGATAGCTGTTGAAACTTTGGGGGGTATTATTCTAGCATGCAGATAATTCAGGAATCAGGATAATTTGTTAGATTCCACTTAATCCCGGTCAGTGTGGTGAATATATTGCTGTATAATGACGTGCTTGATTAGTGACTCTTCTCTTTTGCACGCTGATGTACCTTTGTGACTTTGCACGGCCATTTCCTGCAAGCCGATTCAGTTTCATTACAGTTTGGGTCCTCGCTGCTGCGTTTTTGCTTTTGCGTTTTTGGTGTCGTCCTTCTGTTTTGCCAGCAAGCCGCTCTCTTTATCGCCTCAATTCTGCTGTTATACTGAACATCTGTCTACAGCCGTAATATCATCGAATTTATTATTCAAATGTGGAATCATAATTAAGAAAGCAGGGAAATCTGTGTTCTGTCATGTTTGTGAGCATGTCTGGAACCAGTCCCAGGCGGCACAGGACTTATAAAGGCCAAGATGCACCCTGGACAGGATGCCAGTCCATCACAGGGCACACGCACATTTAAAGACTCCTGTTAGGCAAACTGCATGTATTTGTACTCCTCAGCCGAAAGCAGGCGAGAGGTCTGAGGAGATCAGATCTCGCTAATGAGGCTGGGATGAACTGAAGTGAGGAGGGTGTCCTGTGCAGTTATGGTGTGGGAAGTGAGCCCTAGTGCGTCTCTGTGCTGTGACAGCTGATCCGTGTGGCAACGGGCTTTGACACCCTGGGATAGCAGAGCAGATAAGGCCCCCGTAATCCTGCCTGACGTGTTTCACACGCTGTTATCTTTAACAACCACTTCCGCGATCAGAGCACATCACCTTGTGTTACTCCAGTGTAACTTTGGGCTTTGGCTGTCACACGCATGCAAATAACTTCTGTTTTTTTTTCCAGTATTTGCATTATCCATCCATCTTCTCATCACTTTAATTTCCTTAGGTGGAGTTACCATTTTATTGACTCCTTAAAAGACATTTTTTAGTAAAGTTCTGCCCAAGGCTTTTTTTAATCGAAAGCTATTCTTATTTAGGTGATTTGAACTGTCTACCGTTTTTTAGTCATTACTGAAGTTCCTTTTGGTTCTTTGCTCATATTAAAAATATGTATTCTCTCCATGAATATAGCGGTAGTTGCTGGCATGGTATTAAGAATCAGCATAATTATTCTGATTGCTTACGGAGCTCAGTCTTAGGGTAATGAAGCCTATTCCAGATGGGATGCCAGTTCACTGCAGGACACACACACACACACACACACACACACACACACACACACACACACAATGCCTACCCAGCCCTAACCTTAACCACAAGTAATCAAACAAAATACAAGACTTCTGGCATTTTTAGCTTTTATTATTACATTAATATATTTTAATAAAGTTGAGGTTATTGTGGGAACTGAAAAAATTCCCCCACAAGGCAAAAAGGTTTTTATCACATTGTGGGGAATTCTGGTCCCCACAATGTAATAATTAGACAAACACAAACTCACATACAGTCACACACTATTTCCAGTTCTGGGGAGACCTTTCTGTCTTCTTTACCACAGCTTCCAGCTCACTCTTTCTTTGACTCAAATGTGTAGATGTTTTCCGGTAAGTTTAAGTGCCGTGGTTTTCCTGGGAGACCAGTGGGGCGCGGTGGTGCCCAGTTCAGCCTCTGTGGCTGCAATGGTGCCGTGAGAGTGAGAGCCGCGGAGTGGGACTGACCCTTGTCTCCTGACCGCACTGCAGAATGGAAGAGGGCTCCTTTCCCACGCGCCGTTTGTCAGTGTGCTGGCCTTCCCCCACAAACTCAAAACGGGACCTGCTCTTTTAAAGAAGTGTCTGGTGGGGATTCTGCAGGACTTCAACCTTTGTGGGGGTGGGGGAGGGTTGATCATACGGATCTCTCTGATTGGCCGTGCTGTCTGTAAAGCTGTGACATCAGAAAGGGGACTAGCTTCACACAGCTAAAATAACATGTCCTTTTATGGAACAGGATGGACTCTTCCATTTCAGGCGAGCGGGGGAGGAAGTGCCTCCTGGTATAATAGCACCTCAGAATTGTAGCTCAAAATCAGGTCTGTGACGGAAAACATAGTCTCACAAATGTAAACTGATTTCAAGTGCTCTGCTGAGAAGTTGGGCATTTAACGATTATGTGTTTCAGAATGATTTAGTCATTATTTCTTTGTGGTTCTTACTTGGGACTGGTGTGTGTATAACGATCATTTAACTTCAGGGCAGTACTGAGTGTCTGAGGTGCCTTTTCTATTAACTAGCTGAATATTTAGCCTCTTCCAGTACAGCTGGCTCACAGGACTCCTTTCAAACGGGCATTTAATTACTGCGAGTACATGCAAATGTATACCCACCACCCCCTTAAAATATCACGTATTATTGCTGTGCTCAGTACCCCCCCGCTGTTCCAGAGAGTGGACTCTGCCACGAATGAGGTGTACCCCGCCTTCGCTCGCTCTGATTTATCGCTGAGCAGATAATGTTGATGCCTGTGAAATAAAGCCACCAAAGCAATAGCGTGGCTCCTTCCGCGGGCCGTGAGAGCTCAGACGTGACGTCTCCTGGATTTTCCTTGGCTCTTCTTTCCAATGTTTCAGAGCCCTGGACCATGGCTTCCTGTACAGGGTAATTTTAAAGTTTTATTGAGTTTTATTTTAAATTCAACGCAAGAACATTTTGCTAGAATGTGCTAGACTCGGTTCCTAAAGGTCCCAGACAGACATAGGTAAGGAAAGCTTTGTTTCAGTAAAAATAGCAGTTGAACAGTTTAACCAGGTTACCTTACTAAGCAAGTTTAATTATTTTTTGTGACTTTTTCTATTCAGAATCTAACTGTAGATATGAAGGTGTCAAAGTAGTTGTTCTTAGGATGGATAATTATTGTTATTCGGGTTGTGGCCCTGCTGGGTTTGTAGTTTCAGAAGGTGTTCAGTTTCATACCTTTTTAGGATTTAAGACAGCAGAGGCTGTTTAATGAAGAACCAGGTGATCATTCATGCTGACGAATGATTTAGGTGACAGGCGATATGCCGTTATATACTGCAAATGGGTATGGTGTATTAGTCATTGATTTTTTTTTTTTTTCTGTATTTTGGAAAATTGATACAGATTTCAATCTAACATTAGTCTCTGACTTAAATCCTTTGGTTCGGCTTATTTGGGTTTGTATGATAGGATCCAGCTTTTCTACAGCTGAGCTGGGATCCATCGGTTTGTCCTGAAAATGGAATGTGAATTCATAAATTGTGAATATTTGTCATTTGCGTCCCCTCCTGACTCTCATGAAAGAGAACCATACTTGAATTCAGTTACCTGGGAAACATTATCTTTGTGTGTTAAATTGTAAACCGGCTTTCTCTGGCGCTGTTAAGTCTGGTCTTGAAGTGTCAGCTTCCTGTGTGATTGACCAACCCTACTTGTTATCATTTGTCCATCTGCTCAGCTTATCATTCTGTCCATTCTGCCAGTAGATGGCTGAGTTGGGTTTTCTTTCCATGGTACTTTTTATGTCTGGATTTTGTCAGCCGTGGGTCTGTGTTAATTAACACTTCAGATTTCAATTCCTTGTAATTGAATAAAACTGCAATGATTACCTCATAACTTTGTGTTAGATTGGACTTGCAGTTTTTCAGGAGCAATCAGTCTTACCCAATCAGTCAGAATCAGTCTTCTCTACGCTAAGCCATTTGTCGCTTTGTGTGATGTTAGCCAAAAAATCCACCAGCCACCACCTTAAGTAACAGTTTTGTTTTTCTTTTTTATGTTTATAAGGACATTATTTGCCCTAAAGTGCACACATCGCACAGCCTAGATCGCCGAATCAAACGTGAATGTTTTGAGAAATTCTTAGCGCTTCAGGCAGACTTGCTGTAACAACCGGTGTAAAAGAGCGTATGCTACATGGTAACCAGGGTAATTCAATTTGGGCACAAACTCCTCTATTCCCTGGCAAGAGTCATGCATCCTCATTGCTTATATATCAGGGATTATGCTGGATGTAATTTAGTGAGGTCATTAAATGAGGCGGTGAGCTTTGTTAAGCATTCAGCCTACAGAGACGGAGCATTATTAAAGTCACTCTGCACCCCTGACGGCCAGGGAATCCCGGGTAAAACCCGGAGCTGGCTGTGCTGTACCCGAGAGCGTGCCACGTATGGAGCTGGTGAGGGCCGCATTCTGCCTGCCCCAGCGTACGGCCTGATCTGGGCCTGGCGGATGGATCCTGCAGGGCTCAGCTCTGTGGGAACAGCGCGTGACGAACAAGATCCGGCACAGAACGTTTTGTCTGATTCTCATAAGGACTCTGCAGCTTAATCAGAAGCTGAGACAGAGAAAATAGGACACTCCAAGATGGATTTTTAGCCTAAGCGTGGTAATGTCGCGGTCCCTCTGGAGGAGAAACGCAAAAGCTTCACATTTCTCCGCGAGATGGGGTGAGGTGTGTCGCCAGTGAACGTAAGAAGTCAGGAACCTGGCAGACTGGGAAGTATTGATGGTCGGGGGTTTGAGGAGATGGATGTTTTGGGGTCCAAAGGACAGCTGGCTGATTGATAAACGCGGGGAATGTAAGAGCACTTACTGTGGGCATGAAGGGTAGTTTGTTGGGGAATGGTCACGTGATGGGGGTGTCTATACCAAGTGAAGAGGAGGTCCCACAAAGTCCACAGGGGGTGGGTGTCGCCAAGGACGGCGTCACAGACACGCAGGTGAGGGTGGGGTCTCGGCCTTCGCTAGCAGGTGACGTCCCTGCTGGAAAGCAGCCAGAATTAAACCGTAGAATAGTCTAGATGGACAGACGGGAAGGGGGCGGGACGTTCGAAAATGTGTTTGTGGTGGGAAGGGTTTGGAGGGGAATGCAGGTGGGGGTAGCCATGCACTGTGGGGTGGGGGTGGTGCGTTCGGGGACATGTTTGACCCGAGTTGCCTGACAAAGGGACCTCGTCCTGAAGCTGAAAATGGGCAGTAATTTAAAAGTAGAAGAGATTGGGTAGCTCAGGGCTGTTTCCAGGACCTTAAGACGTCAGGGGCTTAACCCTGAGTCTGTTCAAAGGTCGTCATACTCAATTCTCTCTCCTTCTCTGAAGTTACGATGCAGCACTACTAAGTTTCGGGAAACTCTGTCCTGGACTAGCACTGCTGAGAAGTATGGAATTCTCACACTGAGAATCGAAACGAATCATTTGGGGCTCGCTGACGTTCATTCTGGGCTCTGGGCGTCGGTGCCTCAGGCTGGTGACGTGTCTGGACGAGCTCGCTGCTTGTCAGATATAAACTCTTCAGTAGAATCCAAGAATCAGTTGCTGTTTACCTTTAGATGGCTTCTGAACGTGGAGTTTTGCTACCATGTGTACATAAGTCACAGGAGTGGCTGTGTCTGCAGTCACTGTCTTGCTTAGCAAAATAAAACCAGCGTACAGAAACGTCCGGTGGCACATGGCTGCTTGACGGCACACCAGCATTTCAGTGCCCACCCTCTCGCCAGCGAGCGATCAGAGGCAGCCCTTTGGCATCTGTGGGCCTCAGTAATGGAGGCTAACGCGCTAAATGCACAGTGGGCCGGGGTCAGTGTAAACATGCGGGCGAGTTTCTCTTTTTCTTATTCTTCCTCATAGTTGTGAATGAAACGGATTTTCCCCCCCCCCAACGCTTAGTGACCGTGTCTGTGTTGTTAGCAACATGAACCGTGAAGACCGGAATGTGCTCCGTATGAAAGAAAGAGAGAGACGTAATCAGGAGATCCGGCAGGGCGCGGAAGCCTTCCCAGGGAGCTGCCACCTCTTCCCTGAGCCCTACAAAGTTGTAAGTTTCTCTCTTTTTAAATTCCTATCTGTGCGTTTCCCGTCGATTTGTCGAGTTTTGGACTAACACTGTGGTGTCCCTGTGTGAGGTCTGTGTGCCGGTGCCGGTCTACGTACTGTATGCATCACACGCTACCGTCAGAGGAATTTAAGGGCCGGGAAAAGCTATGATCACTATGCGGAAATGGGGCTCCAGTAATGATTTTGTGTGTCAGTTCTGGCGGCCAGGCTGAGTCAGTTGGTATTCTCTGCATTCTCGTTACGGTTTCCATTTCCTGTGTTCCAGATTACATGGGCAGGATTTATAGCCTGACGTAGAATCGCGTACCGGCCGAAACATCCCACAATACAGTGAGACTTCTGGGTGCCCTTAGTCCAATTATAGTCGGTCCACTTATGGGCAAGTGTTGAAACTTTCACTGGTCGAGACATAAATTGAGGGGCTATTTTGGTCATGGTGTTTCCTGCCAGCTGGCCTTGTGCAGAGGTAAGTAGATGCTTGAGGGCAGGAATTACAGCGGAGACCTGAAGGGGTCTAAGGTCAAGTGTGACCCCGCCCCCCCCATGGGCAAGTAGGGCAGTGATTGTGATCAGAGTCGTGGGAAATGGATATGGCCAGATTGCCCTTTATCACGGATTTCCAATGAAGTCTGTGTTTCTGTTGTCAAGGCTTTATGGTTTTTTTTCAGTGTTTTTGTTATTACCAGTAAACCCAGTAAAATGGCAGCGTGCCGACAGGTGCGGCCAGGAAAAGGGCTAACACGTCCCGGTAGAGCTGTCATCTCCTGGAGTGCGTTTCCTTGCTCAGTGCAGCTAAAACGTTGCTCGCGTTGGAAAGTCCACGTGATGATGCTACTGGCCCCTTCTGTAAACACGCATCCACGCGTGAAGGTGGACATCCCTGTTAACATCTGGGTCCTGTCGTTCCGTTCCCAGTGGTTCCTTCGGCTTTCCTGCTCTTGTCTGTCTGCAGGGCCCATTGCAGGCCGAGCGGTAAGACGGGAAGCTTGTGCGCTGCATGCCGCTGTAACAGAGCTTTGGTCTCTCTGCAGTCTAGCAAGGAGGATAAGCTGTCCAGCCGCATCCAGAGCATGCTGGGTAATTACGACGAGATGAAGGACGTGATCGGAGAGAATACGCCAAAGCTTGTCGGCCCCAAAGCCACCGGCTCCGTATCCCTGGAGGACCGGCCGCAGTTTCCGGAGCGTGTGGCCGGGAAATGGACCCCGGTGGCCTCGGGGAGCAGCTCGTCCTCTCAGGGCTCGAAGAGGTCTGGCCCGTCAAGCAAGGAGGGCAGCGGCCAGCGGGCCGCGGGGAACCAGAGGCACGAGCGTGACTACAGCGGTGGGAAGAAGGCGAGCAAGCACACGGCAGAGCACGGCAAGACCCGCGTACCGAGCCCAGCCAAGGGCCCCCTGCGGCCGCATGTGTCTGAGCACCACACCAAATCCCCGCGGGAGCGCGAGCTGAGCTGGGACTCGCCGTCCCGCATGCAGCACGCCTCCTTCCCCAGCGGGCAGCCTGCCGGCCAGGCCTTCCCGCCGTCACTCATGTCCAAGCCGGGCCCTGTGCAGCAGAAGCCCACGGCCTACGTGCGGCCCATGGACGGCCAGGAGAGCTTGGAGGCCAAGGGCGCCTTGGAGAGCTACGGCGGCCAGTCGCACGGCAGCGGCGTGGCCGAGATGAAGACCAGCGGCAAGAGCTCCCTGTCCAAGCTTAAGATCCCCTCGCAGCTGCTGGAGGTGGGCGCTACTCCGGACCGGCCCTGCAGGGGGTGCTGTACTCTATCGCTGATCTTATAAACCATTTTAGTAAAATTAGTTATTGCTGTTAGTATGCAGTGATGCAGTTTGCTTTTTCTCTATGAAAAATGTCAAAGTTCATTTGTGGCGATTTACTTTACAGGCCTCTATGTCAGGGGATGCCAACTGTGTGGATGACATCTTAAAGGTAAGACTATCCGGAAGCATCCGCTCGGGTTTGGTCTTCACACGACAGACCGTAAGCAGTGAGAGAGAGGAGCAGGCTTCCTTCACTGTTTCACGGTGGGGTCACTCAACCTCTGTCTGACTAAACACATCCAATCTGATTTCTCCCCCGTAGGAAATGACTCAGTCTCTGCCCTCGCCCCTGACTGCGATTCAAACCCCCTGCAAGCCAGAATCCTCAAAGTTTCCATTTCCTTCCAAGGTCAGGCTCAGACGGTATAATTTGTGTTTTGGCTGGGGGTGGGGGGGGTGCTGTGTGTTCACCTAACAGGCGATTTCACTTCGTACTTCCTTGCTTTGCCTTTCATCAGGTGCTTTCAGGAGGTCAGTGACTAGATTAACAGCAGGACAGTCTGATTACGTTAGTGTCTCCTTTAGCATACAGTGAAAAGTGACAGTGAATGTGCGTTTCCTCCTGCAGGGGGCTCAGCACTCCAGCTTTCCTGGAGGGGGACAGAGTAAGTTTGCGCTCGCATGTTTACATGTTGCTGTTTGAAGGCCGTCAGTAAAAAGCCAAGTGATCCTGTGTTCCCCCTGCGCCTCCTGTGTTCCCCCTGCGCCTCCTGTGTTCCCCCTGCGCCTCCTGTGTTCCCCCTGCGCCTCCTGTTCAGCTGTCAGCATTTTCACACTCGGCTTTATTTTCAAACCTCTGCAGAGCGACATGGTTCGGGTTCGAGGTCGGCCTCACATCAGCCTAAAGGTGGCGACGGCGGCACTTCAACCAAGTAAGAGGAGTGACGTGCGAGGGGCCATCATGGGGGGGGCGTGGCAGGGGTCTAGCCAGCTGCCAGCTTACAGATGATGCTTTTTTTTTTTAAAATTAGTACACTAATAAGTGACCTGGAGCTGAGTAGCAGTGAGGAGAGCGACGAGGAGCAAGACCCCAAGGCGGCAGCCAGAAACGAGTCCACGAGGTGCCTTCAGGACGCAGCATGTTCATTCACACCATTCGGTGAGGCGGGGGATTGAGGGCCATTAACGCAGACTCCTCCCCTTCTCCTCCCACGTTACCCCAGCAACCACAGTGAGGGGGCGGACCTGTCCAGGGGCGAGGAATCCAGCAGCCCCAGTGAGTCGGAGAGCAGCTCTGGCTCAGACAGCGAGAGCGAGAGCAGCTCTAGCGACAGCGAGGCCAATGAGCGCCCCCACGTGCCCACGCCGGAGGTGGGCTTGCCGTGCCGCTCCCCTGTCCACCCTCCCTTGTTTTCTCCTCCTCCCATTCTCATTCCTCTCCTGTTCTTCCTTTTAGCCTGAACCTCCCACCACCAATAAATGGCAGCTGGATAACTGGCTTCACAAAGTCAACAAGTTCTCTCCAGCCTCTCCGGCAGACGGCAACGTGCCCACCAAGTACAAGAAGGACCCCCGAGACCCAGGTTCGGGGCGGGGCTATGGTGGCCAGGGCGGATCCAAGGACTCGGGCGCGTTGGCGCCGAACAGGGACCTGCGGGTGGTGCAGAAGGGCTCGGAGGGCGGCCGGGGGAGACAGAGGTCGCCCGCACAGAGCGAGGGCTGCCAGGTGCAGCGCAGAACCGTCGGGAAGAAGCAGCCCAAGAAGAACGAGAAGGCGCCCGTGGTGGAGGAGCCCAAGGGCGGCCTGAAGGTGGAGAGTGAGACGCCTCCGGAGATCCAGCTGCATCGGCCCAAAGCGGCCACCAAGGGCTCCCGCAAGCCCAGCATCAAGAAGGAGGCGCGGTCCGTGACCCGACCAGCTGCCGAGAAGCGGAAGGGCAAAGGCCCGACCAAGCTCAACAAGTCCCGGGAGTTTGTGGAAACGGACACCTCATCTGATTCCGAGGAGAACGAGAGCCTGCCGTCATCATCCCAGACCCCGAAGTACACAGAGAGCATCCGCACCCCGGTCTGCATTCCCTCTCCTGTGGAGAAGGAGGTGCTGTCCCCGCTCAGTGACTCTGACGAGCCCTACCCCGTCCGGCAGGAGCTGCTGGTCCGAATCGACCTCAACCTGTTGTCCAGGATCCCGGGCCGACTGCACCGCGAGCCGGACCCGCCCAAAGTGGAGCGAGACGCCGCCGCCAGCGAAAGGGACGGCAAGGAGTCCCAAAAGCAGCCGGGCGAGAAATCTTCCGGAAAAGGCAAAAGGAAGCGGAAGGTGGGAACTGACTGTGACGCCGCATCGCTGGGGCTCCTCAGGGGTCCCAGGCTCATCTGTCTTTTTGTGTCCCACCCAGAATGAGGACGATGCCATAAAAGGTGACAAGAGGCCCAAGCTGGATGACAAGAGCTCATCTCATCACAAAGCCGCCGGCAAAGAGTGAGCGGCCAGCTTCTGTGCCTCACTGCACCTCCCCTGTGTCTCCCCTCATCTCCCCTGTCTCCCTCGTCTCCCCTCACCTCCCCTGCGTCTCCCCTCACCTCCCCTGCGTCTCCCCTCACCTCCCCTGCGTCTCCCCTCACCTCCCCTGTGTCTCCCCCAT
>JAODJW010000002.1:6014836-6033429 GCA_026777045.1 Hyperopisus bebe
TCCCCCCTGCGTCTCCCCTCATCCCCCCTGCGTCTCCCCTCATCCCCCCTGCGTCTCCCCGCACCACCAGGCTTCACCTCAGCCCCTCCCTCTGATTGTAGGTCATCCAAGAAGGCCGCAGACAGGAAGGAGGAGCCGGCGCCTTCACCCTCCATCCCTGGGCTGCAGAAGATGCCACGGGCAGAGCCGCCGAGCCGCAAGCGCACTGCCAGCCAGTCCTCGGCGCCTGTCTCTGGTGGCAACAAGGAGGGCAGCCGCAGTGGCAAGGGGGGCAGCTCGACCTCCAAGCACAGGAAGGGCGAGGACCGGCAGGCCGGGACAGCCAAGGAGCCAAAGGTGGGTCCCCGCTGGGGGAGACCTCCCCTGCAGCTGGGTTCTCCGTGTTCATTCGGTTCCAGCATGCACCTGGATCTCTCTCTGGTTTATGTTTGGATCTGTGTCCTGTAAGCGGATCTCATTCTGCCCTTTTCACCAGAGATGACTTTAATCCTGTAGTATGTCACCACACCACGTGCGAAACGGACGATCCACCTGAAGTGGCGTGTGAATAAGAAGGAAAGCCACTTATGCCTCTCTTCTTTCTCCATAGGAGAAGACCTCCAAGGTCTCTGATGGCCAGCCTGCTGCTCTGCTGTCCTCAGAAGGTTCAAAGTCCCGAAGATCAAAACTCACTTTTGAGGACCGGTAAGCGACGGCATTCTCGCTGTGTATGCCTGCCAGATCTGTCTTAGCCCATACCCAGGGATGGGTGCTGATTTTAGGGTGATTGCTGAAATGCATTTCCGAAACTTTCTTCTACCTTTGAACTAACTCTGTTACAGATTGCACTCTGCTGACTACTACCTGCAGGAGGCCAAGAAGCTGAAGCACAATGCCGACGCGCTGGTACGAGGCGTTCCTATTGGCTGGATTCGGAATCGGGGGCGGGGCTTCTCTAGTCTCAGACACGAACATTCCCATGCATTTAATGATTTACAGATTCCTGCCGCCATCTGTCACGTTTTCTTAAGGCTTTTATGTAAAGTGACTGGTCCACGGTCCGGAGCATCCCGGGTGGTCTGGATCCTTTTATACGGCACGGTGCTGGGTGAGCGGGCCCTCAGGGTTAATGGGTAGCTGTCGCACTCTGCAGATGGACCGCTTCGAGAAGGCCGTGTACTACCTGGATGCCGTGGTCTCCTTCATTGAGTGCGGCAATGCGCTGGAGAGGAGTGCACAGGAGGCCAAGTCTCCGTTCCCCATGTACGCCGAAACTGTGGAGCTCATCAAGTAAGACCCTAACCCCACTCCCGCCCCCGCGGATCCCGGGTCTGTCGCAGCCGCGTGACGGAGTTCTCACGCTTCCCGTCGCTCTGCTCCAGGTACACGATGAAGCTGAAGAACTACCTGGCCCCTGATGCCACATCTGCTGACAAGAGGCTGGCTGTTCTCTGGTGGGTGGGCTGTCCGGCGCGTTCCGCGGTACTCATGCACCGCTAAGGGCACTCAGGCCTCTGATTAAACAGCGGTGGTTAGCGACCCCTGCGGTCAGCACTGTGAACTCGGTGACTCGGTGACGGCCCTGAGCTGAGCCAGGGTGACACTGTCTCCACCTACTCCTCCTCCAGTCTCCGCTGCCAGGCTCTACTCTACCTGCGGCTCTTTAAGCTGAGGAAGGAGAGTGCCCTCAAGTACTCCAAAACCCTCACCGAGCACTTGAAGGTAACCCCTGTTCTTTGACTCACGGTAGACCTACTCTCCACGGTCCCTCATGGCTGCTGGTCTAACATCAGTGCATTTCTCTCTCTCTCTCTCTCTCTCTCTCTCTCTGCAGAACTCCTTAAGCAATACTCAGGCTCCTTCCCCTGGAATGGGAAGGTAGGTAGTCCATTGCACACTGTAGGAATTGAACCCTAGTCAAATCTAGGTGCATATCGGAGGAGGCCCCTGTAGTGAGCCCCCGTCATAGGTCAGTATCGGAGGAGGCCCCTGCAGTGAGCCCCCGTCGTAGGTCAGTATCGGAGGAGGCCCCTGCAGTGAGCCCCCGTCGTAGGTCAGTATCGGAGGGGCCCTCTGTTAAGCAGCTTGCTTCTCCCTGTTTCAGTAAAGCGGCGGGAATGCCATCCCCCGTGTCCCCGGGCAGCACGAGCAGCCACTCGTCCGGAGCGTCCAACAGCAGCGGCTCCTCCTCTGTCACCATCCCCCAGCGCATCCACCAGATGGCGGCCAGCTACGTGCAGGTCACCTCCAACTTCCTGTATGCCACCGAGGTGTGGGACCAAGCTGAGCAGGTGGCCAGGGAACAGAAAGGTACAAAGCGTTCCCATAGCCTTGGGACAGCAGTTACTGCCACCTACTGGCCGTAGGGCGGTATTACACTGGGGATGTCGGGAACACTAGACTGGATGTACCATCAAATATAATTCCTCGAGTCAGGGATCTGTGTATTTCAGTGCAGAGTTTCCAGAGTCACACACACACACACATACATGTGTGATGATTTCCACACTGACAGGCATGTAGAGAGGACTTTCTGAGGCAGGGGGTGGGAAATCCAGGTAGGGGATGTCATCAGATAACAAAGGCTACCTGACCCTAACTGCCGCCCAGATAACCACTCTGATTTACCTAACGGCAAAGGGGCATTTAAGACCAGCACATTCCATCATCCGGGGACTGCCATGCCGGCACGCCACCTGCTGGTGATGAGGAGCATTGCAGACTGCATGTCTAATCCCACCACCTACCCCCCCCTCCTTGCAGAGTTCTTCGCCGAGCTGGACAAGGTGATGTCCCCCCTGATCTTCAACAGCAGCAGCATGACGGAGCTGGTCCGCTACGCGCGGCAAGGCCTGCACTGGCTGCGGCTGGACAGCAAGCCTGCGGCCCAGCGGCCGCAGACCCCGCTATGAGCCCGGCGGCGCCCCCATGTGGCTCTGCAGTGAACTGCAGTCTCCTCCAAACTGTACGACAGGTGAAGCCTGCTTCATTTAGGACAGAGCCCCAGGAAACCATACAGTACCTGCTTGGTTGAGCCTCTGCATCAGTCTTGTAGCCAAAGTACCTGGTTTATTTATTTCAGTTTTTTTTTTTTAACCAAAGGTGCTTTTCACATAGGGTTTGTTCTTACCTCCGTTGTCTTTTTGTGCCTTGTGTTTTAAATATAGGCTTGTTATTTGTCCCCTACTGCACCACACATAGTATTTGCATCTGGTAAGTAAACATGCCCCCCCCCCCCATAGGAAACTAGTCCTTAGTTCATTGGAAGAGTAATGAGAGCTGTGGGGGTGAATGTGTCACACAGAGTGTCACCGCAGTGCGTTCCTGCGAGACTGAGGGCGGGAAGTGGGGGGGGTCGAGAGGTGAGGCGTGTGTCTCAGACACATCGTGTGCAGACGGCACGGTGTGCATGGAGTCCGGGGACGGGCGTTTAGCGCTCTGATGCCCCTCAGTGCTGCTGCCTGTGCATTTGCAGAGTTTTAACATTGTTATTAACGAAGATTTTATGGACCGTTTCATGGTGAAATGCTGGGCTATGAGTTCTAAGTGTTTTTCCTCTTCTAAAATCCTGCAATTGAGACCATACCTTGTACAGTATTTCGTAAGAAAAAAAAAGTCTTGGCGATGTGTGATGTTGCTATCAGAAGTTAAACTTTTAACAGGGGAAAACGTGCACTTGAGTTTTAACTGTTCGCTAGCATCTTAACATTTAGAGTAACGTGAAACCTGCTCGTTTGCCATGGGTTTTAATAATCATGTCTATTATCATGTCTATCATTAAATATTTAGGGCTTAACACAGGGTTGATATGGACAGTAAAATGTAGATTTGGGTTCTAAAATAGTTTCGCAAATTGTCATTGTTTATTTGTAATCTGCAATTAGATGATGCAAGACCATCAAATTAAAAACCTTTTTTTTTTAATTTTCTAAAGACTGGTACAGTCTTTATATATACCAAACTAAATGGTGTATTTCTTAACCATATGTCATATTGGCTTAACATGTAAAAATGTAAATTAAAAATGAGAATGCAGGGATTAAACTGTACGTCAGAGGACGGGGACACAGGACGCGGTTTGGAAGCAGAAGAGGATCCTGCGACCCTCGTGATTCTCTCTGCACGGCCAGGGTGGGGCCACCACTGCTTTGCCACATTTTGCACTAAACCTTCACCCGTTTCTTGGTCTTTTGGAAACCACCTTCTCCCAGAGCCTCTGATACAAGTGTAATCTATGCAGCCTTTTTTATTTTCATGTATTTAATAAAACACTGGTTCCAGAACATATTGTCAGGTGTAAAATAAGAGGACGTGGAGAGACTTGCCTGCTGTGTGTAGTAATTGGTGTTTTGCTAACCCCACTTGATGCCAGGAGTAAAATTATGGGGTAAATAAATGTGGGGAAAGGGGGCAAAAACCATTAGATTGTAGTAAACATAGAAACCTATTAGAAATATTTACGAAATACTGGCTAATTATTAAACGTCCTTCAGTCCTGGATTACTTAATTTTGACTTAAAGTTTGTAAAAGTGCAAAGCACATCATGCCTCTTTACAACATGTATAAATCAGTATCTTATGATTTTGATTTGTAAACAAATACTATTAAGTCTATTAGTATTATTGCCTAAATTGCTCCAGGCAAGATGGTGAAGACTGTTACAAATGACCACGTCTTAAGGCTTCTGCTTTTCCCCTTTATGTTGCCGTCTGATCATCACTACAGAGTATTAATGTTACATTAACTGCCAATAGTGTTAGCAGGATGAGAGACAATAGAAAAGGTCTGTGGCCCTGCTGACACTCAAGCAACACTTTCCTGCGTCATGTCATCTTGGTTTCTGAACTTTAAAGGGTTCTTATTTTTTACAGGCTGTCAGATCCGTTTTACACAAGGAACAGTGTGAATGCAGTATGTCTATCTGAGGTACTCCTGGGTTCACATTCTATTAAGATGTGCTTGTGAAGTGGGAACTCCAGTGCTGTATATTTTTTGTATTGTATTAAGAATAATATATACTGTAACTGTTTCACATTGTATTTTAATGAAATGTCACAAAATTGTTTACTGACATTTTGTACAGTAAAGATCACCTTTGTATAACTGAGGTTCTGTTTACTGATTTAATTTCATGCCTTTCAGTTTATTCCCCTCCTCACTGCAGAAACCACATCATACGAGCAGCAACACCACTCTGCAATACCAGTACGAATATAAATAAAATGGAAAGCGCAGGTTTGCTTTATTCGTGAGAAGGAACATCCTCCACGACAGGCTTCACTCATCATTCTCATACTGCTTCAGGTCCTTCCTCTTTCCCTGCTCGTGAACTTGGTTCCCCCAGGTGTAGGTCAAGTACATCGCCACCATTGCTTAAAAAGAGAGGCAAAAGATTGACTATTAATCCCAAAAACCTCTTGCACACTCACTGCTATTTACGTAGAAGAGGTGAAGATGCCCTATTCCAAAGCCCCTACTTTGAGATTAACACTTTTACATTAACTAATAATAGGGTGTCAGATGCCTTTGAAGGCCATTGTACCCAAATCCTTATCTGCATGAACATCAATACCTGCCACCCATCTTCAGATCGTAAAGGACATTTACTCTTAAGGATCAGGAAAAATCCAGCTCTAGTACTCAGGTGAACTACTTAATCCAACTAACTTCAATAGAACTGTATTCACTAGTGATTAATGTGAAAGCAGAGTAAGATGATTCGGGGGTATGATTAAATGACATCACAGATCATTACTGGAAACAGTGTTTGGCAACAAGGTAACGAGGATCTCTGCTGGAACAGAGCAGCAAAGAATTTCAGAGGTCTATATTCACTGCCCTACACCTACAGCAGACCCCCCCCCCATCATACTTACGGGGTGCCACTCTGAACACAGATGACGTAAATCGCCTCCATACGTTGGGAATTCCCTTGGAAAAGTAGTTTGCAAAGGCCCTTTGCTCAAAGGGGGACAAGCTGTAGGTGATGATGTGCCTGACCCTGGCCAAGTCTCCAAAGTGACGGCCCATTCTGCTATCTGGAGCTGGCAACATATCACAAAACAGAAGCTTATATGAAACATGGTTAAACTACATCGATTTGATCCAGACGGTCATCATTCTCCCCACCTCCAAAACTTGCATATAAGATCACTAACCACATTCTGGTGTTTCGTTTATAAATGAAAATACGCAAATTATTTCCTCTAGCGCTAAATTACTTACGTACACTTAAATTCTACCATTCGCTTGTCATCATTATTTATGAGCAGCTAGTTAACTAAAGGTTAAATCCAAACTCAAAGGATATTTTAGGTATGCTGCACTGGTATAATAGGTCAGACAAGTATTTAACACGGTACGTTAGGGTTAGAATAGTCACTATTTAACCAGGACGGCTCCTTAGTGCAAAAAGACCTTGCTTGACATTCATACGGCACACACATCAAATATTAAACCCGAAGCTGAATGAACACAAACTCGACAAAACGCAGATTCAGCAGAAAGCGACTGCTCGTCTACCCACACATAGCATACACTCAAAAGAAGCAGAAATAAATTAATACATAATAACATCCACCGCCGTACCTGGCTTTCTCAGGGACTCTGCTGCAATGGCGTCGAAACGCCGATCTGACCTCGCCTTTAAACTTCCGGGTGATATGTGACGTAATTTCCGCCAGTGCATCTGCTATGACGCACGTTTTCGGGGCCAGACGAGCTAACTGCAAAAGACTTACTCATTTCAAGACCTGCCTTCTGTCCTATTTAATGGAAGAGGATCCAGGCTCAACACTGACCCTATAGCAGTTATTGGAAAATGAAATGGAAATGGATGGATGTGCATTTAAGGGAACTGGATGGATGGACTGATAAAAGACTATCTTGACATATATAGTTATTTCTCAGCCAGGCCCAAATACCCATATACAGCAAA
This sequence comes from Hyperopisus bebe, assembly GCA_026777045.1. Taxonomy (NCBI): domain Eukaryota; kingdom Metazoa; phylum Chordata; class Actinopteri; order Osteoglossiformes; family Mormyridae; genus Hyperopisus; species Hyperopisus bebe. Next base: position 6,021,754 of record JAODJW010000002.1, read on the forward strand.
ATATTTTTAAGTATTTGAAACATTTGTGCTAAATTAAACAGCTTGAGACTACACAGAATAACATAATGTTTACTTTTTAAGTATTTTTACTTAGATGCAACAGCTTAATTGTAACTAGCCATTTCCGGATAAAGTATATATCAGGCATCTGTATCCTACACTCCAGCAGGCATTTGGCTTTTAAAGAAATGCCATCCACTTAATCTGAGAACCAAAATGATGTTGATGTCATCAGAGGGTAAACTTGTGTATAACATGAAAGGTGCACCTGACTCATAAGATCTAACGAGGTGGAGTACATTCAGTGAATGCACTCCGGGGAGTTACCAGTGTTTCAAAATACTCAAAGTACAATCATTTCAGTATTATACAAGTATGCTGACATTTTTGTAAGGTACGACTGACCCCAGCAAGTAAGAACTGTTAAGATCAGTTATTCAGCTTTTCATTCTCCAGTATCTCCTCTACATTGTTAAAGAGAGATGATTTGATTCTGTTTCTGCAAATATATAAAGTTCACAAACACAGCTGAATGTGCTTTATTTTTTTAATTCCACTTTCTCCTTTGAATATTCCAAAATATTCAAATTTAACGTGATGCCAAAAGTTGACTGGCCAGCTTTGAGTGCATACTTTCCCATAAATAGGCATGATTTAAATAGCCTTTAAATGCCTTTTAACTTTAGTTAAATGTACATTTCATTCTCCACACAGTATTTTCAAGGCTGAGAATAACAATTGTGAAAGACTTTCAGTGGCTCACTTTAAGACGACCTTCTGTCTCGACATGGATGGAAACAACTGTCTCTGAGACAACTATATGCATTAACCCGGTATAAAATTAAAGTAAAATGCTTTAAGAACGCTGAACTACAATTTTCCCTATTTTGCCTAGAACAGAATTACATAAAAATGTACAGAGTAGGGAACTAGGAACAAAAAACAAAACAAAAAAAAAAAGGTTATTCCTAATCACAGCTGAAATGAAAAACTCATTTCACCTCTTCTGTTTTTATGCAAGACATTTTGTTTTGCAACTAAATTAAATAAACATTAATAACTGAGGGAAATCGTTACAATTGGGAAAAAGAAAAAAATATATTTCAGCATTTACACATTGTTTACATTTATCCGAATATTTTATACAAATTTTCCTCCAGATTTCCAAATACCATGGAATGCACCTCATCCCAGTCAATTCAACAATTTAGTACATTTACAGGTAAGAGTTCAATACTGAATATCGAATACTTCAAGGTGACACACTTTTCGCATTGCATGCTGGTAAAATGACACCCCAGTAGAGAACGTTAGCGGCACGTGCATTTCGTTGCGATCATCTCCTCATACTCTTTGTAAGCGATCGAGCCGTCACTCTCAATGATTAAAACACTCAGTGGGCTGTACTCGGATGGTACACAGGAGGGCCTAGGCACTGATGAGTCCAGCTGCTCATAAATAATGTTTTGCACCATCGTGTGCACAGGGGAACCATAGATTGAGCTCACAGCCCTGGGGCAAACGCCTTTGCAGTAGCGAGGGTTGTATTTGTGGGGAGCTATGATCCAGTGGTCCAGCCTAAGCTGGCTGAAACTCACCCTGAAGTCATACAGGCTGCAATCATCGGTTGGGAATTCGTACCTCGGTATGTGCACAGTCAGCTGAGCTAGCTGGCCGTGTCGAGCCGCCTGTCTTTTCGATACGCGTCGTCTCCAACGTGCAGCCTTCATGCCCGGCTCGGACACCTTTGTCGGTAACGGACTTGTCGAGGCACCCACAGGTGATTTAAAACTTTCTGACCCTGACAAAGATTGCCACCTCTGGAAGGCCACCATGCTGGTATCATTAAGGTACAAAAGGAGAGAGGGGGACCTGAGGGATAGTTCCCCAGGGCCTCTGTGCTCCTGGATGCTACCAGCTGCGTCTCTGTCTTCAGCACAGGTTAAATTGATCAGAAGATGGATTTCCTTTTTCTGGGACCTTATGAGAGGTAACAGGAAAGGGGTTACATCTACCTCCACCCATATGTGACGGCCCCTTTTCTCATTTCGGATTCGGAAGCTGGCGGAGTGGTGAATGCTGGAGCAGAGCTGCTGGCCGGCTGGCTCCTGCTCTTTTACATCCAGATAGCAGACAGACCTCAGCGGTGTAGCCTGGTCCTTGTCAAAGGAGTACAGCAGGATAGATTTCAGCAGCTGTTCCTGAGCTCGAACCCTTGCTAAGTTGTAGGAAATATCTTGCATAAAAAACTCTGTAGAAGACAAAATGTGTCACAACATGTATACGGATTTAGCAATTTAACTTATTTTTTATTGCTCGCGTTAAATCACACACCCGACAGGGCCTATCGATAACGACTTACTCTCATTTACTGAATGTAGACACAAGCACAAGGGCGCAGACCAGCCGTTGGGTAACAAGCCATTCGTTACACTTAATAATAACAGCGGAAACGGGTAGTCATTTACAGAGGATTTAGAAACAGTTTCATACCTTGATTCTGCTCAAGACATTCATCGCGGGGTGTGATCAGCCTCACGGTGTTGTACAAATGGCTTGTGCCTCTCCCAGGATCTCGGCCCTGTTTCGAAGACATCTTATACAGTCTCTTCATGTAGCGCACGTATCTGGAGTCGGGTCTCAGTCTCGGAATGAGGTCTTCTCCGATGGAATGCTCTGACAAGGCTTTGAACTTTTGGGAAAGTATACTGCCGTAGTACGTGATGGGATCCGCAGCCTCAGCCGTGTTTGCGGCTCCGGCCGATCTGTCGGCTGAGCCGGATAACCAGGTGCCACAGACGCAGCAAAGCACGGCGAGCACTTTGATCAGAGTCTCCATCGTAATTATGTCCGTAAATGATTGAATAAACAAACAAACAAAACAAAATACTTAACATACGACTCAAAGTCCAGCCTTCAAGAGCAACCAACACACGTCATTATAAAATCACAGGTGTATGCAATTAACTTAAGGTAGCCTACGTCCGTCATGCCAATGATCGCCCCGCAGAGACAGACGCTATAAAGGCATTGCTTATGTGCTCGCTGGCCGGGTTTTAAAGTTAGCCTCATTTTGGAGACAACATGGACGTGTATTGAAGTTTATTGGCAGAGAAACGCATCCATGAGTGTGTTTTCTTATCGGAAACTCGAAGTAGTGCTTTCACAGGGCTGCCAACTTTGCTGAGCTGGTTGGAGTGAGATGTTCGGTTCGAGACAAGTCTGCACACACATGCACACGCTTTTACATGTATGTAACAGTTTTATTACCTTGTAAATAGTCTGTAGGGTTTGCAAACCACCCCGACACTCTTGATGTAGCTAATTTTATGTTTATGATGGAATAATATAGATTTGCCGTAAGATTGCTCGCGTGAGTCTGAAAGGGCAAGTGTCACGCCACATGCGTGAGTTGGCAACCCTGCTTTCATAATGGCTTTACTTCGTTACGTTTCTGCATGTAAATCATTCAAACCTGCGACGTTACTACCAGGTGGTTTAATACCGAGAAGGCGAGCGTCGGACGTAAGCACTTAACTGAAATTTAGTTTGTAATACCAATTCACATGAGTCCTCGTTTAACAGAAGACCAAATATAAATCCATGTCAAATCTTGTTGATAAAATGGGGGGGGGGGGGGGCGGGGGGTGTAAGGGAAATGGTACGTTTAGGGAAATGTAGCTATAACGCCTCGAAGTACGTTACTTTTCAAGTGGAACCTAGGGGTCTAGCATTTTAACTTGCAATGTGAATCACGTGATCCATTATACAGTTTCAGAAATCGTGATTCTAATGTGAGGGAAAAAATGTAGTGCCAACTATGTTAGTTAAGCCATATTTATATCAAATATTATAAAGGTAATTCTGTAGGTTAAGCAAAGGGTGACACGACCAGGATCCCATATTAACAGGGTGTGCACATTGCTGTCTGAATGGAAGCAAATTTCTTTGGTATATAAATGACAGATTCAGCTGTCTAACATGCAGAAAGTGTTTGGTGCAGTAACGAGAGAGAGAGAGAGAACAAATTCAGAAATGGAAGTGAAATAAGAGCCCTTTGAGGCAATTAAGGTTTTGAAATAAACACATCTTTATCTAAATTGACTACGGGACTTAAACCAACAACCTACTGATTGTAAATGTAGATTTTTAAGAACTGTAACCTCCTGCCATACAAAATGTTTTGTCAAGCAGTTAAATGTATGAATAACAGAAATATTTAACTGACCCTGCATAGGACAAACAAGTATACAAATGGATGGATGAGTATGAGAAAACTTGTTTTTCTTTTAAACTGTTCACCTGGTTAACCACTAACAAGATTTAGTACTGAGAATATCCTAACAGCCTGTAGTATTTCAAAAAACACAAATCACTACCTTGGAGCAGAGTTTAGACTGCAGGAAACATGTAGGCCTACATTGGCTTACCTAGTTCAAGAACGGAGACTGCGCGTTTGTAAGGCGTAGGCTGCCATCTTGTGGTTACAACTGTTTCTTCTGTTTGGTTGATTAAAACCGATGTGACGAAATCCTGAACTAATTAATGGAAAATATACATTTTGTCCCACCTTGAATATGACCATTTAACAGTACAGTACATACAGTTAAGCATGATTGAAAAGTATAGGCCTATATATAAATCTATTAACTAATGACGTCAATGAATAACGTGATGTAATATATTACTGTAAGTAGGCTTCGCAGAAACTTGCCAAACTTCAGCTTGGGCTCCTGGGATAGAGGTGACGTTCAGGACGGCAGTCGTTTTAATGGCTTTTATGATGCAGTACATTCAAACTCTGAAACCTTCATAATCATACAAGTAGGCCTATGTATGACGGTGACACCCTAGTTGCCTCTTAATTGTAGTCCTATATGGAAAAGCTTAATATTTTGTTAGTTTGTTTCTTTGTTTTTACCTGTTTTCCGAAGGAACATTCATAACTTGTTCCATAAAACTAAAGGGCGGAATCACTTTTATAATAATGTTTTATCTCATATTGCCTATATGTGGTGATCTGATCTAAAGTAATTGCGCTGCCTAATGAACTCGCTAGTCTCATATAACCTTAACTCGTCTTTATGTTTCGGCTTTAAGGTCTTTAACAGCAGGTACGGTACGCAGCTGCGGACTCGCCAAAGTTTAAAGTTTCACCGCACATGAACTTGACGCCTCGTCCCTATTTGACGCTGGACTCCGCCTATTGTTGACCGGCGGTTGGTTAAGTGGCGACCGGGTCGCTGCCGCCTGCTTTAGCTGCGGAGCCGGAGGCGCGCAGAGGACCGAGCTACGGTGATAAAGGTAACGAAGAAAGCTTCAGGTAAGCTCCATGCAGTTAAACACACTGTTCGGGCTCAGTCAGCTATATTTAAATTACGTTGGATTTTTTTTTTGTTTAATTCGGTTATTTGGATGGTATTAATAAAATGTTTAGTATTAACGTATTATGATCATGTAAAGATATATTTTGTTATGTATTCAAATATTAACCCACTCGTATTATTAATGTAACTTCATGTCCACGTTCTCCTTAACCTGTTAATGGGAGCCTATGATGAATTAAATGTTTTTCTTTGTCTTCGTGATAAGGATTCGTAGTTATTATTAAATTCTGAGTATAACGTGCTTATATAATGCCACATCAAAAACATTTATTAATATAATTATCAAAACTTCCGTTTTATATCTGAAAGTAATTTGCATAATAAATTCATATCCATGAGAGATTTTGTGTAACATTTGAGAGACTTTTTGGTAAATATAACGTCTTATTTAGTTTTTTACCAATGTATTGTTGAAGTCTGAACAGATGGTGTGGTGTCATCGTTCGTGACATTTAGGCATGCCCCCTTTAAGACAACTGCAAATCCATTCCCCTCCGCAACTGAGATAAACATCAGCAAGATACATTTCTCTAGATTCCGATTATCTCACTACAATTGTGAAATTATTTTAAAGCCTCTTAATCGAGTATTTTACACCGCTGTCCTTGAATAACGGAGCGTGGCTGTATACAGGTTGTCTGACATATTGACCTGTAACGTTAAAAATTGACTTCTGTAGTCAGAATTTTAAAGCTAATCTTTACTTGTCAGCCATGTCAGTCTTTCTGTTATTATTCCTGTGTTAAACCTCAGTCTGTGTATATGTTAGTTGTATAGTTTCATGCATTTCAGGAGCAGTACATTCTTCTGATAACGAGGCAAGGACCCTGTGTGGTCTGCGTGATCCCGGAAGTCTGTCTGAGGGGTGTGGTGTGTCACATTTCACTGTCTGATATTTAACAGGAGGAATTTGCGTTGGAGTCACAAGTACTGCGATATGGTGTGGTGCTGAAGGAAGGATGTAACTGTAAAATTTGACTGTCACCTTTAGCCAGTCACAGCCAGCTCTGACTACAATATGGCCTGAGGATGCAGGTGTTCTTTGTGCTGTGGAGGCGACGGCAGGCATGTCGGATCCATCTCGGTGCTGCCCGTGTCTGATCTGGTCTGGCTGCATCAGAACCCCGGTTCTCAAACAAAAAATCTTTTCCCCTATTCTGCAAACATACATTCCCAGTGCTGATCTGTTGTTCTTAGAATCTTCCCCTTAACGAACCTCCCCCCATTAAACTGACTTGCATTTGTTTAGCAGACTCTTTTATCCAAAGTCATGTTCCACTGCGAAAGCAGGGCCAGCCTGCAGACCCCGGGGCAATTGGCCTTAAGAGTCTTGCTCAAGAGCCCAGCAGTGGAATCACATTACCAGCCACAGGACTTGACTCAGTCACCAGCACTGCATCTTAACCCACTAAGCCACATTTCAGCCTCTCGGAATTCTTCCCCATTTATCTGAGGAAGTCTTTCTTTTTTTGAGGTTAACTTTGCTGGCATGGTATCCAGATTGACTGCACCTAGTTAGCGTGACACATTACATGCAGGGACCCATCCCAGAATTCCCTGGGAGTAAGAGTTGGGCACAGGGTATGACATTAGGCACGCCAAGGTCACCGAAGTCGTCCAACTTAAGTGGGGGGCGGGGGGGCTTGGGACGATCACAAGTAACGTCACAATGGAGACATGAACAAAACAAAAAGTATAGCCACCCTCCTGGATTATCATAGTCAATTTCAGGTCAAAAACCCTTGTATGTAACGTATCACTCTTCAGTGGTTTGGCTTACATTTTAAGATGGGATTCTGCAGATGGACAGTCCCTGGTCTCTTGTACGTTAGCATTTCACTTCCTTCCATCAGCTATTTGCATTTTTATCTACAGCCTCCAGAGACACATCTGCCTTTTCAAATCACATCGCGCACTGGCTCGCAGACCGGCTTGCAGACCGGCTCGCAGACTGGCTCGCAGACCGCTGCAATCCATGACCTCATGTCCGTAAAGTGTGCATACGTCCTATTTATCCATAGAGATTATTCATTTCTGTCCTTCTCTCACCCACACGCAGATAGACTGCAAGGCTGCGCCGATGACCTTCCCTTGTTGTGCGGCAAGGTGGTCACTGAATCAGTTTTAGCTTGGCCTTTAAGCACATGAATCCGGCTTTAAAGGCCTCCATGTTGGGGTCATTCTGGGAGAAACAGTCACCCAGTTCACTGGATAGTACATTCCACAGACAGTAGGCTTCCTGGTCGTTTATGTGGTTCGAAGTGGGTGAAAGTATGTCTGTATTTTTTTCCCTTTACACAAAGATGCACTTTGTCACAAACTGATGTTTCAAACTGGTGAAAATGCTCATTCATTAAATTCTGTGAGAGTTTAATTTAATTGTCACATGGGGGGGGGGTGGTTGGCCAAAACAACAACAATAATAACTGATAAATGAATCAGTACCACTTTGATCCAGCATAAACCAGAGGCTGTGAGCTTCAGAAAATTGGAATTTATGGTAGAAACAGTTTTGTGCCCGAGACAGACGCACGGAGATGCATGAGCTTGTGTAAGGAACACAAACTTGGACCCACAAGTAATCAAAAATGCAAGATGTGGTGAGCTGCCTTTCTTTGCCATTTTGTGTGTTTGGAGAAGCCCAAAGTCTGTTAGCAGCTTTTAAACGTGGTGGAAGATCCTTCATGGGATCGGCAGTAACATCGTGGGAATTGTTAGTTCCAATGATTGCTCTGCCAGGTTGCATAATGGCTGAGGAATGATGCTGTTTTATAGGATAAAGTGCATCCTTTGATGTAACCCTGTTCCCTCATGGCGTTCCCAATATTCCAGCACCATTAGCACAGAGTGAATTTCCACACCTTTCTCCCTTAATGAATTGGAGGTTTTTTTCTCCTTTATAAATATGGCATACACAGTTCAGGACCTTTCTCGCAGCGTTCTAAGAAGGACTGAAGCTCTTCTGAAAGCACAGCCTGGCCCTATCCTTGTCAGCTTCTGGACATGAAGGCACTATTAGGTGTTTGCAGTATTTTCTCCAGCCCCTGCGTCTGTTAGCATGTAATCTGTTACGCACCTTCACACTGCTGGATTACTCGGCACCACATCCCGGATATTAAGAGCATTTCACGGTGCTCCGTTGGAATTCTGGAATTGACACTTTGAGCAGTTTCCTTTAGATGCTTCTGGCCTGCGCTGCTCCTTGAAATTCCGGCATTCCAGCAGCACTGGGGCCGTTTGTGCGCCGACTCCACCTTCACTGTGGAATGTTCGTCGACCTCGGCGCTATTCGGCATGAAAGGACACCATTCCGCATTCCCCACTCCATCTCCAGCCTGCACAAAGGCTTCTTTTTGGCCTTCAGCTTGGGCGTGGGGGAACAAACATCCCCCCCCCCCCCCCTTTATCCAGTGTTTTAGTTCTTAGTACAATTGCAGTGAGATTAACGGTGACAAAAATGCTAATGCTGTGCGAAAACGGGGACGAGGGAACACTGAGCGTCTTAAAGCACCTTCACCTCCTCCGTGTCCGTAAACACTGTGGCTACACAGTGTCCCAGCCTGGGGTAGAGGCTCTGGGTCCAAGTCAGCAGTTTGGTGTAAAACTATGATGGTATGTCTGACAAAGTTTGTCAGCTTTGCCATTTCATATTTGCAGCAACCATTCAATATGCCTGTGCATTTGCTGACTCGACCACTATCCCAGCCAGTTACTTAACAAATTAAGTGAATTAATGAATTGAGTTGGTTTTCAATGGCTGAGGTGCCCCTGAGGAGAGGTTAGGGAACTGATATGGTCTTCATCTAGCTATCAAGCAAGATATCAGTGACTCTTCACAAAACAGAGGAATTTGTTGTTTATTTTTTATTATGTTAATTAGCATAAGTTCACTCTGTTAAATTGTGTTTTTTTTCTGAGCAAATATACACTTACTACTTGGATAAATAACCTTAAACATTTGCCTTGACTGCCTAAGACTAAGCGTTGAGGTGCAGTTCTGTCTGTCACCTTTTTAAGACTTTATGCTAGATTTTAAGAAAGCACACAGTGACTGGTGTTGTACTGCCTTAAGGGATTATTAAATCAAAATCAAATCAAATCACTTTTATTGTCATGTCACTTGTCACCAGTAAACAGGTACGATACATGTGAGTGAAATGCTTGTTTGCAAAGCCTCTCGAAACAGCCGCACTATGACACGAATTAATCAAAATAAAAGTATAACTGTATAAAACATTTGACCAATCTAAGTATGTATAAAAGTGTATGCAGTTATGCAATAAGAATGTACAATTATCTCTCCTGCTTAGACGCTCTTGTAGACATGGATAGCAGGAAGGAGAGAAGCTGAGCACAGAGCTGAGTCTCTGGGTCCTGTCTGTGCCTCGCTGTTCTGTGCTGTGCTGATGGAAGGTTCAGCTTAAATGGGTGCAGTGAGACCGGCTGTAAACAGCAGTGCCGGATTTGCAGTGCTGGGGTTGACACTGTACACACAGGTCGCCTGTCTTGGAAGCGGGTGCCTGGCGAATCACATGTTAAGAGCCCTTGACATTACCGAGGGTCATTATACGGAGGATGCAGACCGGAACTTCACAAGATCAACGGCCATGTGTTTTCACCATCAGTGACAGGCAGTTTGAGTTCTCACTCCGCCTAGAGGCCTAAAGGTGTATATGCACGTCAAGTCCTGAGCAATATGGCATGTAAAATTATTTTTAAAATGAAAAATTGCGTCTGATTTATTCAGTGGACCAAAGGACCTGTAGCTTCTGACCCTAAAACATAAACCCTAACAGTAACCATATAACTCTAACTACGAAGCAGCGGTTTGTTGCAGTGTTAGTTAACAGTGAGTCAGCGTGGATTCTCAGACCGTCAGAGTTAAGTGTTCATACAGCATACGGAAGGCTGGCCTCCCCAGAGCCGTGGGAGGCCAGAAATAGCTCCTCTTTCTTGTTGTGTCCAGAGCCCTTTGTTTTTAACACAGCACATCTAAAGCACTGCAGAAAAGAGTCACATGACCAGGTATACAGCGTTTATAAAATACAAAGTAAAAAGTTTGTTTCCTAAGAAATGTTTTATCCTTTTTAAGGAGTTTTCCCATTTTTTTTCGGTGATGATTGTAACATGCAGGGATTTCAGGGGGGAGAAGCTTTACTGCTGAGCCTCTCAGGGTTTGTACTGTGAGTTAACCATGGCTACCTAACTGGGAGGGGGGCTGTTTGGCAAGGCTCAGCGGAGCGGGCCCCCGGAGGCTGCCCCATCAGCAGCGGGCATGGGCTGAATGCCCCCCTGTCCGGCGTCCTTTGATGCCCGCCAGGGATCCGAGGTCTTTTTGTCTGGACGCCATTATCAGCAGAGAAATATGCCGGTTCCCTCTGCGGACGCCTGGTATGGGACTGTGGGCTCCTGACAGGAATCTCATAGGAGGCTTTCTGTGGCCACTGTGTGCTAAGAAGGGCAGACTTTATTCTGATAGAAGTGAGGATTTAACAGAGGCCATGTACTTCAAAGTGCTTAAAAGTAAGTAATAACCGTAGGATCTGACCACAGATAATGGAGATTCTGAGCTCCCTGACGGGGCTTGACTTGCTGTGATGTATTTAAAATATGCAGCTTTTGTGTTTTGGCAATTTGCTAATGAGGCAACGAAGACGTGTATCACTGTGTTCTTGTGTCAGATCGGCGGGCCGGCTCTCTCCGTGTCCATGGTAACGTTTCACCCTTTAAAGTGATTGGGACGATACTGGTCTGTTGGGTTGCCTGCCAGTGTGCACTGGAATGAAGAAGGCGTGCAGAGTTTGCTTTGTAAACAAGTGGCTAATAAAGACGTATTTATACAACCACCACTTTAACCTGTATGTCAGATCAGTATTACTACTAATAATAATTCTGATAAAGATCACACATCTTAGTGTGTAAAGCACAAATAAATATCAAACAAATATTCTTGAGCTGGTATTTCTGTTACCTGGAAACGTAATGGGAGCCCTGGGGACATTAGCAATGGAGCCTCTCTGTGAGGCAGGCAGCCGTTCCCTCCTGTCTGCAGGCCTCTGCTGTCCTGTCGCAGTCACTGGCATCCCAGCGTGTCGTTTCTGCTCAGTGGGCCTCTGCTTCATCTCCATGGAGCTTCTCAGGAGACACCCTGGAATCTAACGGCACTGGGCGGTGGAAATAGCCCTGTGTTATGGTCAGGGCCGGGCGGTGGTAATAGCCCTGTGTTATGGTCAGGGCCGGGCGGTGGTAATAGCCCTGTGTTATGGTCAGGGCCGGGCGGTGGTAATAG
>JAODJW010000002.1:6053667-6071071 GCA_026777045.1 Hyperopisus bebe
GGGCCAGGCGGTCCTCCGGGAGATGCTACGGAAACGGCGTTCAGGCCGTCCTCCTCCTGCATGGGGGTCTCCTCCTCGTTTCATCATCCTCGAGTTCCCCTCCATTTTAATGCTCAGGACTGACTTCTCTTGAGAGTTTTTGGGCTTGTTAGTTAATTAGGAAACTGTGTTTTGGGTCCAAAACAGATGCGGACATCCATTTGTACCCTGGTCCTTGTATGTGCTTTTCGTGGACTTCTCTGTTGAAGATGTTCACACTGAAACGTACGCTATATACATATGCGTGTGCCCTGTGAAAAACTGGCATCACGTCCAGGGTGAGCTATTGGCCTGTGCCCTGTGAAGGGCTGGCATCTTGTCCAGGGTGAGCTATTGGCCTGTGCCCTGTGAAGGACTGGCATCACGTCCAGGCTGAGCTATTGGCCTGTGCCCTGTGAAGGACTGGCATCTTGTCCATGGTGAACCCCAGGCCTGTGCCCTGTGTTGCTTGGGACAGGATCCAGACCCCAGGCAGGTGTATATGAGGTCCTGTACTGTCCATATGGTCTCTCTTGGATATTGCATCTTTAGGTACGAGTTTCAAGTTTTTGTCAGATACACAGTCATGCACTGTACTACTGTGTGGTGACACATGCTTTATCTACATGCTTCATAGACCATGCATGTTTAAAGGAAATACAAAATACTAGAAAAAGAGAAGAATAAATAAGAAAGAATGACAATAAATAAATTAAAAATAAAATGACTACAAAAAAGATAATAAAAACAGAAAGCAGGAGATCAATAGTTGTAAAAATCTGTACAATGATCGTGCCTGGCCGTCTCCGGTGGATCAAGCTGAAGGTGTCGCTCATCTGTGCTCAGCCCGTCTTCCTTTGGGGCGAACTGCATTTCAGCTGCGTCACTGTGTTTTCTGCCAGTGGAAAACGAGAGCCACTGCGACTTTGTGAAGCTGAGAGAGATGCTGCTCCGCGTGAACATGGAGGACTTGCGCGAGCAAACGCACGTACGACACTACGAGCTCTACCGCCGCTGCAAGCTGGAGGAGATGGGCTTCAAGGACACGGACCCCGACAGCAAACCCTTCAGGTGAGTTCATCAGGACTGGCTGTGGTCGCATCCCACAGGTGTCAGCAGGCAGTATGCAAATGAGAGCATTTAAGACCATCATCCAAAGGCCGTGGTTTGTTTGGTGAAGATGGTGGGAGAGACACAGTGAGGACTTTTCACCCGCAGCCTACAGGAGACGTACGAGGCCAAGAGGAAGGAGTTCCTTGGGGATCTCCAGCACAAGGAGGAAGAGATGAGGCAGATGTTTGTCAACAAGGTGAAGGAAACAGAAGCGGAGCTGAAGGAGAAGGAGAGAGAGGTAAACAGCAGCCGTCTCCTCAGGAGGCCGGTGGGATCTGCGTGTGTGAAGGCTGCTTGTGGGCTTCCTGTGTCCTGATGTTATGCTTAAGCTCTCCAGCACCAGCACTGCAGTAAATAACACTGGCTTACCAAAGGCTAACAGGCTGTAAATGAAAAGCAGGTGAAGTCTGACTATTCGTGTTTGCAATGATCTGCACCATGCCTCACTGAGTGGTTGTCAGAAGGTGGCTGGTAACCGCTGATCGGTCCAGTGCATGGGCATATGTCAAAGGCACCGCCAAGCGAGTATCAGGTGACCTAAGCTAAGCCCTGCGATTGTATACGACCTCTTCAGCTGCATGACAAGTTCGAGCAGCTGAAGCGGCTGCACCAGGAGGAGAAGAAGAAGCTGGAGGAGAAGCGGCGGGACCTGGAGGACGACGTGAACGCCTTCAACAGGAAGAAGATGGCAGCAGAGACCTTACAGGCTCAGTCACTGCAAGGATCCTCACAGCAGCCTCTCAAGAAGGACAAGGACAAGAAAAAGTAAGGACAGTCTCTCTCTCTCTTACCTTCTCGCTTTATCTCTATCTCTGTGTCTGTTTCTTTCTGTCTCTCTTTGTCTCTCTTGCTGTCTCTGTCTCTTCTCTTTCTCTCTCTTTCTATCAGTCTGTCTCTCTCTCCCTGTCTCTCTGTCTCTCTCACTGTCTCTCTCTCTCTGTCTGTGTCCCCCTGTCTCTCTCTCTCTCTCACTGTCTCTGTCTCTATGTCTCTGTCTGTGTCCCCCTGTCTCTCTCTCTCTGTCTCACTGTCTCTGTCTCTATGTCTCTGTCTGTGTCCCCCTGTCTCTCTCTCTCTCTCTCTCTCTCTCTCACTGTCTCTGTCTCTATGTCTCTGTCTGTTTCCCCCTATCTCTCTCAGTCTCTTCTCTCTCTCTCGCTGTCTCTCTCTGTCTTTCTCTTCTCTCTCTCTCTCGCTGTTTCTCTCTGTTTCTGCCTCTCTGTCCCTCTCTGCATTCTCTCTTGGTGGTAGTAGGACAGGGGGACGGGAAATTAGCACAGCTCTGCCCAGTGGGATGTTGGCAGGAGGGTGCTGGTGAGGCAGCCTGATATTATGCTCCTGGCCTGGACACGGCAGGGATTGTCTATTCTGGGCCTGGACATAATGTAATAGCGGCGTCTGAGGTGGAGGGCCGCGATGCTTGTCTCTAACGTGGCTGCTGACCGGATAATGGTGGGAACACTCCGATAAGGCTGAGGGATTGGGAACAGCCCGAGAAAGTAGGAAAGATAATGAATCGAGAGTATGAAGTAAGCACCCTGTGGGGGAGGTGTTTCAGGGTTTAGAGAAGCAAGGGCCTCGACGTGGGTTTTAGTGAACAGGCAGGTGAATAAGGCCGCTTACATTTTACTATCAAGAATCCTGCCGGAATCCTCTTTTTCTTGCATTGCTTAAAATGACACTTTAGTAGAAAACAAAGTACGATTCTGCCTGACAGTGTATTCAGTAGCTAAATATGTAATTCTGTTATTCTGTTGAGCATCTGGTTTCATTTCAGGTACCTGTACAGCACTGTGCACTGCACGACATCATGTTCACACTGCACGACATCATGTTCACACTGCACGACATCATGTTCACACTGCACGCCATCATGTTCACCTTTCACTGGTGTCTTTCATGGTCGCCTTAACCAACTGGCTTTAGTGTGTAAGACAATGTCATTCTGTCTAAAGTGACGAGACCTCCATCCATTTCCGTGCCGTCTAAGGGACACACGGGTGTCTTTGCTTTCATTCGTGTTCATTGGTTTGTTTGTTTTGTCATATTTGTGTCATTTTCTTTCTTTCAGTTAATATGTGGGAGCACCCAGTCCAGGCCAGCTGCAGATTTGTCTTCCATCACCATAGCGACGTAAAGCCGTTTTCACCGTTTTTCTGTTGTGACCTCATGACATTGTGTTTGTGGGCCAAAGACCGTGATGGACAGGGGACAGTGAACTGTGGAATAATTTAACAGCCTTACTTTTTAATTTGTATTTATTATTATTATTATTATTATTATTATTGCTTTTTTTACATCAGCCAGGTTGTCAAACATGCAGGACTTTTAAATACTACATTTTATTTGATTTACGATCGCGGATCAGAAGGGAAAGAAATCTATGCAAAATAAGTGTGTCAGTGTTCCCGCAGGTAAGCTGAGCTTGCTATTTAACGTACTGTGTGTAGATTAGCACTAAAGTAGCATTAGAAAGCTTCCCTTGTACAGTATCAAATATTGTCTGAGCCACACTGAGTCTGAACTACCTTCATGTAACTTTGTCTATTTAAAAGGTATATTTATAGTTGCAGAAACATAGTTATCACTGAAATTCTGAATACATTAATGAATCCATTGCTGTTTTATATTAATTCCAGATTTGCGTCTGTGTGTTTGTATCTTAAGAATGTAGTTTTAGGTAGAATGTGTACAGGTGTTTGAATTAGACTTTCTTTAATATTTACATTCATAGTACAGTAATAAATATGACAGTAGCTTCACTTTACAGAGTCAATTGAATAGCGAAATGCTGAACACTTCCTGGGTTAGGATATAGAGTTAAATCTTTAAACTAGGAACAACTGTAGGTATTTTTATTGAAGATGAAGTTAGGAAAATCACAATTCTGTACTAGATAAGAAGCTGGTATCACAGAAGCTGACATTCGCTTCAGAACTGGGTCAGTGGTGTGTCCATCCATTCATCCATCCATCCATCCATCCATTCATCCATCCATCCATCCATCCATTCTCTAAGCCAGTTTTTACCAAGCCGGTCCTCGGTGACCCCCAGACTGTTCATGTTTTTGCTCCCTCCCAGACAGTCTGTGGGCCCCCAAGGGCCAGATGGGGAAACACTGCTCCAAACTCTTATCTTTGTTAGGCTCACAGCTACATTTTGTCCCGTCTTTGTCAAATTCATTGATTAATCCTTTTACTCATAATTACTTATGATGTGTAATTATAGGTAATAATCATTTCCTTATTATCTCGCTGTGTTTTATTGCATGTAAAGCAGCTCTGTAACATGATCCCTCCATACATACTTAAATATTACGTGATATGAAATGATGGCTGACAAACATAAACAAGTGGCCTGTAACTCAAAGGTGAGATGCAGAACAGAATGAATCCGCTGTAAGTGGTGCTGCTTCCCGGCAGGTGAGGGAGCTTGAGGAAGCTCCCATCCACAGGCAGGGCTGTTGGCTGCCCTCCCTCCTCTCTCTCCTCCTTAATCACAAATGCACATATGGTGATTTGAAAGAGGACAGGCAGCAAACAAGGGGTCTCTGCAAAGCCCCATGAAAAAGCTGACAGTGAGTCCCAGAGCCATCTGCTTGTGTGCAGCCTCCTGTTTATAAGCAGGCGAGCGTGCCGTTCCTCGGCGGAGCACAAAAAGAGCGCCGCAGTGGAATTTGCAATGTGTGTCTTTATGCATGGATGTGTATTTATAGTCCTGTGGGTTTGTACGCTTCCTTCTGATCTGTGGGGTTCTCTGTTTCACATTTGTGAAAAATCCAGATATTTTAAGAAGGTACAAGGACAGTAAAGTCGGATGTTTGAGGGCAGTAAATACAAGCAGAGGTCCTGGGGCTCCTTGGGGCAGAACCACCGGAGGTGCAGCAGAGTAACTACTCGACACACTTCTGAGTAACGCCTCTCGGCTGCCCCCCCCCCCCCCAAAAGAGCTGGTAGAGGTGGCTGGGGAGAGGGAGGTCTGGGTATCTCTCCTGAAGTTGCTACCCCCGCGACCCGATCCCCGGACAAGCGGGTAGTGATGGATGGATAGATATGGATGATAAGGAACTGCACAGACTTTGATGGCCGCGTAGTGTCAGTGCGCAACACTTAAGGGGAAATGTTTTGGATTTCTGCCATGTTACTGTCAAGCCATACTAATGTTAAAACACCTACATGGTATTAACACAGAACGTATTAACGACATCGTATTAACAGGACGAAGCTACTGCTCTGCTGCTATTTTATTAGCCCTATTCTATCTCAAAGGTTTTTCTTAATAATGGTAAGCATACATAAATATTAGCAAAATTAATTTATTCATACTTTTAGAGCGATAAAGACTGAACTTGTGTTACGTAAGCTGGTATATTATTGTTTTTCTGGAAACTGCATATGGTTAGGAATGGTTTTGCGAGAATTAGTGCGGCAATAATCCTGTATTTCTGCCCATTAGAATCACAGTCGGTACAGCTTTCAGACAAGCTTCCTAACATTCCTAAAAAATAAACAGATTACAGCTATTTGAGAAAATCCTTCCTTTATTAAATGAATGCCTGTCTTTGTTCTGTTATTATTGCACTAGTGACCTTTACTTGCTCAACCAGGGCCTATTCAAAAAAGAATCAAACGCCACAGTCGCTATTTGTGTGAAAGATAAGCAGTTTCTCATTAAGAAATGCAGACCTGTGTCAGGGAGTCGTTGCCTGACAGTTTGTTTAGCATCCAGTCCTACAACAAATGTTAGCAATTAGCCCGTGGGTTGTCCTGTAATAGCACACCGGCGGTATTATAGACACCATGTTCCCTTCCCCCGCCAGTCACCTGATGTTCTGTTTTCTTTTTCCCCGTAGCTTCTTTAGTCTTCCCAGCTCATGCTCCTTACCCTCAGGAAGAAATTTAAATTAGAAGATTTTTAAAAACCCAAATCCACGCCCCTTCAACCACCACAAGCAGAGGAGTGACTTTGGCAGTTGTCACACTTGAGTTTGTTATATATTGAGCACTTTACATGGTGTGATGTTTATGATGAGGGGGTGTAGGGTGTGAGAGGAATGTCGGCTTGGGGCTTGGTGGCCCCCCAGCACCGTAGCCCAGCCCGCTGTCTCCCAGCTCTCCACGCTAGTGCTTGACGTCACGACTTCCTGTGTGACGCTGTCTCCATGCTTGCTTGACACATGCTCCTGTCATTGTAACCGGTAAGCTGCAGTTCTATGGGTTGGTCATTGTTTCCATATCTACACTGTCATTGTGCCCGTAGATGCCGCTGGTCACAAGGTTTCGTGGTAAGGCACGCTATCGCCGCCCTGCAGGAAGCCGTTGGCATTTGTATATACACTTACCTGCCAGTTTTTCATTTTTACTCCTTCCCAGATGTGCCTGTGTTGTGCCAAATGTGTCATTTTTGGATTGCAAATGCATTATTCATCAGGAATATTTATAAACCAACAAGCATTTAGAAAAGATATACACTTATTTATAAAAAACTTGGATTTTGAAATTGATATCCCCAAATTGCTATGAATAGTTTACGTATGGTACATATTTGTATTTGCTTGCCAACAATAAAGCCTTTGTTTTTAAAAATAAACAACCCTTAGCTTGCACTTGGGTTTTTGCATCACTCATAACAGTAAAAACTATAGAATAAAAAACTTTGCTGACTAAGGAACAGGATGATCACCGCCCCCCCCCCCCAGCTGTCACCTGTGTGACCTTCAGTCAGATACCATGACGGCTAAAGCTAAAGTTTCTAAAAAAAGAAAAACCAGACATTAAATATAGCAAATAATTTTACTCAGTTTTGACCATCGTCTTTCACAGTATGCAAGAAAATATAAAAAGTGCCTTTGCAGTTTTGGGTCCCTTGCTTAAATAAAAAAAACTTCGGTATTATTACAAAGTATAAATAGTTTTAGATTTACAAAGACGTTCACATTCCGTTCCATGGCCACCCTTAAAGGTTACCAAAAGATTGTACTAATTCTTAGACCATCTTGCATGTCTACCCACTGCATTATGAAGACAAACATTTCAAACATAATAATAAAATCCTCAACACCATTGGGCAACTTAAGTTTCAAATTTTTTGCAAGATCTAAATTATTCATGAAAATCACCCTAGTTTCCTCCTCCGGGATCAATGAAGTACCAGTAGTCTAAGAAATTAAACTTACATAACTTACATTACAAAGCTTTGCCCAGAAACTTTTTTTTTTTTTTTTTTTTTAAATAGTGCAACTTTTCTGTCTAGAAGAAACAGGAGTGGGATGTACAGTATTTAACTGAAGAGAGTAACACCTAAAAGTATTAAATAATTAAGCAGAGAGGAGCCCCCTCCCCATGTGAGTGGCTGGCCCAGTTTTGAATTGCTGACAGTGTGCTGCACCACCCCCCTCCCCGGATTCACTAGCAGTCAGGTGGCTGAAGGGGGGGGCAGCCCTCCATAGTGGCAGAGTGAGCGCTGTCGCCCTCCCCCACCTCCAGCCCCTCGCTGTACAGGCACCCGAACCCATCACAGAAGTCGTCCTCTTCCTCCATAGCACCCACTTGCAGCAAACTGGGCTCAACCACCAGTGGATGGGAAATTTGCGAGCTGCTATTCTGAAAGTGCGTTATGGAGGTGGGGTCAAAGATGTAGACCACACTGGGTTTGAGGGAGCGCCTGAGGTGCGGACCGAGGTGCTGCTCCGCCATTTCCCTGCAGCAGATAAGCTCCGTGCTGTCAACCTTGGGCAGAAGGGGGATTTGGAATAAGAAGGGTGTACTTTCATCCATTCACTCATCACTTGCATCTAACCATCTTTTAACGTGAAGAACCCAGCATTTTTCAACCCAATCCTCGGACCCACGGACAGTCCACGTTTTTGCTCCCTCCCAGCTCCCCGAGGGAGCAAAAACATGGACTGCCTGGGGCTCCCCGAGGGCCGGCTTGAGAATCACTGATCTAGGGTATGTTAGAACCCTGACGTTTAAGACGCCCGCCTACCTGTGCTTTCTTTAGCAGATCTGTAAAAACAGAGAACCAGTCAAGAGTGAGCCTCTCCACCTCCAAGGTAATGATCGCCAAGGCCAGTGTGGAGCCTTTAAACTGTGACAGCTGGTGGCAGGCCATACAGTGCTGCACCTGTCTGCTCCACAGCGCCACCTGGGGGCAAGGCTCCTTCTGAGCACACAGCTGGGGCAGATGTGGGTGGCCGGACAGCACCAGAGCATGGAACTGCAAGCATCAAAATGGAAACAAGGCCGGTCAGCTTCTCCTCCCACTCGCCATGGACGCTGGAGGACATCTCCACAGACCCCATCCTCATGTGACATGCTCATCCTTCTGCCAACCTGCTCTGCTTGTTCATCTTAACGTTGTACGAACTGAACAAAACCCTCATTTCGTTCGAGCTCCAGGTAGCTTCGGTTCCTGACCTTTGTTAAACTTGATTCACAATGTTCTCGTGTTTCACATTTTCTAATCATTCTAATCTTTTGAAGTCTTTGGTGTCACTTTATTTACAGACGTTAGTGCTGTGTTAGTGGGTGGAACCATGGAACGTTTGTTCAGTTTCTAGAAACATAATTTATAAACAAATCAGGGTGGGGTAACGGTGATATGGGTGTGATATTAATCACTTAACAGAAAGATGACAACAAAAATAAGAGTGAGGTTGTGTGTGAAGTTACTGCATATTCATAAATACATATTGGAGTAGCACTTCACAGCTGCTTCACACTTAGTCTCATGAGGAATTAGAATTCGTTTTGCAATCTGAAACGAACGGATGGGATTTCTGCAAACAAACATTCACTGGATGCTGCAATTGTAGTGCCACTGAAACATCTTTGCAAAATGTGACCCGACACCCAGGAATATTTTTGTAACTTCAGATATTTCAGTATTATACAAAGGCCCAAGCTGTTAAATGCTGTGAATGTGGTTTAGTAGATGCTGGACAGTCCTGTGAATCTGTGTTTGAGTACCGGTTATAAATGGTTGTAGGATTTTCACTGAATATATACTGAATATGTATAAAGTTTATCAGGAAAGATTATGCGTATTTTAAGTGTTCTGGAAGGAAACAGACAAATGAGCATTCCTGCCTGTGTATTAGGGTTACACTCTGCTGTAGCCATTAAGTGCCTTACAAGCACAGTGCTCAACTCCTGTATTCCCCACGGCCCCGTCACATGGGCCAATTTCACCACCGGTGAAGGAGCTCAGAAGGGTTGTGTTGAGGTGTCAAACTCGGCGACAGATGCTAAGCTAAAGGGACTGATGGCTCTGATGGTGGAGCTGAGTGTCCACCGTATGCACTTACGATATGGACGAAGTCGACCGCCGTGGAGGTGTAAAGGTCCCAGTGGAGCTTATCTAAAATGATCCGCTCCATTCGGAATATCTCAGCTGCCGAAAAGCGAAAGGCACTCTGTGACACAAGCTCCTTCACAGACACAATCACCTGTTCCGAAAAAAAAAGAAAATCCAATAAATGACCATTTGCTCTGCACCTTGTACTGTGATAAATGTTTGCATCATTTTCAATTAGGCTGACTGACAATTTAGCGCCAGTTACTTATCCACGTTCAATTTCATAAAACAAAACATAAAAATGACTCACTCGATACCATGCAAAACTATTAATGTAGCTTGCGCAAGCAAAATCAGAGAACATGTGATTACCTCGTCTTCCTCGTTAACTTTTGCAGCAAGAATCAGAGAGGTGATGGCAATGCAGCGGAGATATTTTGGATGTGCCTGCAAAATAAACGTATATAGAAATACTGAATGGATTCCGGGAGATCAGTAAACCTCATGCACCAGAACGTGAATATTAAGTTCTGTTACCTTGACTGATGCCAAAAGTCTGTTCAAAATGCTTACAGCGAGAGCAAATGTTTCAGGGCAAAACTTTAATAACCGACTAAGGTTCCCAATCCATGAAATAGCATCCTCCTGCTGAAATGCCGATATGTCCGTACCCTGTTAAAAACAACAAAAGAATGATAAGTAAGGAGAAGAGACCAGGGTAGTGCAGCACACAGCATTTCACCGGGACTGTCAGAGGCATTACTTGAATTCTGCCGTTTCTGAAGACGGGCGCTTTCCAGAGGCGCGCCTCCCGGGCGATGGCGACCTCCAGCACGCGCTGGGGCCCCCGACCGCCGGCAGAGCCGCGGGACATGGACATCTGCGGGGGACAAAAGGGCCACAGATCAGCCACAGTGTCACGCCGAGCCTGTAATGACGGCCGATGTAAACGGGAAAAGTCGATTCTCTGACATCTCAGATGCATGCATTTTATTTTTCGAATGTTTTCCTTTTCAGTAAAATGTCCCCTTTAATCGCGCTGCAACAAAGTTCACCGAAGCAAAACCGAAAGTTAATTAAATACACTCTTGTACTCAACTAGCTAAATATAATGCCCTACGTTATGCAATAGGAAATTGTTTATTTCATATATCGACTTGGCACGGAAGGGATCTGTGGGTGTTTGTTTTGAAATTACACTTCCCCGAAGTTTGTTTAGGACAAAACCTAAAACCCATCACATTTTAGCCAGTCAATCCAATTCTCCTGGCGTAAGCACAAGGAAATGACAAATTGCATCAGCTAAATAAGTAATATTACAACAACGAGAGTTAATTGCTTTTTGGTGGCTAGTTCTACCAGAAGAGAAATAAAACTAACTTTAATCTTATTACTAAATACTGTAGTATATGATTCCCGTATAATAGTATATGTGATTATGTGCCGTTGATTTATACAGAAACGCGATTTACCCATTTACCTACAAACACCGGAGGCTACAGGATGGGATCTGTTTTGATCTATTTAACAACGTTTGCAGTTGTAAAATAAAGAAAGGCCAGCCTTACCACTCCTTATTAAAAAAGAGGGATGAAACTCAAAACACAGTCAGCATTTTTCGACTTTTTATATCTTCTTTCGCCCATTTACATATTACCAGCTATTAATAACAAGCTCATACTAGCAAAGTCACTCTTTGTCGATGTCTTAATAAAAAAAGGTCGTTGAGTATCTTTTTGCGAAACGTTTAAAAAGAAAAAACATGGCGTTATAAAACGCCAGTCATTTGTACAAAAGCTTACATTAATAAATCTAAAAAACGACAAATATAAGAAAAACGAGCAGCAACAGCCCGAGGACAGACGGAGAAGCTGCGGGAATCCGGCAGACGCGCCTTTAAAGGGCCCGGCTCCTCCTCCGCCGACACAAAGAGGCGACACGAAAGCCGCTTCACGTCTGCAGTCAAAGCTCCGTAAAGCTGCATTTAATGCCCATAATCGCACGAAGCGAATGTTAATGTGCGCTTCTGGGCAAAAATGAGCCTAAGCTTAATGGTGTGCAATTTGGGTTTGGTCCACTTTTTGACCACGAGGTTCAGCTGAAGTTGGCTTCTTTATTCGCAGCTCCTTATTCGGATTTTCCGGTCCACCTTAAATGCTTCGCAGCCCAATGTAATGACGCGATTGTACCTGTACGGGGACTGTCTTAATACCATACCTCTCTGTGCCAGGCAAATATCAACTTCTCAGTACAATGCAAGTACCACACTATATAGAAAAAGCGACATTGTCTTGGCCCAGACTGATTTACTGCTTTAAATATCAGATAGAAACAAGGGCTGTCATACTATAGCGCACAGAGGCGTGAATGAGACTTAAGCTGTCTTCATAAATCACAAGTTAATGAAATGTATAAGCTTCAGTTATGAAGACAGCTTCTTTAAGTGTCTAGGTTTATTAAGATTTATTTGAATCAACTTGTTAACTTTCGTGCTTGAACAATTTATTTTTTTTAAATCTTAATATGCATATGAAATTATTAATATTTGTATTTATACAATTTAGTTTGATGGAAAATTATTTCTTATAATTTAATTGTATAAGTTGAAAAAAATACCCAAATATTTTTTCTGTGTATAGGGAGTGGATGTAACGAATTAGAACTACTTATATTACTGGAATTAAGCAGTGTTTCAGATACTTGCATTTTAGGTATATTTTTAAGTTGTAATTACATAAGAACATAAGAAATTTACAAACGAGAGGGGGG
Source organism: Hyperopisus bebe (assembly GCA_026777045.1). Classification (NCBI taxonomy): domain Eukaryota; kingdom Metazoa; phylum Chordata; class Actinopteri; order Osteoglossiformes; family Mormyridae; genus Hyperopisus; species Hyperopisus bebe. Next base: position 6,065,866 of record JAODJW010000002.1, read on the forward strand.
CATTCGGCCCATCAAGCTCGTTTGGGGAGAACTTAACTAATAGCTCAAAGTTGTTAAAATCATATCTAGCTCTGATTTAAAGGAACCCAGGGTTTTAGCTTCCGCTACACTAGCAGGAAGACTATTCCATACTCTAACTACACGCTGTGTAAAGATGCGCTTCCTTAATTTTGTTTTAAAATGTTCCCCCGTTAATTTCCACTTATGGCCACCTGTTTGAGTAATGTAAGTAATCTGCTTCAAAGTTTAGTTAACTTCACTGTCCTAAATAGTAATGTTGTAAAAAAATATATGGTACAATTATATAATACTCAAATAAAATCTGGAGACCTGGGTTCTCATTCACGCCTCTGTGCGCTATAGTATGACAGCCCTTTTTTCCATCTGATTTTTAAAACATTAAATCAGTCTGGGCCAAGACAATGTCGCTTTTTCTATATAGTGTGGTACTTGCATTGTACTGAGAAGTTGATATTTGCCTGGCACAGAGAGGTATGGTATTAAGACAGTCCCCCTACAGGTACAATCGCGTCATTGCATTGGGCTGCGAAGCATTTAAGGTGGACCGGAAAATGCGAATAAGGAGCTGCGAATAAGTAGCGAACTTCAGCCTCGTTGTTTGCCCAGAGTGTATATGTTGAATAAGTAGAAAACAGCCACAAAATTAATTCCTAAAATATCTACATCAATTGCTATTTCACCACAATCCAAACAGTTTATTTGCTAAATCATTCGTACTGTTTTATTTATTTACACACTTTGTTCTTTGCACTGGTAGTCTAAAAAGTAACGCAAAAGCCACCAAAACGATGACACTGTTGGGATCCCTTTATGCCTGCATCTGTGTTATGTCTGAAAATCAAAACAGAATGTAGTTGCTCTACATTTTAAAAAGATATACTGAGATTTAAAATAAATAGATGACGAACTTTTGTGCCCTAGAATGCTAACTTAGCACCTAACATTAACAGACAAACATCTGACGCACATGCAGGTATTAGTGCGGCCAGAATATAATGTGTGAACGATATGTATTATATATGGTAAAACAACAGTTACAGGTCAATTGTGAAATGGTTTTGACAAAAGACGGGTAGAAAACTAAAGACGTACTCGCCAAAAACCTGACAGGCTTTAATAATTACGACACCCCATAGCTTTGCGCCACCTCCGTCCGCTTTGGGTCTGCGCACGTGATAGGCCACGCTCTCGCACATTCCGCTTCGAGAGGTGGCGCTTATTTGATGATTGATAGATTGATGAATCAATGATCGTCCAGGAGTAGGGGGCGTGTTTCATCAGTAACCAATGACATCTTTCTCAGGCTGGGCATAGTTTCTGATGCTACTTATAGTCATGCGTCTGCACTGGGAGTTCTGTACGCCAAGGGTAAGGGGTGTGCAGGGGTAGGGCGGAGGGTGTGCTTAGAACTCGAAGAGAGCATACTTATTTTATTACTTTTTAAATTTCGTATTTACTTATTTATAAATTAAATAACTTCTACCAAGTCAGTCACTATCTATAATTGATAGGATTTGACTAATTCACCATTTTCATCGCGGTTTTCCCCCAACAAAGGTAAGTATTTTAATTGTGCACTTATTATTATTATTATTATTATTATTATTATTATTATTATTATTATTATTAGTAGTAGTAGTAGTAGTAGTAGTAGTAGTAGTAATAGTATATTAATGTGTTGAAAATGCTTTCCTTATAGAAGGACGCGTTCATGGCCGTAATCGTTTTACGCGTTAAAACAACCGCCACTGTATAAGTACATTAAAGAATTAAAGTAAAGAGTAGTAATTCATGCGATTTGTATATATATGTGCGTGTGTATATATATATATGTGAATAATATTTAAAATCGGCCTGTTTTAGTTGTATGAGCGGCGCTGGGCTCCCCGAGCCGCGGACATGCCCAGGCATAGCACCGCTGTTTGTTCCCGGCCTGTGCCGCAGATGTCGCCCTTCTCCGGGCGCGGCGCACTTCCAGCCGCTCGCCTGAGCCGCGCTTGGCGTTATCGCGCTGGAATAATTTACCGTTGCCCTTATTGCTCACTTTATGATCTTTACTCCAGACTGTAAACGAAACGTCCACATGCACCCCGCTCGTCTCCTTTTACAAATGGGGCTTGTGGATCCGACTCAGTGTCAGAAATCTGGAGCGGTATGATAACGGTCCTCTTTGATTTTCGTCGTTTTATGCATTGCAGATGATCGATACTGTGAAAGAACAAGATGGCGTGGCCCTTGCCATGCAGATTAAGGTCCTCCTGGAGCAGGAGAACCGCTATCAGCCCAAGCTGTCTGGCCTGAGGGTCCTTGAGGGGGCACATGACAGCGGATTGAGGATGACCTCCAGGCTGCGTGACTTTGAGGTCAAGGACCTGCTCTCCCTAACCCGCTTCTTTGGCTTCAGCACAGAGACGTTCTCCCTTGCTGTCAACCTGCTGGATCGATTCCTTGCTCTGATGAAGGTAGTGCAGGACACCCTAGAAGGGTCTATTTATATCTGTGTGCAGTTTCCCCCTCTGACCTCTCTGTGCCTGACGCTGCCTGAATGCAGGGTAGGTTGCTGGATGCTGTAAGTTTTTAATGGTTTTCTTATCATACTTTTTTTTTTTCTCTTCCCAGATCCAGCCGAAACACCTGTCCTGTGTTGGACTCTGCTGTTTCTATATCGCCGTGAAGTCCACGGAGGAAGAGCGGAATGTTCCGCTGGCTCACGACCTGATCCGGATCAGCCAGTACCGCTTCACAGTCTCCGACATGATGCGGATGGAGAAGATCATCCTGGAGAAGCTCTGCTGGAGAGTTAAGGCTCCTACTGCCATGAGCTTCCTGAGGATCTATCACTCGTACATCTTGGAGCGTCTGGACATGGAGATGTAAGGATGACATAACTACTCAGATGTTGTGGTTTGGACTTTTACTAGCAATGTGTCAGCTTTTTACTCCATTATGGTATTTTAATATTTACAAAACGATTCCTTTCTATAGAAGAAAAGCTTTGAACATCGAAAGGCTGGAGGCACAACTGAAAGCATGTCACTGTTCCTTTGTCTTCTCAAAAGTGAAGGTAAGATGGTGTATTCTTGGTGGAGTGGCTTCAGAGTGGCCTTGCTGTGCAGCGCGCTCTGCCCCGTATAGCATCTGCTATTCCTTGCATCAACTGTCATCATTTGACAGCAGTAGCACTGTCAATACAGAGCATTCATACCAGAATTCATATAACACTAGTATGTATTGGGCTGTGCTGACTCATTAAGATTGTACATCTTGAATACTTCATATTTACAGCATCTTTATCGTATGTCACTGGACATAGGCTGGTGGTCACAATCATACGAATGCTCCAAAGCTAAGAGGGCAAAAGCAAGCTTTGCTGGTGGATGCATCCACCTTTACAGCATCACCGTGTTTAATGAGCTGAAATGTCTCTGCAGCCCTCTCTGCTAGCGCTGGCTACGCTGCTTCTGGAAGTGCAAGAACAAGGTCTACACAGCACAACTGGGGACCTGCAATGCCTACAGCAGCATTCCAGTGTAAGTGCCAGCAGACGTCTGTACTCAAGCTTCCGGAAGGCTGTGAGATAGGTGACAGTGTAAACACATCTGTGTGGAGATCTACTGGTTTGATCTGAACATAGGTTCTTAAGCTTAACTAAATATTAAGTATTTACACTGTATTTCATGTTGACCATCATCTCAGCAGCGATTTGACACTTTAAATCTCACTAATGGTCACCGATTTCTTTCCTTCAGATTAAAGATGGAGACCTGGTGTGTGTGAAGGAGCTGGTTGCCAAGTGCCTGACTGAGTATTCCTCCACCAAGCGCTTTAAACCCGACAGCCAGAAGCTGCGATGGATCATTTCAGGCAGAACTGCAAGGCAACTGAAACACAGCTATTACAAGATCGCCCATCTTCCAACCATCCCAGAAGCTTCCTGTTAGGTAATCTGCTGTGCCGGCAGACTCATCAGAACTCATGTCAAATTAAACGCTCACTCTGCGCGCAATGTTCGCTTATCTAATAGATGGTCTGATTACTGATTTTGTTTAGGCTCCTGTCCTGAAGAGTCTCCCTGGACACATCCCAGCCCAGAGAGTGGACAGTGCCATTTTCCCATAGCATTTATATTGCAGTTTCCATGGAACCCATCGTGTGAGATCCACGGGCAGGTCACCCATCCGTACCCGCTGTGTCCCATCCGACCCCAGCACCTCTGAGATACTCTCAGCTAGTAATTTATTTTTATTTCCTTAGACCCACCTCGGATTAATGCTTGCATTTGTATGTTCTCAGTTGAATCGGTGCCGTGATCCTTTAGAAGGTCTTGGCACTGGTGATGGTTCTGAGCAGTGAAGTATTGTACCACCTAGGTCCTCAGTCCACCATGTGGAAGAGGAGGGAGAAGGGTTTTGTGATATACAAAATGGAACCAAGAAATCGGGCCCAAAACCCTTAACTTCCACCCTAGGTAGTGAACTATCCTAGTGCACACTCTTACCCAAGGTGTTTTTTTTTTTTTTTTTAAAAAACATGCCGGCTGCATAACCATACTAAGTTATCTCCAGTTTCCAGGAAATGTATCCTGAACCTATCAAATGAAGTGCAGTGAAATTAAGAGCTACAGTTGGTTGTCGATCTGGATGTGAATTTTCCCCGAATGCAGAAATATTTCATCCAGGCAAACCATAGGATGCCAGTAGTACTTCATAATGCATGTGAACTCACCCCATCTTTAAGGGCTCCCTGAAGGGCAAACAGTACGTGTGATGTTCCAGAGTGCCAGAATGTGACAAGTTTATACCTTTCAATAAAACATTATTGAAATGCAGTTACTGGCCTCATCCCTCCTTTGCTGTTGTGAAAACTGGTTATATGCTTATGGTCATATGGAAGACCATGCTTCACTTAATTTCACAATGAAACTCATCAGATCAGACGGTAAACCTATTTAATCACAAGCAGTCTTTATTATGTCAGTGTCACAACGCTTTGCCAGTTCCCAGAACTGAACTAACACTGACCCCTTCTCGTGTCGTGCTCCCAGCTCTAGAGAACTCGTCCAACCAAATTTCACGCTGTGAGGTCCTCCACTGGCCAGGGAAGTAATGGAAGCCTGTGGTTTTCATCTTTTGTCATGGGGGGGGGGGGGGCCCCCCTTAAATGTCTCATTCCAATTTTGAAAAAT
>JAODJW010000002.1:6071171-6082011 GCA_026777045.1 Hyperopisus bebe
TCAGTTTGTTTCCCCAGTCCGGTCATTGTATTGTCCGTCTGGTTTTGCCTGTCTTACCTGTAATTAAACCCCGTATTTCCCGATATCCTGACGTCTGCGCCTATGTCTCCGTTCAGTCCCTGCTCGGCACAACAATATTATTATAACTACATGTATTAATGGTTTGTTAATAATATTAAAATAATGAATAAGAAATCTTTATTTTAAAATGTATTTTATTATATAACAATAATTACTATCATTGACTAAATGTATTTTTACTGTATAAATATATGTATTCAGTTAGTGTAAACATGCACGGTGCTGTCACAGCTAATGCGAGGCTGAGACTGAAGCTTTACCCTTTGTTTCCGCTGAGAGACGTGCCATGTGATTCATTTCCCCGCGCGTACAAGTTATCTTAGGTCGGCGTTCACGGTTTGACTTCTGAGATTCAGATCGAGCTCTGGGTAATTTTTTTTCGAACTGGTTGGTTCGACTTTTAAGAAATTCCAGTTCTAATGAGTAAGAGAACTGAGGTACCACTGTATTTCAGTGAATAGCGAATGCGGCGCCTCCTGCCTAGGACAGGGTTAGGGATGGGTATGGGGACAGATTCAGGCGGCTGAGTGAAGTTTCCAACAGGAACCTAAACACGGTAACCAAGGGACATAGCCTAGAGGCAAAGTCAACAACTGTGCAATTACATGAAACCAAGAAGATAAAAAGGATATAAAGTTCACGTTTGTGGTTTGTGGCGACAGCGGTGAGCATTGATTGCTAGTTTACCCACATCAAACAATCTATTTTTTGGAACCAAAATCCTATAGGAATATTTTTAAATACAAAGAAAGAACCAGATCCTATTGGATTTCATCTCCTATTGGATTTTTCCTTATAGAATTGTATTTCCTATTGGATTTTTGAAAAAAGAAAATGCTATTGGATTTCGATATTATATGTGTGTGCACCTAGAGTAACACACCTGTTCTAAATAAATTAAAAGTACGCAATGAATAATTGTACTCTTGCAGCCCTGGTAATGTGTAATATTTACAAATGTACAGCTTGCCCTAACTTGAAACAGAATAATACCATTGTGTTTGTGAAATGAAAAATGACTTTTGTAACATTAGTAACATAATGAGAGCTCAATAGGCTGCACATGCAGCAGGGGGCGGGGCTGGGCTTTGGGGGGGATCCAGCACCAAACCGGCTTCTTTCCTTGGATTACTAATCATGGGGAAATGAATGTTCCCAACGAGCAGCCGAGTCCAACGTGAGGTCTCATGCGATTTACAGTATTTTCATCTGGCCAAAGTCAGTGGTAGCCTAAATTTAAAGGCCTGTAAGCCTGGTGATGAAAGTTCTTAAAATGTCTGAAAATAAATAAATATAATGACACATTTTATTAAGATATGAAGTATTTTAAATACATAAAGTACAATCGCTTGGAGTATTTTAAGAAATACACCAGATTTTTTTCTATCCAGCAAAATACACATTACAAAATACTCAAAAGTAATTAAATATGTATTTTAAATACACGCTGGACTGAGAAATCTTTAACATTCATATGATGATAAAGATAAATAATGCATAAGTGATTTTAAAATTTACTAACCTTTCTGGATAATTTAATACAGTAATAATGGTAACTATTCTACTAGATGTACTTAAAAGAACGATATTCATTTGTTACTCACTTACAGTAGGCTTCATTTTTGGTCGCCTTTCCCACAGACACTTTCTGAATTCTGCCTGGGAACTTCATTAAAGTGAGTGAAAGAGTCACTTGGTTAATTGTTTCCAATAATTTTCTATATGTTTTTTTTCGGGGGGGAGGGGGGATGGTGACCTTCACTGATTTGTAAAACGAAGACAACCTCTTACTAAAAACTAGTTATGAATGTCATCTATCATGGTTTATAATGGCATACTTGTTGCAAAGAATAAATAACCATTTTAGTAGTGATGGCCAAATGAAGCTTCACTAATCATTAAGCCATTTGCGACATTTTTGATCCCACGTATTGGATTTGATCCCACCGGTTTAAAGAATAAAGCACAAGCTATTGCTTTGATTCTTTTTTGAACAGTGAGCACCATCTAGTGGGATTAAAAAAATGCTACAAATGGTTTGTGGAGCTTCATTTGGCCATCACTACATTTTAGGCAACATTTAGGCTGTTTTTGTACTTTTGCCAAAGACCCATAGCTGAGGGAATGCCACAATTAGTGAGGGTTTTACTTTCCCATGCACTGCTCATGCACTGGTGCATATGTACAAGGTGGCAAGCAATGAGCACTGTAAAATGACAGAAAAAAGGCCTTAAGGTCAGTAATTAACATGCCCCACTAAAAGACAAACAGACAGACATTTACTCATTTACCCTTATTATCTATAAACCTGTATTCCACTAAGCAGGATTTCCCAATTAGCTGGATAACTTAAGCCAAACATGAAAACTAAGCAATAGGAGAAGTAAGTGACATTCCTATTGGACAATCCTTTCGTTTGGCTTAAATGATCTGGCTAATGAAAAAATCCTTCTTTGTAGAATACCCCCCTGGTCCTTGCAGTAGTTTTGTACAGAAGTTTGCAGATTAATCTGATTCTTAGTAGAAATAAAGTTGTGATTGTTTGAGATTCTAACATGCATATGGAAAATGATTATAATTCTCTGAAAACAGTGTGTTTCCATTCTTGATTCTGTTGGTGTTCTGCAGAATATAATTGCTCCTGCTCATTCCTGTCCACTCTAAAATTTATCCTTAAGCATAATATTTCTGTGGCACATGATCTATTTCTCCTCTGAATCCTTCAAGCTCTGATCAGTTTTTTTTTTTATTCTAGAGGTTAGTAAGCTAAGGTTTGCTACTCTATCAGTGACCAAATACAGTCTTGGTCATTCTACTACTGCAGTGACTGCAGCAACCTTTGTTAACACATTTCCACAGTCATTCACTCTCTCCTCTAGTGAAACTGAATGTGAACAGGCACCTATTCCTAGGAGCAATGACCTCATGACATTCTTCAAAAAAACAATTATCCAAGTAATAGATACGTGTTTGAACTTTTCATTGCTATAAGAGAGTCTTATTTAGCAGATGCTTTTATGCGATGCAACATAAAACTGAGAAGGCAGGGTCAGTGGGTTCTTGGAGGAATTGGGGTTAAGGTCCTCAGCCATTTGCCCAATGGTGAAACCGCTCTGCTGACTACCGGATTTAAACTGGTGAGCTTCTGATCACATGCACATCATCCTGACCTGCTGAACCACACATCACCCCATTTTTTTTTTTTGGGGGGGGGGGGGGGGGGTCACCCTTAAATGTCTCATTTCAAGTTTGAAAAATCTGGTCCACCACCAGCAAAATTTCCTGAAATTTCTGCACCACTGAAGTCAAATCCAGGATTCTGTAAAGGCACAGTAGTAAGTCACTACAAGAATTCACCAACCATGACTCCCACACCCTGGTCCGTCTTTATGCTGATATAGCCCCTATCCAGATCGCCCTGAAACAAGCTGATGGCAGTGATCGCAGTGCACAGCCCCATCATTCCCAGGGGTGTCATGTAAACACCCCATTGCTACCCATGATTTACAGGGACAGACAGACATGCTCAACCAAGGGTACAACTTCCACCTTTATACCTCTCTCTGGAACCTCTCCAGAGTTAGTTTCTTCTGCATCTGGTCCTGGACCCAGGCGTCGGCACAATACTGGCCCTCCAAGAGTGACAGCCAGCAATTCCCTGCCTCCCGGTTCGTCTTCATTAGAACGATGCGAATTAGCTTGCCATCCTCTGGTTGGACAGACAGTATGAGGGTTAGCTGCAGTCACCGGCAGGGTGCATGATCCATGTTACCGTAACTCTCTCATGTTATCGTATCCTATATTCAAGTATGATATGTCCCAGATGTGACAATGCCAAGTTTTTTCGATCGATGAGTAACAAAAGTTTATTATACATAGAAAAGTTTATTACATACATAGAGTTTTCACCATCCTCACAAGAAGTTTGATTTGTGGCCTGTGAGGATCGAGTAATATTCTGAAGCTCACAGACTATTAGTATTACTAAGTATTACTCGCGACCACATCTGCTGTCTTTTTCAATCACTTTGTTTACTTTTAAAGAAAAAAATCTTTAAAAGTATTTTCAAATCAGCCCCCTAACCTTTTCTAACTTACACCCCCCATCAGGTGCCAAACAAAGGAGTCTGGATGACAGTAAAACCTGAGCTGCATATTTTGGTAAACTATTCGCCATTCACATGCCAAAAAGCAAAACATGAACGTTTTTATTTACTGCCCAAGTAGGTGCTTTGCTGAATAAAAATCAACCGAAATTACAGCTTTTTTTTGTAAAAATAAATTGATCTACAAAAAAAAAACACCCTCAAAAAACTTTAAAATTCAAAATATGTATCCAAGCTTACTGATAACATTGAGCAGTTATTCTTCATCAGCTGCTGGTTTTCAAAAATAACAATCTCACCTAGAGTCCACGTCGCCTCATCCGACACAGTGGTACCGAACAGCTTTCCCTGGAAATCAGATTATATTAGATTCAACTTTATTGTCATTGTCCTGAGTACAGGGACAGAGCCAATGACACACTGTTAGCATCTAACCAGGTACAAATAAAATATACAACATACAAGTAAATATACAATAAAAAGAGCAGTAAGTGCTCCAGAGTCCAGTGATTCTTTCTTCTGTAGGGTGGATTACATTGCTTATGAGGAGACATCACAACTTATTCTTATAACAAAAAAATAAAAAATTACACAGATCAGTGGCCTTTCATGACCTGTTCATCTGGGGGGGGCGGGGGGGCAGACTGGGGCCAGTTGCTCTGTTAGGGGGGGCAGATGCATTTGACTTCAATGTCCTCCATGTATTACACTAACATTAAGAAGCAAAAGACGATTTTGAAAACCGGTGTTATTTATGCAATGCAGTACCATTACTATCCTATCGCCAACACCAGAAACGACGAGCAAACCAGAGCACCGACGGGCAGACAGCATGGGTCACTAAAGCAGCACGACCCACGCGGCTCCCATCACTGCATCGGCTGCATCGTCCTCAGCAAGACAGCAAAAACACCCAGGCTAGTCCAGCCGAGGGACCGGACTGCTCACATCATGACAGATCAGACCAGCAGTGCGGTGATATGCTAATCCGGTGTTCACTCGTACCTTAATGATCTCCTTTCCTTTCGCATACAGCTCAATCTGGCTGCTCCCGAGATTACACTTGATATCTTTGGCCGAAGTTCCCGGAGGTACGTTTACCTCTATAAAAACTTCCTCCATAGTCTGATACCAAGACCCCCACAGGGTCTTACACGGCACGACGCCGCTCCTTTCCTCGAAATGCACAGACATGACTGACTGCAGTTGGCAACAAGCTGCTAATTTCTCAAGTTCTCAAATGTATATATCACTCCGAGACGTATTTGTTTACTGGGTTAAAACAGATCTGCTGTATAAATGACTAAATATCATACTTCTATCTGCCCCAGTTTCTGGCATTTCATAACACTTGGACGCTGAAATAGGACGTCATCTAAAGGGAACCAATAGCGAAAAAAATCAGACCGGAAATGAACCTCACCCTCCTTCGCGGATTCCAATATGCCTGTAACTACACCCAAAAGCATAGTGAATCTTCGAGGCGTATAAACAAAATTCAGCACATACAACAATCGTAGGGTAACTGCGAAACCTTGCAAGTATGGCATTGGCAGTTATATTATTACAATGGAAGTACTGTTGCGATGAAACATTATTACTCAAATACATGTAAAAGTATTCGTCTAAAATACGTGTCACATAATTTACAAGCTTAATAACAAATTTCTAAAATTGGACTCTAACCAATTATAAGTAAGAGGTCAAATCAGCATGACGCAACTGTATGACTGTAAACCTGTTTGTCGATAAAAAGACAATTTTTTTGTGCGTGCGATAAAATACTGTAGGTATTTGTAGGTGCCTATGTAGGGGTGAAATTTTGTCACCATGTGTTACTGATGTGACCGCTGAACTTTACCAGCAGTTGGCTCTCTGTAGTCAAAAAAGTAACTTGAGTAAATGTCACGGAGTAAATGTAATGGAGTAAATGTAGTGCGTTACAACCCACGTCTGATTATAAATATCATTAAAATAGAAGGAATATATGGCATAACAGTGGTACCAGTAAAATTCGCCGGTCATCAGAGAGACCATGCTTACTGCCCCACATACAGTCTGTAAGGTGTGCTGAGATCAGAGCCATTGTCTTCACTAGGTTGTGGGTTAACAGTAAGTTAAACAGGCTGGTTTCAATGTACTACCTGGCTGCAACCTTAGAGTGGGCGGGAAGCTTGTTTTGCCAGTTTTAGTGACATCATCATAACAGCCTCCAGTCTGTTGCTAAGCGACGCAACATTGCCTGCCTGTATTATGTTCCAAGTCGTACTTAAATTAGATTATATTCTAAATTTTATTTGATAGCTTGTATGCATGGAATAAAGAAGAAATAGAATGAATTTAACATTCAATATTAGATGACAATAATAACGTAAAATTGATTATAAAACTGAGCATTTCATGTTTCCTTCTGTGTTCGGCCACATCACTCCTCGCTTCCTGTAATCCACCTTCCATGCCTTCATTTGTTTTCACAGCCCCCTTCAGCCCTGGTTGGCACCATTCTGGGTGGCGGGGCAGGTCTCTCTGCTGGTGACCAGCAGCCTGCAGGGTCCTGGCAAGCCGGCGGTGTGCTGGCGGGGAGCTCCTGGCCTCAGTCAGCGGGTCATGTGGCTGGGACTTGGTGTGTTTGGAAGAAGTGCCTTTACAGCACAGCAGGCTGTGCGTTACACTCAATGACGTGTCGACACCGGTGGCCTGTAGCTGGAAACTGAATGGCCCATTAGGAGGGAGATGAATTTTTGCCCACTGCCATGCAGGGGCTGTGCAGAAGGTGCTGTGCAGAGGGTGCTGTGCAGAAGGTGCTGTGCAGAAGGCGCTGTGCAGAGGGTGCTGTGCAGAGGGTGCTTTTCAGAAGGTGCTGTGCAGAAGGCGCTGTGCAGAGGGTGCTGTGCAGAAGGCGCTGTGCAGAGGGTGCTGTGCAGAGGGTGCTTTGCAGAAGGTGCTGTGCAGAAGGCGCTGTGCAGAGGGTGCTGTGCAGAGGGTGCTTTGCAGAGGGTGCTTTGCAGAAGGTGCTGTGCAGAGGGTGCTTTGCAGAGGGTGCTTTGCAGAAGGTGCTGTGCAGAGGGTGCTTTTCAGATGGTGCTGTGCAGAGGGTGCTGTGCAGAAGGTGCTGTGCAGAGGTTGCTGTGTAGAGGGTGCTGTGCAGAGGGTGCTGTGCTACCTGCCAGATGGAATAATCATGCACTGGGAAGACGACAGCCGGCAGGGCATAGTGGTGCATTTCGCACAGCATTTTGGAGCTCCCTTGGGAGGGCTGCTGTGCGCACCTCACCAGAGAGGGGGGAGGGGGGGCAGGCAGGTTTTGTGGTGCTCCATGCTGGGAGCGGGACGATCATGCTGTCAATTCCCCCCTCCCCAGGGGCATGTCTAAGGGATTAGCTTTGGTTTCAAAGCAGGGAGGGACCAAATCAGCCCTGAATCCCCCATCCCCCTAAACAGACACTCCCACGATATTGATGGGGCATGACCTCACCATCAATACTACTACTATAACTACAGATATGTCAAGCTATGGACACGTGTAACTACTGACATGCCTAACTATGGACATGTGTAAATATGGACGTGTGTAATATGTCCTGCAACGGATTGGAATCCCATCTAGAATGTCCCCTTCCTGGGATAGGCTCTGAATGAATTGTTGGCAGTCGGTTGGATGTTTGATATACATCACATTATCAACCACCCACTGGACATGTACATAGGCTTTGTTTGTGGCTGTTTTTGATTCCATTTGTCTGTTATAACCGCATAAATAATGCATGGCAGGCAATGAGCCTGGAGCCCATCCCATGCAGCAAAGGGGACTGAGTAAGTGATTCCCTTGCCTGAGATGCTCACTCTATACGTGCGATTTAGACACCATTTTGTCCACTAGATGGCAGCAGAGGTGCACACTTTTTTTTTAGACTGGAAAACACAATTACGTTTCATATAACGTAACGTTTCACTGCAGGAGTCAACAGAGGACTTTCCTGATCTCCTTATTACTTAAAAGGTGTTTATACTATAGAATACTTTTATGAAACGTTTCACCTTTAAGGTGTAATCGTAACCCTTCTTAATCTTTGGAAACATGTATGATTTGGACTGCATGCCAGTGTGATCCTTCAGCCCCCGGTCAAAAAAAAGAAAAAAAAAAGCAGAAGTGTAAAAAAAAAGGTTATGGAGAGTGGTTCAGTGTCAGTCACGATGGGAGTTAGTTTCATGTGTTAGAAGGGGCTGCAGAGGTGGATAGTTCAAGTCCGGAAGTTAAAAATCCAGACAGATTTTCTTTCAGCCAAGCCTAAAGGCTGTGTCCGAATTCAGGGGTAGCATCCTTCGAAGGACGCGGTCTATGAAAGTGTATCCTGCGCTCTGCGATCGTCATTCAGAAAGCATTGTGGAATGAGACGGGCTGGCCGACAGATCATTTCCTATTTGCGTCACCAGCTGTTCCCGCCCTTACGCTTGAGTCACGGAGCACCGCTCCGATTGCCTTTACCTCTGCACAATGAATCTTGGGATGAATGAATCTTGGGATGTGGCGGACTGTGAAGGATCCATCGGGAAAAGAAGGACGCTGACCTAGACTGCATTTGAAGGAGCCTTTGAAATGGGACGTCTTTGTCACACTGCTGTGACACATTCGGTCTTCCAAAGCAGCCGTAGAAGGGTGCAGCCCCTGAATTTGAACAGAACCAAAGAGTCACAGCGTACTCTACTGGTTGGTTGAAACAAAGCCTTGGTCCGGATTTATACTTTCTGGACCTGAACTGTCCATCTCTGAGGGGCAGAAGGGCAACGCCCCGGATGTGTGAACACGCCCCCTGCAGGGCCTCCCCTGCGTTAGCCCGGGCATTGCCTGGCTGCACCAGCATGACAACAGAACACCGTGTGCTGGTTAGCATATGGGCCTGCTGGTTCCTGTCCCATGAGGACACCCGCTGCAGTACAGGCCACCATCTGAATATCCAACAACACGTGTCAACTGGTAAAATAAGGGGGGGGGGCACATCAACTAGGAACCAAAACAAGCAGTGCAATTTGCCCAGAAGTCAGGGGTTCGAACAATGTTTGTATAACCTGAATATACAGTCAGTCGTTGCTGGAAACACACAAAGTAGAAATTGTCAGGGAATCTCTGAATATTTTGGGCTGTTTATATAAAACAAGAATGGATCATATCAGATTTTAATAGTTAATTTGTCTGTCTAGAAATTAGAGAAACAAAACAATAGGTCAGATGGCCTTGCTAGGCAGCTAAATCTGCCTTTGTGACATCAAATCAATTAATAAGGCCAGAGTGTGGTTTACAAAGAAGTAATGGAGCCGTCTGCTTGACCGACTGTGCTCTGTGATATTGTTCACATTTCATAAGCTTTATATTTGGCATATTTTTCTTGGATTTTTTTCTGCAGGGCAAGATGAAAACTCCACATACCTCTACACCATCTGTCATCAATTTAGAGAAATTAAATTTGGTGAGTTAGAAGTGATGCTGTAAAAAGCCCAAATCTCTTATCTTGACAACCTAAATCATTTTTCCTCCAGAGAGTGTTTAGAACACGGTTTAAGTTGAAATTTGGTATGCTACAAAACCTCTGTTAATTGATATTAAAACTATTACAAACGATTCAGGACAAAAGATAAAGCTGGTGGAAATCCTGTGTCAGGCAGGTACCCTCTGCTGTATCTGTGTGGAGTATGCATGTTCTCCCTCTGACGTTACTTGCCAAAAACTGTCCCTGTCTACGCTGAAAATCTTCACCTTGAACAGAGTTTTACAGAAGCTTAGTTTTCAGTGACCTAAAAGGCCATTTTTTGGATGAAAGGCCAAAACAGAGAAAGCTACGTTTTAAAAAATACCCATGTATGTGTGGACCTGAGATACAATCATTATAGAAATACAGTGCAAGTAAAATTAATGCAGTGCATTGATGAAAATAATTATTGTTTTGCTCTACATTACATGAGCAACAAAAACACAGCGCCCAAAAAGAATATTGTCGTCGTGGTAAAGTACGCCTGTAAACTCCTTCGGTTTCCTTTGTTGTCAGAGTTTTCACTCTCATCGTGTCCGCTAAATGCCAGCTCCTGACAGCTCCGAATCAAATCACATTAATTAGCCTTTGCAGAATCTCAGGGATATTTCTCACCGTGTCATGGACACTTCCAGTCCACACTAGGGTTGCCAAATTCAGGATTATGGATCCCACCCTGCCGCCTATCCGGGTCCACAAGAACCCAGTGGGTTGATCGCACAGGCTGAAAATATGAGAGACAAATTGTGTTGCATGTTTTCTCAAAATGGGAGACAGCATTTTATGTTTCAGTATGGAGCGATTGGGTAATATACTGTAGATAACAGATCCAAACTCTAATCCTCACAATTCCCACAATACTTAATTGCGCTACTGCACAGACATATTCCTTTTGCACAAAAAACCGAACAAAGAAATGAACATTCTTACAGTATATACTTGTGGTTAGCTACAATCAATCACCAAGAATAATATTTGCATTTCGAAATATTTTAATTCTTGGCTCTTTCACGTAGAGCAGGGGTGGCCAATCTTATCCACAAAAGGCCAATGTGTATGCAGGTTTTTGGGATAACCTGTAGGTCAGCTGTTCAAACCCAGGTGTAAGGACTCTTCAGCCAATCAGTC
>JAODJW010000002.1:6116985-6132613 GCA_026777045.1 Hyperopisus bebe
AGAATAATAATAATAATAATAATAATAAAAATAATAATAATAGTCGGATGTGATGCTTAGTTCAGATGGTTTTAAATTTATCTTCCGAGTATGAATCCTGAGAATAAAGTAATTCTCCTGTGCTCACATGTGCCACATATACATCATAGCTAAACGAGAGTTTATTAATAATGTGTTACTGTACCCGGCCATGTATGCATGATCGCCAATGAGATTCTGGACTGACATTTAACAGGGTCACTCACACACTGGCTGTGTCTCTGGACACGTCGCATGACGAAAGCACGTTCACTGCATGTAAGTCAATTGAGTTTTGTAATAATCTAGACTTGTAGAATTTGTACAAATTCATCCAAGTTCCAGTCACTTGTACAGGATCACACAAGATTAAACGAAAGGTATATCTGCTTTTTCCTGGGAAGATAGTGGTGACGGCAGTGTCCGAGTCATAATTCCACAATTTATGGGTAGCAGTGATATATGGTTCTGAATTTCATTTAATCCTTCAGTCGGAGCAGAATCCACGAGCTGAGCATTTCTTAGGGATTCTGTGATATACTGACAGAGCGAGGTAATTATTCAGCAAATGTAATGTCTGTCTCAAGGTTATACTGTGGACCGTGGGTGGCCCTTAAATATAGTGAGAGTTTTATGTGTTCATTGTAGGACCTGAGACACCATGCTGAGAGGTTTATGATGTTTAGGTTCAGCCCCCTGCTAGATCAGGCAAAGCACTGAGGAGACTGGGCGAGACTGGGCGAGACTGGGCGACACGTCTTGACTGGGAGGCAGACAGGATTTCATCACGCTGATACACACCCCCAGCAGGTGTGCAGATGAGGTCAGACTTTCTTTTTTCATACAATATTTGTAACACTTTACTCGCGGGGCACAAATAATGTAGTAGTACACTCTTAATTAATGCATTAATTAATCAGAAACCAAGTGTTGATCCCATATTGATCCCATGTTCATTCATCATTAATCAATCATAACGGGCCCAAGTATTTCACACAGTGGCTATATTTGTTCATGATTTGTCCTTCAGTATTAACTGAGTTACTTGTGCAGGTAAAGTGTTACCGAACATTCTGTGCTAGCTATACATTTTGGCTTTGATGAACTATATTGATGAAAAGCAGAAAGCGTTTAGTTTGAGGCATGAGGCTTTTTTCTTAATTATAATGAATAATTAATTGACACAGGTCTGGTCTTCTATAAATGATTACCAAGGCCCCACAATCAGCGTCTGGGTCCTTTCTGAGGATGTAAAGTAACAAACTCCATGACTTTTTTAATGATTAACAAACACATAATTATGACTTGCTGTGCCTGCCTGTATCCCTTCCACTGCGCCAGTCCAGCTGAAGCCGAATATGTCAGTAATATTTGCCCCCCCCAGTGCTCTCCTCGCTCGCCCGGAGCTTGATGGCTTCAGCGCACCTGTCGCTATGATCTGGTACCATCGCTTAATGAAAGGTGCCATTTATATCTTCCGCAATCACTCGTTGTTGCTAGATACGCCCGACCCCCCCCCACCGAGAAGAGCTCCAGCACCACGGAGCGCCTTAATGCCAGATCTTCATTAGGCGGCTATAAAATACCGTAATGTAACATTGCGTAAATGCAGTGCTGAGCACTTTCCACATATTCAGGAAGGGGAGAGGGAGCTGTGTAACTCATGCAATTAAGGCTGTTTTTCATCGCATTTAATATAAGTGACTGTTAGTGTTTCAAATAACAACAAAAGTAGAGGCGCTCAACGCTCCCGGTAGAAATTAAACAATAATTACGATATACCAAAAAAATTTATAATAAGTACTAAACACTATAAAAGTTTATGTTAATGAAAGGGTCCTCTTTTCTGAATGCAATACTCTGTATGTATACAGTACTTCATAAATAAAAAATGGATATAAACGTTGATAGTAAACGACTGATTTATTACTTAATCGTGGTTTAAAAAAGAGTTTGCCCAGCACTGGAATGTCAATAGCAGTAATAAACCAGTTTGACAAAATGTAACATACAAATTATTTCCATATGCTTTACATGTAAAACCTTGTAACATGGTTAACATTGGTAATTTCTCAAAAAGACAGATAAAAACACCTTATGTACTTGTAAATAACATGTGTGTGCGTGTGTGTGTGTGTGTGTGTGTGTGTGTGCACGCACTTGCCAAATTCAGGTGATGTCACAGACCCAAGGCTCGGTGACACCAGAGGAGTTAGCAGTGGCAGATACAGAAAGTGGAGCCATACCAGACCGCAAATGTGTCCCATTTTAAAGCCTGTCCCCCCCCCAAGTGGGTGATTAGTTCAATCAGCTTCAGGGTATTACGGCGCACGGACAACTAGCTCAATCCCGGCAGAAGTGCTGTGAAGGGCAGACTGGTGATAAACACATTGATGCTAACCGGTTAGCTATGCTTAAGTAACTAATGTAGGGTACAACAACAATATAATGTTATAATGTAACAATATAATGCTGCATGCTTGAATATAGGATGCAGAAAGTAGCGTTCCTTACATATTTAGCAGGGTTTCACATGGACTGAGAACAATAAGGTGCAGTATATATACACTCTACCTTATATATTAAGCATCCATATGAAAATATTAAATATGGTAGACACCAAGCCTGGCCTGTGATAAAAGAGATTGTAGTAACATAAACAGATATACAACATAGTGCATATCTTTGTGCGGGGATTCTATTCTCAAACACTCTCCAACAATTATTTGATCTACAATCTGTCAAATGTGTGACTAAAAAAAGAAAAGAAAAATAGACAAGTTTTTTTCTTCTATATATAGTAAAGTTCTCATCTTCCGCATGAAATGTACATGCAATACATGTGAATCAGGACAAAAAAGTATTTACAATGAATTTACATGATGGGACCCCCTGTCCCTGCCTTAGAACAGCCGGACTGTGACCACAACTGGAGATAATAACTGAAAAATGTGCATTTGGGGTATTTTTCCAAAGATTGCATGCATGATAATATTGAAATTATGATAAGAATATGACAGGAATATCAAATAAGCCAGTAGTACGAATGTGCAGCATAGATCAAACAGTATTTTGATGATTTTTTTTTTTTGTAAACCCTTCGTTTGTTAAACCCTGCAGAGAGCTCCGTATGCATGTGTGTGTCAGCACGTTTTTTTGCCTGTATGCAAAAAAGTTTGTCTGAACTGGGAATCCACCACTGTGCTTTTGACGTGTATTTTCTTACTTTTATGCTATTTTTTAAGAAATATCACAGCATATAAAAACCATAAATATAACCATAAAAATAACAACCTGGCTTTTGCTACGACATTTATCTCAACAGGCAAAACAAAAACAATATAGATTTATAAAAAAAATACAAACTGGAAGTTTCTGTCGATCCTCTGCAGGCGAGGGATAGGTGTGATAGAAAGGGTCTTTTGGATGCACGGTGAGGCCAGCAGTGCCTGGGCTACAGGTAAAGGTACGAGACCCAGTAGACCAGGTTGAAGAGGCCGAAGGCGGTGGGGAAGAAGATGCGGGCGTAGGAGTCGATCTTGGCCACGCGGATGTGCAGCCGGCCGTGCCTCCAGGCGCCCGAGCGACAGTCCTCAAAGCAGCAGAAGAAGCTGGTGCAGTCCTTGCCGTCGAGGCACTCGTAGCCGAACTCCTCGTCACGCTCCGGCACGTGGACGGCGTTGTTCATCTGGATGGCCGTAGCCGACCGGGCCCTCATGTCGACCACGGGGGCCTGCTGGACCCGGTCAGAACCGGGGAGAGACGGGTTAATGTCTGAGGTCCATTAAGCAGCAACGGCCCTGATCTGGTAAAGCTCGCTGTTTAAGAGGTAAGTCTAGCTGTTAAAAGGTAAATTTAGCGGTTTATCGGGTAAATCTGGCTATTGAACGGGTATATCTTGTCGGTATGAATGGCCTGCTATTAAACCTTGAAAATCTGCCAATACTTCTTAGTGCTTTCACTATAGCGACAGGAGAAGCGAAATAAATAAAGAAAATTCACTGAAATTGCTTGTTAAAAGTGTTTCCTAAGCATCAGTCGGGCAACATTAAGGCCGTGTTGTGCGGCTCGTGTTCCCTCATTAGCTATCGAACCCCAAGATAACAATGCTGCTGAAGTGCCAAATCGATAGCTAACGAGGCTAAGCGTTCTGCTGCATCGTCTATTTCACTCTGTTAAGGCTCAGCTGACAAGATGGAGGCCGTCGGATCTGATGTCCCGCGGGTGCCGTGTACACAAGCAGAAGCAAACGGCACACGTGTGAGTGTCACGATGTGGCACGATGGGAGGTGAGTGAGGGCGTGCGAGCGAATGCGGCAGGGGGGCGCAGAAGGGGTAAATGTGGAGTTTAAAGAGAAGGACAGGAAAATGAGTCTAACACACTGGAGAGTGCCAGTGAGTCCATTATAATGAGAACCAAGTTCATTTCATCGATATTAGCAGATGTTTCACTGACCAAATTACACGGCCCACCAGCCGGAGTGGAGCCTACTGTTAACACACTGCTAACACACTGCTAACACACTGTTAATACACTGTTAACAAACTGCTAACACACTGTTAACACACTGCTAATCCCTGCTTCAGGGTTCAGAGACCACGAAAGCCCGATAAGGAGTCATGTTGATTTAACAAGTTTTTAACGCGATTTCTGTCTGCTACATCAACTTAAATGTAGGTGCACACATACTAAAAACATTCACTTTAAGATTAGGTTTAATCATAATATGAATTCAAATACGACTTTCAAAAGGTTAGGGATTCAAAACAGATATACTGACATTCATGATTTTGGTCATTTGTGAGTTGGCCGTGAACAATTAAATGGAAATATTTTTGGACAACGCATAAGCTAAAATTACATTAATAATACTGAAACTGATTTTGGTCACATATAGATGAAATAAAGATCAGTGTTATTTAATATTTGTTAGTGTAAAGGCATGCTACATATTTTGCAAAAGAACTGTGTAATCTTGGCACCCTGGCCTGGTACGGCACACCTCCTTGTCTTGGTGACCAGCCTCCCTCATTTGTTAGCTGTCTTTGTGACAGTGGAATCTCGTGTTTCTCTCAATCCTTGAAGTACCTTTTTACCATTTCACTGCTGTTGATTTTGCAGTTCTAATAACAAACCCAAACGTCATTCGTGGACTTTCACATTCACAGGGAAACTTACGCACATAAACCTCACAAATGCGAAGGGGTGACTGCACCAGAGGAAATTGAAAGAAGTATTTTTGTCCCCTTTAGGGTCTGAGATGTTAAAGCTATATGGGGCAGATCCGCTGGGTGCCTCTAATTACTATTCAGTATCCATTTATGTAAAAATAAATTGCAGAGTATCTATAGTCTCTTTCCCTGTTCTGCATTCAATGGATAATGAATCTGATCCACACTCTGGCCTCCTGTGATCAGTAACTGCGCAAGTCATTGATCAAGGCCAGAGATGCAGTGGACCAAAGAAAAGAAAGACAAAAACCAAACATTCGCATCAGGAAATTGAAGTCCAGATATCAGTATGTAGGTTGACTTCTGTAGTATTTGCTTGAATTAGAGTTCTGTTCACTGGGTGAATTCAGAAAGTGGCAGACGAGGTTTATTCATTTTGGACAGATGCGCTTGCTCTGTATGGTTGCTGGCCAAGCCTTACAAACCAGAAACGTTTTATGGAAGGGAATGAGGCACAGGAAGATCACGTTGCCATATACTCATTCTCAGAAATGAGGAAGGAACAAAGAGAATCCTTACAATGAACAGTCTTGTGCAGTCTATTGTAAACTACTGCAGCCCATTATCACCCAATCAGCATCAGCATTGCTAATCTCCCTGACGCCCAGTGTCAGTTTGGTGGGGGCTCCATCGCAGCCCAACTTACCGGGTTCCTTCTGTTCTTCTCCTTGTTCTTGCTGGGCTTCCTGTTACTGACAAAGTAGTGCAGCGTGCCGTACTCGATGAGCGCGGCGAAGACGAAGATGAAGCAGACGGAGACGAAGAGGTCCATGGCAGTGACATAGGACACCTTGGGCAGGGACTTCCGGGCGATGGTGCTGAGCGTTGTCATGGTGAGCACCGTGGTGATGCCTGCCGGGGGGTGGGGAGCATGCCAAGGTGTGAGGGAGCAGCCACCAAACACCCCCAGCAAGGGTCTAACTGGAAATTCTGAGCCCCACCCATGTCATGTTGGGCCCCATGCTTAGACTGGCACTTTCAATCTGCGGGTGGGGAGGGGAGGGGGGGGGCATCGCTAGGTAAGTGCCGGGCTCCCTGAATCTGCCAGGGTGTCCATGCCCCCCCCCCCCCAGAATCCATTTCATTGCTGGCGTATTTCACATGCAAAGAGCCTGTATTGCAAGGATGGGGACATCGTCACCCTCAGTACGAAGTTCCCTGGACCCTGTGTCATGCATGGTAAGTGAGGTGGATGGATGGAATATGCTGCCTTATAGAGGGGAGTGTGGACCCACCCAGACAGAGAACGCCGCACCCAGGTCTGCTCCCGGGTGGCTATTAGGGTCCAGGTTTGGGTAACACTCTTCTGAAACTGCCATTCTGGTGTTAAACATTACTGGGTTTATTATACTATGGGAGCAGAACTCAGGAACGACGTGCGTGTTGTTGTCTTTCATTAGCTCACCTTCACGTTATTTTGTGCATCCGGAAATTACGGATTACGGTGAGTTCTTCTCATGGCATATTTGTATGTGAAGGTTATCAAGCAGCACAGAATCAACAGCCAAACATTTTATAAGCATACTATAGCAGGAGAGCTCCTGGATTGTGACAGTATTGGTATTCTATTTTTTTAAAATAAAATGTTATTAAAGTAAAACATCCACTGGCCCATAGTGAATGGCCGTAATTCATAAGGCAGTCCAATTCCTACATTTGGTAGTGTGAATTAAAATTAATTTCAGTCATTCATCCTTATAGATTTAATAATATAGTTTTCTGCTCCCTTTCCAAAACAAACTGTCCTATTACAAACTAACGCGGGCATCCTTAAGCATTTCAGCATATTGCACCATAATGCAATTACATTACAATATGCTGCCACACATTAGTGCAGAATATGGACCGATCACATAGATTTCATAGGGAACATCTAATATTCACTGTTAAAGGAAAGTATTTCCAGACCCCAGTATTGACAGCACTGCTGAATGGAAATTTAATGTAGAATTTATATCTCTAAATATTCTGCAGATTGGAAAAATAAAAAAAAAACCATAAAAACCTGCATAATCTTTTTTTGTGACGCAAATCTGCCCGTAAGAGCGGAAATAAAGGACGTCGTTAGTGAGAATGAAGGCTTCTTTTTCTCTGAGGATAAACTCGCTCCAGCGCTGAGCAAATGATTAATTAGCAAATGGCTGGCTTAATAAGTTCCACTGATGTCAGTTAAATGCCGTCTTGCCCTTGATTCATTAATTATGAAAATAGCCCTTCTGGTAAGAGGTTCAGAGACATTGTGGGTCTGTGATTCCATACCCAAGGATGTTCTGGCTGGAACTGCATCCTTGTTGATCCAAAAGGACACCCAAGACAGGACCACGATCAGGGTGCAGGGGATGTATGTCTGAATGGTGAAGTATCCCATTCTTCTGCTCAGATCGAAGAACACGGTGAGTACGACGTAGTCTCCTGCAGAGGCAAAAACATCTCCGTTGGTCAAATAAACAGTCTCAGGCATTCTGGGAAACTGGCAGCACAAAACCCATTGATGCCCCCCTCTCTGTGAGGGGGGGGGGGGGGGGGGGCGCTGAGTCACCCAGCTCTCTTTAATAACACAGACGGAACCCCCAAAAGCACAGGCCCCCCCCATCCTGGGACATCAGATAAATGCCAACACCTCCCCGAGATGAAAGTCTGGTACTGATGGACCCCCTACTGCCATTGACCTACAGACCTTGATCGTCCAGCAGAAGGAGAATCAAAGGAACATGGCTGGAGTCTGAGGCGGAACGTGACACTGGAGCAGGCAAACTCCCAGCTAACTCCGGAAACTCCCTCGCATGTCCGTGTTTCGCCACGCCAAAGACAGCGGGAAGCAGGCTGTGTTACTGCTTACCTCAAAGGCTACCTTAACACTGTACTTAACACTGCATTTAACACTGCATTTAACACTGCACTCTGTGATTATGCTCACATAGAGGTGTAAAAGTTTCAGCTAAACACACGTAACGTAGTCTTTGGCTTTGTGGTTGAAAAGTGAAGCCAACATGTTTACAGTTCAAACTGAAAAACCATATTCATCCCAGACAAAATAGCCTATGCTTCCTAATGCAGTTTGCATGAGCAGTTATTATCAATATTAACACTGGACTGAAGGAAGCCTTCACAGCATGCGAAGAGGTAATGCGGTCTGGACCACCAGAGTGTGACCTTGGTCCTGAGAGTGATTCATGTCCAGCATAAGCGTGTTGGTCCAGAGGACTGTTTAGATGAACCCATAAGCTCAGAGACAGACACCAGTTTGTGGTTGTTTGTTGTTGTTTGTTTGTTTGTGATTGTTTTGTTTGTTGGCCGACAGATTACTTGACGCCCCTCCCCCACCACGGCAATACTGCAATTAAAGGTCTTCTACATCATTATTTCTGCATCGTAAAAGACAGCAACAGCCGTCTGCGTTCTCCTTGCTGCCCTCCGAATGCTCCTCCTGCTCGTATTTCACAGGCAGACAGCGTCTCCTGGCAGTCAGGAGGGCCGATTTTGGGAGGAGGGACGTCCTATAAAATTCTGGCTGAGGCAGGTAACAGTTTACCCACGCAGACACCGAGGAGTGTACCAACATGATGCAGTCACGGAAACGGGGCAGTCGACTGCGGATGCGATGGCTGGGAAAAGCATGCTGGCCCTTCGCGGACTGCGCCCCCGCCCCCTATGAAATCACACCGAATGCGCTGCTTTGACAAGGTGTTTGTTTACCTATCAGTGAAACATCTGCAAGCATTGCTTACACACGCCTGCAGCGATGCTACGATGATCTGTTATATAAGGGCTCTTGAACAATGAACACGAAATACAAAAAAAATCAGCAATCCTGATACATTCAAAAAGATCAAATATTCTGTTTATCACATTTGTTTATTAACACGTACGTTTAAGCGGTAAACAGTAATCTTCACACCCGCCTTTCAGCAGATGGAGATGAACATCCAGGCAGGATCTGTGTGAAGGTGATTGTGGTCGTCTCATTTCACATTTTGGAGGGAAGTTTCAGACCATCCCTAAGAAAATCTAATTCAGCCATGCCAGTTTCCTTCGGTGAACATAAATACCCCCGGAAACCTTTTTTCTACGGTGCCAGCTGTTCACAGAATCCCACCTCCTGCCATTTTTCTAGCCTATAAATGTCCCTTAGTTGTGTGATTCACAACTTTTTCCTGAAAGGGAGGTGCTATCACACCAGTGGCGTTTGTACAACAGTGTTTGCTGTGGTCACGAGGCGATCAGCCCCATGTATACACCCACCTTACACCGTCGTGACGTGACGTGACCTGTTCACCGCAGACCGGCGCTTTAAATAAATGATTATCTCCCTCAGTTTACAAAAAAACTTTCCACCTTCAACCTTTCAAAATTTTCACTTATGCAAACCCGAACAGTTAGATCCCAGTGTGTTGATTTTTGATTATTTGAAATTTTGTGTTGGAAAATGGTCAAAATCTGGAGAGTTTCGTCCACCGCCCACATCTTCACCCCTCCTGCTACCAGGAGGCTGAAACTATTTGTTTGGCCTATTTTATTGGATTTTTCAAAATGTGAAACCTAGAGAATCACTTTTTAATAATAATTTATGATTCTCCCGCATCACTAATTGGCTGCTCTTTACACAGCACAAAGCAACATTCTCAACGGCTTTATGCGTTTAGCTTTATCCTGGAGTGAACTTGTGTTAAGAAATCGGCCATCCATCCATCCTTCCATCCATCCATCTGTCCTTCTTCTAGCTGCTTATCCTGGTCAGTCTCTTGGCGATAATGGTAATAATATGTATGTTTAACAAATTTTTATCTTCCAAAGAAATTTTAGGGAACAGATTAGGTTTGTAAATCGAGAGAGGAGAGTACTTTGAAATGTGTGTTATTATATAAATATGTATATTAATGTCTGGAAGCGTGGGACCGGGGAATGGGCAAGGCGGTACGGTGGAGGAGATATGCAGCTCTGTCCACCCGCCGATGACGTCAGCATGAGCACTGTAACGCCTGCGGGGCCGCCCCTGCGCCCCCCCCCGCCCCCCCAGTATCAGGACCGTCAGTACACTCCTCAGCGTGTGTCACTGAGCGGTGGCACTCGGCACTCATGGAAAGGCCCAGAAGATTTTAGCCAAAGTAGCTGAAAGTATAAGATGTAACTGGCTATTTAAAAGCTGTTATGGGGGTGTGAGTCGGTTACAAAACAAAGACATTATGGGGGGCTTTCACTTTGCTGCCAGATGGAACCATGGATACAGTTGGACCAGCTCCTCTGCCTCCCTGAAGACTTTTCCGGAAGGTGCTCACAGCCCCATCTTATGTCACGATTTCCAAAGAGGAGTGGTCACATGTCTGTTCCAGGAGGCCTCCCTGTCATTTACAACACCCTGTTCCCTGCGTTCAGCAGCCAGGCAACAGCTACTGGGAGGTGCTGAATTTTGATGGAAGCTGCCGGAACAGGTCCGCTGCCAGATGCCCACAAATTAGGTGGAGTTCTCCCATTGCTCATTTGTACGTCTTACGCTAAGGTGCTAAAGAAGACGGCGTGTGACACACCGGTGAAAAACAGGAAAAGCAAACAGCGGCAGAAAGGGCTTTTGGCTCTCAAAATAAAATCACACAGGGTAAAAGCACATTGTCACCAGCTAAGATACAGACCGGAGAAGCCAGCCAAAGCCCGACGAAGTCCTCCACGACGTGACCTCATTGCTGCTGACGTGTCACACATGACAGGAATCACAATGTGATTTCCACGTGAGAAACGTGGTGACAGACACTCGCTTTCCTTCCCATGAGGCATGGACTGCGGCTATGTTCAGTGTTGATAACTGTGTTTTGTTAATATGTTTTTAAATGAAGGACTCTGATACTATGATTATTCATTTAAATCCTCATAAATCACTTCCATCGTTACCAAACAGATACATTTAAAGACGTGTTATGGAAAATGAAAAAGTCTGTGGGGTGCGGTTCCCTTTGAATGGCCTTTGTGTACCAGTGATGGCGCTCAGACTCACTGCTAACTGGTTTACAGGGACAGGTTAAACATCCACCTGACACACCACTGAGGAACCAGGAGCTGAACTATAGCCTGCGCGTTCGATCCCCATCAAGCCTCTCCGCTCCAAGCACGCGGGGGCGGCTGCTGATCCAGCCATCTGTGGAAGATTTCACAAAAATGATGACATCTGCAAGCCGGCCAGGATATTAGGGGAACTTCAGAGGGCATTTCTCAAAAGTGGCGCTTGGTGCTTTTGAACCAAAGATGGCAGTGTACAAAATTATTCAGATTATTTTGTGGCGTGTGACTGGTGGACAGGCATAGTTAAGATTGTGAAAAAGGACTTAGAAAAGTGCAAAGGGATCATTTACCCGAAGATGAGATATTTTAAATATTCACTACTTATTACTTGCTTCAGCATTTTCAGCTGTTTGCACCAGCAGAGTATGATAAACAGCTTATTTCACAGTGCTTTAGCTGAAGTTGCTCGCTGTCGACAAATAAAAGTATAAGGGAGTATGCCATTAATAATCTGCAGCCTCAGAGTGTGCAAAGAGTCAGTAAAAATGCTGGATAACCACCACACTGGTGGTTTACTTCTGCCCTTTATTTTCTAACACTCTTCTTTGAA
Organism: Hyperopisus bebe; assembly: GCA_026777045.1. Classification (NCBI taxonomy): domain Eukaryota; kingdom Metazoa; phylum Chordata; class Actinopteri; order Osteoglossiformes; family Mormyridae; genus Hyperopisus; species Hyperopisus bebe. The sequence goes on from JAODJW010000002.1 coordinate 6,128,837, forward strand.
GCGTTTATGTCTTTTAGTGGCCTGAGAGTTTACCAGAGGAAAAAGACCACTGGGATACAATCAGCGTGTATCACTTAACAGAGCGTATCTACACGGATCACTAGTACGCAGAGGTGTGGTCTCCCTCACACCAAAGTACTCCATCTTCCACTTCCTCCTTATCTTGCTGATGGAATTACTGGAGAAGGAAAGAGGGTGGGGCAACATGAGGCCTAGACCCCCCCCCCCCAAAAAAAAATGGCCACTGGAAATAGAGACCCCATTGAGCCTTGTCATCACTGAACACTTCATGCCCCTTGATGCTGTAAGCATTCATGGTGTTTTTGGGTCCCAGATACAGAGATTTTACCCCAAAATCCTCTAGTATTTGGCTGTAGTATCACCCACAGCTGGGGGGGGGGGGTCCGTCTGTGGCTGGCAAGACTACACAGAAGCTAAGGGAGAGTATGACGAGAGTATGACGTGGGGGGAGGCAAATTCTGTCATTTAATAGCAAAGATCTATTTATTATGGGGGCAAGTGAAGCCAAATTAAATACTGGGAGGTGCAGGACCCCTCCCCAGTTGGTACGCCTCTGAGACTGCATATTGCGTCACCTCATATTTACTCCTAGCTGTAACCTGATTCCGACACTCTAAAACTCAATGAAAAAAATTAAATTGTATCTGTAAACTTCATATTTGGGATAGATAATAACATTTATTTTTCTTTTGTTCTACAGAATGTGTCCCTCACGACACCTCAGTACCTTTAAAAACACTCTACTGACATACTCTTGCTAGTACTCTAATAAAAGGAGACACTTCCCGTCAATCCACAAGGATTCACCACAAGCTCCTCGGAAAGCCGCCAAAGTACGGCCCTTAAATCGGGAGTCATTTAGGGAAAAGGTCTAAATAAAGCCATAATCTCATCACTCTGTCTTTAAACAATCTCTCTAAACTCGGAGGGATTCTATATATAGTCTTGTGTTATAATTCCTTTGAATGGCTGTCAGGATTCACTGTATAAGCCGTCTGTTATGTGACAGGAGCTACCTGAAACGGTCTTCACAACCTCTGTGGTATTCCTCAGGCCCACGAAGGAGAACTGGTAGAGTCTCCAGGACCGCGTATCTCCCACCTCCACTGAACTTCGCTTCCACTTGTAGACGATCTCCTCTCTGGGGTAGCCATCTAAAGGGGGGGGGGGGGGGGGAAAAAAGGCTGCACTTAGCAGACACCTTTACTCAGCCTAAAATTGCATTTCCATCCATCCATCCATCCACAGTTGCTTTGCCAATGCATGGTTGCTGTCAGCACCATGGTTGCCATGGATCCCAGGAAGCACACAATGCAATGGCCAATGGGATGACATGCAGGTCCATCACAGACCGTGATAATTCCCATGTTTTATTCAGTATCCACATGACCTTCTTTGAGGGAGCGCGGCTGCCTGGCGGAACAGCTACTGGCAACGTGACGCGTTTATTACATATTACACAAGGGACCAATTTACAGTAATATTTCATTTTTCAGCCACTCTGAATGGATCTGTGGAGAGAGAGTATTGTATAGTATGCACTACAGTATATTACAAAAATATAATCCCACTGTAAATGTTGATGGATCCATTAAATACTGACTCACATAATAAGCCTGGGTATGTAGTTTATTACACAAGGTCCATTTTCTGAAACACATTTTAAAACATCCTTATTTTCTCATGCACTGTACAGCCAAAGGTGTTTCATGTGTAACTGAGCTCCAGCGCGTTAATCGGCCCTGTCACACCTTGTCCCTGCAGTTTTTCCACTCTGGTGTGCCTCCTTCTGCTATCTGGCAACCCAGACCATCCAGACTGCGCCTTGGTTTATGGTCAGCAGCTACCCGTCACAGCCCAAATCCCGGCCCGACTGCGGAAACAACAACCGAGCGGCTTCCCTGCTTCACAGCCATATAGTCCGACCCAAGTCACGGCTCAGATTCAGGCCAAAGCACCTTAGTCTTCTGAACTCTAAAGGGCTGCACCTTCCTAACAGTCACACCTGTGTTTTAAGTCACCTATGATGAAGATGTCTGACAAACAAACCGCAGTACCAGTCCAAAAAGCAAGTGGATCAAATGTTACATACAAAGGTAACATTTTTTCTTCATAAATCTGGTTGAAAAATTAGCGATAATTTGCCCTCTTTATATATTTTTGTTCATGAACTCAACCCATCAAGGTAAATTTGCAGTTTGACACATGCATGAATAATGTAATCCACTCTCAGCTGATAGACACTGTTGAAAGAATCATTAATAGTAAGTGAATTTATTATTAGCAGGATTGAGATTTCTTGTCGACTCATTTTCAGCAAAAGTTATTTCATTTTGTAATGGGGTTCATTTCACTGTGTTAATGTGTCAGTAACAATCAAATGTTCACACCCTCTCCACAAATCCCTCTGGAGCTCCGATAACCGGAGCATGATTTATGGGAATCGGTCCTCAAAATTACGGATTCATTTTCTGAAAGTGTGCTGTCGCTTTCAAGCGAGGCGAGCGAGAAATGGCCCTCTCACGTCCGGACTGCGAGTACGGCGCACCGCCGAGCGGACGTCTCTATCGCAACCATCCGCATTCACGCGACTCTCCACTGGCTGGCTGCTCAGCGGAGCTGGGCACGAGAGCGAGAGGCAGCATATGGGCAGACTTACAGCTTGAAAACTCCAGGGGACACGAATGTTCATCCATTGGAAAGTTGTTCAGTTTAAGCTGGCACTCCGCGTCGATGGTCAATCTGCAAGGGCAGGGAACAAACTCTCAGTCGCTCGCTTCCCAGGTCAGTGACTAACACGTCCAGAGCCGCCAAGCCCGCTACTGAGGCCCATATCACAGTAAAATTAACTTGCGTTGTGCATGTTTGGGGCTACAATCTTAACAGAGAACAGACCATGACTAGAGCCTTAATTATTAATCCGCTTGTTAGATCTAAGCACAAATAGGATTCTGTGTAGCATAATCCAATTTACCATTAAGACACTACAAATGACACAGGACCAAAATAACAAGTCTGTTTCAACATCATTAAAATATTTTCTCCCTTAAATCTTATGCACAATCAGTAGTAAACAAATCAAATCCCTTCATATTCACCATGTATTAAGGACAAGCTGTCTGCCATTGATCATAGATATGTATGTGAGGGTGTGTGTGTGTTTTTTAAATGTTGGGGGGACACTGGAGGAAACCCCAGTGACATGGGAAGAACATGCAAACTCCACACACATGAACCCTGGTCTTAGAGGTGGGAGGCAACAGCCCTAACTCTAAATATACCGGAGTGTGTAAAGTATTCTCCCATCGTTCCAGATCCTCAGCATACGATTGGGTGTCGTGATCCAGTGGGCGTCGGCCTTCTTGGAGTTGCGGAAGAAGGTGTCAGGGATCCAGATCTTGCCCACCATGTTGCTGTTGAGCCTGAGAACCTTCATTGTGCTGTTGAATTTCAGCCTTCTGTCGTACCACGTCTGAGCGAAGAAGATGTCTATGGTGTACTCCTGTGGGGGCCACAAGCAAAGCTGTCTATGGTGTACTGTAATGGGGGCTACAAGCGAAGCTGTCTATGGTGTACTGTAATGGGGGACACAAGCAAAGCTGTCTATGGTGTACTGTAATGGGGGCCACAAGCAAAGATGCCTATGGTGTACTGTAATGGGGGCCACAAGCAAAGATGCCTATGGTGTACTGTAATGGGGGCCACAAGCAAAGATGCCTATGGTGTACTGTAATGGGGGCCACAAGCAAAGATGCC
>JAODJW010000002.1:6164748-6175685 GCA_026777045.1 Hyperopisus bebe
GTCCCCAAAATTTTCCCCCCCCCCCCCCTCCACACACACACACACACACACGCATATGGACACACACATAAATTGATGTGCTAGATTCAATCTATAACACTTCAACAGTTTGATAGAGAACAAGGTTTTTTGCTACCCCAGTGTATTGGATCAGTATCTCTCGATATCCCGTAGGGATCTGTTAACCTAAACACCACACACACAAATCCTTCAGATCTGCCCTGAGACCAGGTGGTTTGCACAAAGTTTACCTCCATAAACAATGTGAAGCACAGGAGGACAGATGAACACCATGCTGAGATAACTGTGCAGATTTAACTGCTGGACCGAAAATCGTGAACAACATTTAGCGATCACCAACTCGGAAACCAGCACTGGAATTAGTCACTGACACCTTCTATCACCCCACAGTTTCTGCATTTAGGACTGGCCCTCGTGCTTCATGCTAGCTCCACACTACCCCTGCTTCTCCCCGAAATTTATGGCCGCAGAATATTCCCCGACGTTCTGCCAGGCAAAGCCAGGAGTCTGTGCACCTCAATGCCTGCTGATTCAATCAGCAGATACATCAAAGAACAGCTACGCAGACCTATAAACACACTGTGAACTGAATCAGAGGAGGAACAATGAGCAGCAGCAATGACCTGAGGCTGATATTGAGACTGAGTGATGCTGCACACAGGGCACAAAGCAAAGCAACACAATACGGAACACAATGCAGGCTAATATAACCTCCTCATCGCATTTCACAATGACCAGTAAGCATCACTGTACAATGACAGAGACTTTTAAATCATGAAAACAACAAGACCCACTAACACATGTCCATTGTGTAACACTGCTCTGATTTGTTTTCATTTGAAGATTAAATTTAAATTCCATGCAGAATCTGTAGCTTCCTTTTTATACTCTACTTATTATGAATTTTTGTACTCTGAACGGTGCATGTTAGGTATCGACTTAATTAGGCAGCGAGGCAACTTTTAGTCAGCCCTGAAAAAGCCACTCGGATGAATCTGTCAAGTTTCATCCACATCCAGCTGAACGGCTAGAATCCTCTGCTACCCCCCACCTTTGAAATCTCTTACAGGAGCCAAAGTTTGTTTTTTTTTTTTTTTTTTTTTAAGTATTTCTATAAAACTGCATCACCAGCTATACAGTGCGATTTACTCCCTGTAATTTTGCTTTGTGTTACCCATACACCTCAGCGCATCCTGTTTTAACGTTTCGCTTACATACTTATTGCACTCTTTTATGCTCAGCATATTTGCCGTCGTATTGAAATGTTTCATTCTGTCAGGTATATTGAGTCTTACTGAATTCTGGGCTGTTAAACATTATGATCGGTACTTGGGATTACAAAAATTGGATTGGGAGAATTGACAAAAAAATGGCAACGTCATGGAGGGTAATTGTCTGTAAATTAGCATTCTACATTCTAGCTGTATTTGCTGAAGATCGGTTAGATAAATTACCTATGAGCAGCTCAATATGAGAAGATGAATGTTAAAGCCACTGCAGGGATGAGTGTTATTGAGCCTCATTTTGCGAAAAAAAAATGGTCTCTTTTTTCCTTAAGGAATTGATATTTAATTCATATACAAAGAAGTGCACTCACCGAACACAGTCCTAGCGGGGACGGATTCTCTGTTAAGCCAAAAGGACACCTGGGACAGGATCACTGTCATTATGCAGGGCAGGTAGGTCTGGATGACAAAGTAACCAATCTTCCTCTTCAAGTGAAAGTGTGTCGTCATGACAACGTATTCTCCTACGAGTGGCCAGGAGATGAGAAGGCATTTTGGTGAACAAAACGGACAAGGCGACAGGGGATTACACATATGTATTTTATCCAACTTTAGGTTAATGTGTACTCTATCCTGTATGCGTATCACTGTTGTCATGACAACGATTGCCTTAGCTGAGCAGACTGATCTAATCTCGGAGGTGCCCCCTTTCATAAGGGTTCATACATATTGCTCATACATCTTTCACACGCTAAATCATTTTGAATATTACCGAACACAACAAAATTTTATACGGAGTATGATTCCCATACTACTCTTTAGTAACACATGTGCATTTTAACACAAACTTAAGTAACCTAAGCCAGTCACATCATTTAAATAGACAAGTAATAGTAATTGTGTTATCAGCAATTTAAACAGCGTGACTCACATTTATGAGAATACAGAAGCTGACCACCGCAAAGGTCAAATGCACACCAGTAAAGCCGAATTCTGCCATATTTAGGAATAGACTGTAAAGCAGCTAGGAGGCATGCTGTTTGTGTTCTGGTGGACCTCATAGGTTAGGTTCCATCTAGTCAGCCCTGCAGCCAGGCACTATTTCCGAAATCCAGACACTCACCCGAGGGGGAACTCTCACACAAACACTCCCCCAGGGAACACTCACCCGTGCTGGACTGCACTATTCCGGAATCCACAGTCTGTCCGAGTAAGTCGTATTGGTTAAGGCGGGATCCATCTTCAGCAACTACCACAGACTGCTGTGCCCCCCTGGTCCACACATACACAACTTCTGCACGTGTGTAGGCATCTGCCAGGGAAAGGATTAGGGATCCAAGGTTTACATTTAGATAAACTAATTTCATTTACTGTCCTCATTTTCCATCCCTGGCCCCTTGTTTTTTCCCACATCCCTTTTGGGGAAATACAGGCTGGAATCTTCCCCTTGTCCAGAGTAACCAGACCAGATGATGCATGAATGACTGATCAAAGCAGCTTTTACAGGCGACCTGGAAAGTAACATCTGAGCGGCAAAAGCTAATTCTTTCTTCGAACCTCATTCTCAGTGTGGTAGATGTGTGTGCAGTAGATGTAGGAAGGAGCACTCACAGCTGCCAAACTTTAGTGGACAGGCGTGGGCGTCCATGGGGAAGTCCTCCAAGTGCATTGGACATTCCGCCCGCACAGTCAGCCTGGAGGCAGGGAGAATAAAAGGTCACGAGGCCATGCTTTATGTACTGTTATGTACAATTACGTACAGTTAAGTACCACCATTATGTACTTTTGTGTACCATTATGTACCATTATATATACCATTATGTACCGTCACATACTGTTATGTACCATTACATACCATTATGCATTGTTGTGTACCATTGTATACCATCATGTACCACTATGTACCATTATATACCATTATGTATGGATACCATTGTGTTATGTACCATGCACAGAAGGTCTTAATGGGCACCTCAGGAGCTCACTTGACCCTGACAAAAACAGGGTGGCGCTGCACTCTGGACTTAATGCAACATCCTTTGTTTTTTCTAGACCAGTGTTTCCCAACCTGGCCTTTAGGGACCCCAAGATGGTCCACATTTTTACTCCATCCCAGCTGTCTGTATTACAGTCCACATATTTGCCATCTGGAGCTGAGAGGGAGCAAAAACAGGGACTGCTTGCAGGTGCCTGAGGACCGGGTTGGCAAACATTTCCCTGGACCCAAAACTCCTTTGGTTCTTCCATCTATTTGCCACAACCGCTAATCCTAGGCAGGGTCAGGCTGTTCATCCAGACTCTTCATCTTGGTAGTAATTGCATATTTGCTCAAAAAAACAAAACACAATTTAACATTATAGCATATGCAAATTAACAGTAACACAATGAAAACAAGAATTTCTTCATTTCTCCAGAAAGTTGCTGATATCTTCTTGAACGGCTATGTAAACTCCGCTTTAGTTCCCAAACCTCTCCCCAGGGGCACCTCAGCCACTCCATGTATTCACTAAATTTCTCCACCAGCTCAATTAATTAATCAACTTGATTTGTTAATTAACTCAATGAGGTACTGCTTAGCCAGACAAGGTGCTAGTGGTCAGGTCAGGAAATACACGGCTGTATTGGACTGATGCTGCAAATACAGTGGCTATTTTATGAGATGTTTTGAAATGGCAAAGCTGACACATTCGACAGACATGATATGAACTGTGTATCGTTTTACACCAAAATGGGGATCATTTATATAAGTCTCCATGACTGCCTAAGACTTTTGCACAGCATTTAAACTGAACTGTTCCACTTATACATGCTGACTGATATCCAGCCATGAACTCAAATCTAAACTGTGAGATACTCTATAATGAGCAGTTAGGGGGGAAATGGAGGGATTTCAAGCCCTGAACTTGGTACCTCATGGTGTAGAGCAATGTCCCGTCCTCTGTGATGCGCAGCAGCTTGTTGGGCATGGTCATGTTGTGAGCCACGGACTTCTTTCCGTTGTGGAAAAAGGTGTCTGGGGTCCAGATCTTGCTGGCCATCAGATTGTTGAGACGCAGCACAGTCATCGGCCCCTTGAACTTCAGTCTCTCGTCTTTCCAGCTTTGCCGGAAAAAAACATCAATAGTATATTCCTGTGCGGGCAACAAAAGAGTCAGGCTCAGCCTTTTCGTTAGAACCTTGGGAGGGTTTTCATACATCTTGATGAGCATATCAGCATGCCCCTCCCCGGGTAAGTGTATATGGCCTATTCATTCCCAGGGCAGGAACTCTCAGAAGAAGCAGAGAAGGCCTTCACAAAGATCACAGTGCTTAATTGGAGCATCCCTTTAATATTGCAGTGAAGGCCGTCATGTGATGTATTTGCCTGGAGACCCACTAGTAATGACATGCCAGTGCTATGTTGCATAAAATAACACAGTACGTCAGAGTTAGCAGGAGAGATCAGTCTTAGAGGAAAGGGAATTATTAGCTGGACTTCATTAGCTATTAATTTGTGACCCATGTGTAAATGTAGTACTAAATGTGTATGAAAAAATTAGGACTTGAACATATTATATTGTACTGTATGTACTGTAAAGAACTGAATTCAATTTCCAGGCAGCTGCCGGCTGTCGTTTCCCTGAATTGAGTAATTAGAGTTCAGTAAAGGAAGCGATACTGTATTCTGTACAAGGGAGTAAGGAACAGCAACATATCATGAGGCTACAGCATGAACCAATTTACTTTAAAAACTTGCTCAAATTGTTAAAAGTGGAGAGCAAACTTCCAGAATATGTTTTAGAGAAAATTTCTGTAGACTTTATGAGTTTTGCAAATGTAACAATCTTCTTTGTTGGGTTATATGAAGACTTAGTGAGCCTTGGTTCCCAGTACTGTAACATGTGACGAGGGAGCCTGACTTTAGGTCATCAGTGGTCTTATCTCAAAAACGACACAAATGGACTGAGGGAGTTTAGGAAATTTGGACTTCAACTCAGAAATGGCAACGAATGACAAAATATGAAGGTCATGACTACTAAAAATGCTACTATTATCCAGGACTGCCACGCTCCAACATGTGTAGTCATGTGGCAAATAAACAACTGATTTCAGGTAACTATTCAAGCTAAAACCATAAGAGCCATTAACCAAGAGTGAAGGAGTTGGATGTGTCCATACGTGCGGAGCTGTATAGTTATCAGGTCCAGAAAAAACAACATGCAAGCAGGCCAGACAATTCCTTCGCTTTCTTCTTAACAGTGAAACAAAACAGAAGTTTAACAATCTACAGAAGCCATGCGGAAGACAATGAACAGCGGCGTAAAAAGACGAATTCAGAGTAAAGGAACACGGACGTACCATGTCATGGTCTGATACCGGTCCGAAGCTCGTCACAAAAATGTCAGTCTTGACTTCTGTTAAACGCTCTGTTGAAGCAGGAAATTAAGAGGTGAAGTAAATCCTTATTAAAATTCCTCATGATCCCAAACTCATTGATACTTAGAATGTTTTTATACACCGATTCAGGTATCCCAATGTCCAAACATAATTAACCAAGTTCCATCGTGGCAAGAATGTGTATAAATCAGCTGTGATCCTTGGCACTTTGCTGAGAGAAAATCACAAATTACACAGACTGTTAGAAAGACACAATATTTAATGTAACCATAGTGTGTCAAGAAAGGGAGGAGAAGCTCATTTCATTATTTCCCTCCCAAATGAAGCTGAAAATATCGTGATAAGATGATTAACTAAGTACTTCAAAAGATAATTACTAAGCTCTATTTATGGAAGTTCTCATATGAGGAGAACAAACAAACAACAAAACAAACTACTGTAGATATCTCCATCCAGATCTATCAAAAATGCCAGTCTGCAGTTATATGGTTGTTTTCCATCTACAATGCAAAACTTTATCAACATGCAGATCCTTTGAGTAATTTTTATTTTCTCTGTAAACATGAGTGAGTACTTGTATGAGTACTTGGTTAAGGTTTGTGTGAGCAGCAAATGTGAGTATGAAATACGAACATACTTCATAAGCTAAGCAGAAACACATATCTTGTTGACATGCCTACCGGTGCCTCCAGGCAAAAGGTTCCAATCCTGCCTAGAGATGATCATTTGCAAGTTGTCCTTATAGAAAAAACACACACACCAGTGCAGCTGAGCTATCAGGTAAGAAGGCTACAACGTGGGAGGCCACACCCACTTATTGTGCTCCTGAAGGAATACCATGTAAGCCCCGCCCCTTGTGACATCATGAGTCACTAAGCACCGCCTACGAACCTTTTGTGACCGGGCAAAGAGCATCCTTATAGTGCCCAAGACAGCTGTAGCATGATGGTGATGCAGTTTCCTGCCAATCAGTTTTCATCTGTGTAGATCGAAAGATTCTCACTCTTAAAGCTTGTGTTTAGCAATCATTTGACTGATAGATTCTTACTAACAAACGAAACAGTCCCTCACTATGAACCTGATAACCATCAGCCAGTTTACGGCAACTGGGCAGTGGGACGAGAGACACATAGCTGTGTCTCCTGCTGTTTGTGTCACGCGGAGACACGATGGTAAGATTACCTCCTAGGCCGGGCCTGAGTCGGTTGTCATAGCCGTCAAGCAGGCTGTCTAAGATCCTGGTGAACACGGTGGTGTTGTCCTTCTGCTCGTCGGAGATGCTGCTCTGCCCAGAGCTGAACAACCCGTGTCGGAGCAGCATTATTACCCTGGTAAGCCTAACATCATGTGCACATACACAAGCATATATACACACAAGAAGGCAGTATGTGTGTCTTTGGGGGTCATGTTCTGCACTCATCCTTATGAGACAAACACCATCTTCTCATAAATCGCAAACGTGGCATTTTTGTTAATTATTGTTTGTGGTTAAGCTACATACATAAAAATGGAAGTTAGTGAAAATTTCCCCGATATGAAGCTACATGATGTGTGTGTGTCTGTGTGTAACTGATTGATTAACTGATTGATTAATTTCTTATTAATAATTGCATTTACATTTCCAAGTTTCCAAAAATGTACAATAATAAATGAAACACTGGAGATGCTTCAGCAAAGAAGCTGTACACAGACGCCACTCAGAAACATTTGCATTCTGCCAGTTTAGTAAACACGGTGTGCCTGTGATTTCCGATCAAAGAATGTTAAACCCTGGAGATTTAGTGATATCTCGAAAATGCACGTGTCCGTCAAAATAAAATTTAACTGTAAAAATTTATGAAACCTTGTTCATGAAGCCCTTTTGTTGTTTTCTTTTTGATAAAGGGAGAAGCGTTCGGTAAATGTGATTTGCATTCGGAGCAAGCCATGCGATGAGCTCTCAATGAAACGCTATCGCCATCTGCAGGTCATCTGAAGAGCAACAGGAACATCCAGTACACACACCGCAGATACAGGAAGGAAGCTGCCCTCGATAGTATTCTCGAATTGCACCATCCTATCATCTTTGCTAATTAAGCCAAGCTTTTAATTAACATATGCAATTGAATCCTAGTGTAACGATATTAATCAAACCTTGCATTACATACTTTGTAGGAAACCCTATAAATGGCCTCTTATCTTAGTGATGTAGTATGGACATTAACAGACAGTACATCATTACAGCTTAGGCTGAATCAAGCTGTCTCCGCTCTGCCTCTATACTAGATGGCAGCCGAAGGCAGACGCCGATATCCCTTTAGAATCATTACCTTTTCCCGCAGAGCGCGCTCAGGAACTGAACACAGGCCCAAACACACATCACGGTATTTCCAGTTTGTCCCCACATTGTTCTGATTGATGTCAACTGCACTGTAAGAAAAAAAATCGCACATGAAGTCAGGCTGAAAAATACAAAGTGGAAGTCATCACCTCCAGTTACATTAATTACATTAAAACATGTTCCCACTCAGGTACGCCCAGTACGTCTTTAACTTTGCTTATGGAAACTGAAAGAAATCCATAGTTCTCTATGAAATTAGTCTTTAATCATCTAGCGGCAAGGTGCATAATACGACTCTTCGGTTCACTGGTTCACAGCACGACTTTGCCCTTTACTCAAGCACTGATTTCAGTCACATATGCTGCACGTAAAATAACTGGCTAAAATCACTTAGGACTTCTTCTATTAGCCGTCATGTTGGTTGTAAAACGTAAAACCTTCGGAAAGGGCAGCCTTTTCACTGTCAATGACAGATGTGTGATACGCAGAGAATGCCGAATGAAAACACGCAAAGTGTCTATAGATCCGTCTGAACTTCAAAACAGACAACGCGCAGAGACCGAGACGCACCGGCCGCTTCCTCCATCTATTACAGCTTCCATAATTTCGCCGTCGGGGAGCTATAACGCCTTAATCACAGGGAGCGGACTGGATTTTCAAGTATTAGTTTCTAATAATATTTAATAAACGTACATTCTGCCTCGACGCTCAAAAAATAGATTTTTATTGAGGTTATCATATATGAAACAGAAGGGAAACGCTGGCGAAGGCGATTGCTGTTAAAATACATACAACTAACAACCAGAAGACTTGGGACGTTGCGTATACTCATCTTAAATCCAGCAAGAAAAGCATGGTAATGCTAATAAGCATGCAATTCATATAAGGTGCTTTTAAAGGTTTTACCAGGGAAGGCTGCGATAAATCGGAGAGCATATCGCTTACGCACTGAAAGTCACCACACTAGAGTTGTAAATAATACGGATTAAGGTAAAAAAATATATATATACAGGTAAAGTTATAGAAGAGATGTGATATGCCGTATCCGTAACGTAATTCAGCACATGCTGTATCATATTAATTCCTACATGCCGATCAATTGAGCAACAGTGTGTGCTGTCGTAGTACAAGCAGCACAGTGCAAGTAATCCTTCAAAATACCCAGACAGTCACGGAACAAGGATTTTATCATTTTAAAAAACTATTCTGTATACTAAGCGATCAATTCACAACCAAATCTGGCAAAACAATGTCTGATAAATTTGTATCAGTCATTTCTCTGGAAGAAATCGATTAAGTGACGTTCAAAAGACAAAATCGCTTACGGCTTTACGTTTGTGTCTTGTTAAGTCAAAGCAATTTAATAGACATAAAATCACTTACAGTACCACGGTAAAATAAGTCGGTTACCTTGAAACTTTTTCTTAAATATACCTTTTCAGTGTTGGTCCTGTTCTGTGTCAGATCCTCAAGATCACAAATCTGTTGAATTTCTGCCCGGCTGACGCCGCTGAGTCCGCACGCCTCACACTGTGCCTCGGTGCGGGAATTAAATTCTACTCCGCTCCCGCAAATTGGTGCTCAGTGCAAAATCTCCCTGGCCGGTGAGATTGTATGTAAGCAACGTTTCTCACCAAGACAATAGTAATGTGTCTCTGTGTAAAGCGGATGAGAAATGCACTGTGACTTCATGCCAGAGCGATTTTATTTTAGAATGGAAGGTGGTACCAATCTTTCATCCTAAAACCATTACGCCAATTTTTTTTATATGTTGCACAATTAAACTTCCAGTGCTGTACACTTTTCTATGCATGGTTAAATACATATATATTTTTCTCTGGTGTTATTTAAGTTTAATATTCCTTATGGACAGCACTTATATTTCATGTTCTTCAAGGCAAAAAGATTTTGTACAGGGGATACACACAGTGGGCACATTAGAATTCAGTGCAACTACCATTGTTATTTGATCACAAAAATACAGTTATCTATGTGTAGAAACGAATTGGTATGATTCAGATAGCTGTTCCATGGGTTTTATAGATCAGCAGTATCCTGCATGAATCTTTATTTGACTGTACATATATCACAACACCAAAAGCACATTTACTGTGTCTTAAATAGGCCTTCACATATGTGTGCACTCTACTCTGTAACTTAATGATGAGTCCATTTAATGCAACCCAGACTACCAAAGCTTCCAAGTTACATGTAACACATTTTACATTTAGCAGCAATTCTGACCAAGAATGAAAAAAGCAAGGAAGTGAAGAGTCTTACAACTATTTTACCTTTATGCAAACACATCAATAACTGGCTCAAAAGTGTTGCCGTATTGGTCTCAGGTAACAGACTGTGTACTACACATTGTCTAGGTATGTCCTATGTTTCTGTCTCAAGATGTCGTGCTTTTGAGATTTGTTACTTATATCCGTCACAAGAGAAAAGTGAGCGGATTCAACTGACATAGAATGCAAAAAGATCTGATATACGGGGTGTAGTTAAGATCAGATATATGGGGTGTAGTAAAGATCAGATATATGGGGTGTAGTAAAGATCAGATATACGGGGTGTAGTAAAGGCAACGTATATGGGGTGTAAAGGTTATGTACACAGGAAGTAGGAAAGGCAATGTATATGGGGTGTAAAGGTCACGTATACAGGATGCAGTAAAGGCAACGTATATGGCGTGTAAAGGTCACATTTACAGGATGCACTAAAGGCAACGTATATAGGATGTAAAGGTCACGTATATAGGAGGCAATAAAGGCAACGTGTATGGGGTGTAAAGGTCACGTATACGGGATGCAATAAAAGCAACGTATATGAGGTGTAAAGGTCATGTATACAGGATGCAATAAAAGCAACTTATATAAGGTGTAAAGGTCACGTATACAGGATGCAGTAAAGGCAACGTATATGAGGTGTAAAGGTCACGTATACAGGATGCAATAAAGGCAACGTATATGAGGTGTAAAGGTCACGTATACAGG
>JAODJW010000002.1:6192266-6227531 GCA_026777045.1 Hyperopisus bebe
TTGCTTGCCTGTCAGCGACCAGTTTTACGCCTAAGAAGTCGACCATCGACCGCATCCTGACACTGAGGGTTCTCATCGAGCACAAGCGTGAATATTGGCAGAGGTTCTTTGCAGCCTTTGTTGATTTTCGTGACGCGCGATGGAGTTGCCCTGCGGGAAATTCTGAAACTGCACGGGACCCCCCCAAAGATACTGGCCTATACACTGGTACTGTGTGTGCTGCCCAGTTGATTCTGGGGTTCACCAGGGATGTGTTCTTGCTCCTACTCTGTTCGATGCTTGTATGGACTGGGTGTTGGGTAGGGTCATGGGGTCCAGCGGCTGTGGGGCATCCGTTGGTGAAATAAGATTTACTGATCTCGACTTTGCCGACGATGCCATGATCTTAGCGGAGTCAATGGAGGCTCTGATCTGGGCTCTCGAGAGACTGAGTGAGGAGTCTGAGTGTCTGGGATTGCGGATATCCTGGATAAAGACCAAGATCCAGGCATTTAATGACTTCTTAGGCACAGCCGTCAGTAGTGTGTCTGTCTATGGGGAGAATGGCGACCTTGTCGAGAGATTTACCTACCTCAGCAGCGACATTCATGTCTCTGGTGACCATTCAGTTAGATCAGTTACGGCACTACGGCCATGTGGCGCGTTTCCCTGATGGTGATCCAGCTCCTAGGATCCTCATTGCTGAGGAACCAAGTGGCTGGACCATGCCAAAGGGACTCCCATGTAACACCTGGCTGCTGCAGATGGATGGCCATTTCCGGAGGGTGGGACTAGACCATGTATCTGCCTGGGAGGTCGCCGGCCGGGATCCTGAGGAGTTTCACTGTGTGGTGGGTGCAGCAATGCGCTGCATTAGCACAAACTCCCCAACCTGACCTTGACTCGTGAATGGGCTGAACTAGATCATTTAATTGCTGTCCGATTTTAATAGGTAAGAAGTCTGATGGTGAAGGATCAGTCTTGGTGGTTCCTGGCCAACTGAAGCAGCTTCTTCTTAGAATGAAGGGCTGACTCTGTTGATTAGGCCGTCTTGGCTGACAGAGGCACTATACAATTTTACGTGACCTTACAGGTCCTGTTCATCCCGCGTTTTTATGCTCTAGCTCCCTTTCCTACAGTCTTTCATCATTTCCGCACTGAACTCATAGGTGCGTGTAATGAAGATTCTGTTCACTGTGATCCCGCTATTTTAATATCTAGGAATTTTATTATCATTTGTGTCTCTGCATAAGGTTTGATGGACACAGCATGCCATGTCCTTCCAGAACATTCCGTTTTCCAAACACATTGGGAGAATTGAAATGCTTATGACACTGTTTGCAGATGCCATAAATCATCACAAACATACTTCTAGAGTTTATTCCTAATCATAAAGTAATTCTGCCTGCTTTCACTGTGTTATCATGGCTCAGAAACCTATACATATATAAAATATTTTTGAAGAGTGACACAGTAATAAATTTCACTGCGTAATCAAGGCACTGGTAAAGAATTTCTCACTTTAATTCTGGTCAAACACAATCCCAATAAGAAGGTCAAAGTACAAAAACAGCATATGATCATTGTCACTGATACGCCGATGGTTTGCATGCCCACTGAACGTGAAGCAGTTGCCATCAAAATCTGCAACTGTGACATAATACCTTGAGAATCTGTTTATATTTTTAACAAGCGTGTCAAGCCTGACACAGCCTTGTTGTGTGCATTATGCAGTCACCTGCAAATCACCACTCTCCTGGAGAACAGCTGAAAAACACAGATGTATTACAACAGCATTTGGCTGATAGAAACTTAAGTTGCAGGGACATTAATTTTTGCCCATATAAACAGAAGATTACATTGCATGGCTGACAAGTGACTGCTGGAGTAATTTACGTACATTAACTTAGAATTTATAATCACCTCCTTAGTGATTATGCTGGTCATTTGTTCCAGCTGGCTAACAGTATATTTATGGTGGAATGTTCCATTCCAACAGCTGGAAACTGGACTGGTGACCGGAAAGGTGACTGGGGGCAGTGTTGCGTTGTGATCAGCCAGATCCTCCCAAATTTTGCCTGTCCTGTACAGGCCTTCCTTAAATTCTGCGAGTTGATTGTTTTCTGCCTGTTGTTATGTGAAATAAAGTCACGGGCAAACAGCTGATTGATAAAGTATATCTCTGTATCTGTTTGCCTGAACATAAAACAACAAGCCCTGCAGTCTTCTACAGCGGGAATAACGACACTAAGCAAGCTGGCCCAGAAGCGTCGGTCTAATGGAAGTAATGTAAATTCCTGGTGAATGAATAATACAGCATCTACTTAGATTAACAGATCTCTGAACAGGTCACTGAGTTGGTTTGATCTGATGGGGAGAATTTAACGACTGAGTTTGTAAACCATGTATATCTATGTAAAAATTAAACAGATACACTTCTGAATGGCTTGTTTCTTGAAATCTGAGGCATGTTAATCACAACAAGCAGCAGCAATGAAAGGTATAGATTTTACGGAGTGAAACAGCGTGCAGAATTATTAAAAATGCTACTGTCATCGTTTTCACTTTGTATATGTGTCAGCTTTAAGCTGGTGAGGCGGTACTAATCTGTCACTCCCTCCAGGACAGACAAAAAAACAGAAAGACCAAAGTAAATAGGAGAGGAATGTTTCAGTTGCAAATAAAAATGCTGAATGTTTAACTGGGTTCCTTCTACAAAATTAACCTCCTAACAGTCGTTCATAATAAAGCAGACAGCAGGAAGACTTCCTGGGCTGATTGAGCCTGTGGCCGCATCCTCAGGGGGGTGGTGCTCAGTGGGACTCTCTGTGTGGAGACAGACGGGAGAGGACACTAGCAGCATGTTCCCAAGGACAGGGGGGCAGAGAGAGGATCAGCCTCCTCATATGGGCAGCCGCTCCCTGTAAGACCTGTTAACTCGTTAAAGAAGTTTCATTCAGAGGGAGTTCACAGTGAGTTAAAATCTCCCATAATTCAAGAGTTCCATTAGCCTGTTTTGCAGGATGGAACATTGTTCTGTACTTGGTGAATCTTGTCTACAATAATCAGTGGCCTATTTGATTTAAATTTAAAATTTCCATGGCGGAATAATGTATTTGACATCAGGCACTGTGGCTGTGAGTGGAATTTAAATTCAAAATCTTTAATCTGAAAAGTTCATAGCAACGACAGGTTGTTTGATATACAATGTGAGATATCTATATGAATTTAATTAAACGCATAAAAGTGAACAGGTCTCACACAAATATAAATGAGGATTTTGTGATGCGCAGAAAATGGCACCTTGGGGGCTCCATGGTGTCCTTGGTAAGGTAAACAAGCCAGTAGATGAGGTTGAACGCCCCGAATGACAGCGGGAAGAGGACACGGGCGTACTTGTCGATGGTGCTGGTGCCCGTCATGTAGGTGCGTGCAGATGGGATGGCGGAGTCCTGCAGGAGGAAGGCTGGCAACCGCGTAGCCCCTAACTGCTCCCCGCAAAACAGCAAGCTTTTCCTCCGCCTTGGGCCTCTGCTGTCGGGTGGTGCCTGTGGCGTGAGCACAGGGAGTAGGGCCAGGGAGGGGCCGGGGGAGGAGCCAGGGAGGGGCCGGGGGAGGAGCCAAGGGAGGGGCCGGGGGAGGAGCCAGGTCATTAGCATTAAAGTAGCATCTCTCTCATCAGTTGCTCAGGGTAGCTCTGCCAGCAAACAGGGTGCTTGATGCAATGTGCCACTGTGACTTAAAGCTGGCCTGCCTTTGTTCTGAGGCAGCGTCTCAGGTGGTCGCGGCAGGAGCGACCCCTACAGGCTGGCCGGGGAACTGCGAGCTGACCGGCAGTCAGTGGCGAGAGACGCTGAGCGGCATTCCCTGTAGAGCACAGTGTGAATGGAGCAGTCCGCTTGGCACAGCCTGTCTGAGAAGGCCCCCAGCCTATCTCTGAGGCAGGGCGCTACCATGTGATACTGAGTGAAAGGGGGAGGAGGAGTTGAGGCATTTGTGGACAGAGACCACGAGGGCGGGGTTAGATGACCAGAGCTAGTGGACAACAAGTTCAATAGACGTACCCATACACAATTCTGACAAATTAAGTAAGAGAATAAAAACAGCAACAGAAAGGTAAAGCAGGGTGAAGCAGTTAGCCTATCCGCCGCCCTGTCATATGAAAAGCGCTCCTTTGGCTTTAAGAGTGGCTTGGGAGCACGCCCAGAGCGCCGTGGCAACAGCCAGCAGGGGGCGTGGCTTTTTGAATGCCTTCCATCACGGACCAGGTTGTGGCTGCAAATGTCAGCTGCTGATGGCGGCACGCGCCCGGTGGACGTGGGGGATTCTGCGGGGAGGCGCTGAGGTCCTTTCTGAAACGGTAGCGATGAGTGTGCCGCGTGGGCCAGCTCCCAGAAGGCATGGCACGGTCTTCTGGGAGCAATAACGTACGCTCTACTGGTATCCAAACAAAACAGCGCACATGGACCTTACATGGTCCCAGAAGTAAATAAAAAACAATCTGCTTTGCTTGTAAGAGACGCGGCGCTGGGCTAAACCATGGCCACACCCCTGGTCCCACAAAGTCACGCATTTCTTACCATGTGCTAAGTGCGTGATTTTGCTCAGGACGGCCCTCGAGATCCATGTGTCTTTAGCCTTTATGATGTATTACAGCCTTTGTATCTAAGACAGAACTGGAAAGATTTAAGAACAACAGCTAGACCTTTCAGAAGATGGAAGTGAGATGAAACCTCCGGTGTATTCCTGATGCCAACCTTTATTTGCGCTGCTCGAATGAAATGGAATCTGAACAGTGCAGAAGAAGAACTTCTGCTCAAACACCAGACTTGGGCCTTCGTGAGTTAAGTATGTGGCTGCACGGACGCGGCGCCCCTGCTGTGTCATCACGCCGGGTGGGTTAATTACCGGCCCATTCTCTCCGCCACTTGCCGCAGCTGTGGCTTCCAAAGCAGCCGCACGAGAAGCTCTCCGCAATGCCCGGTTGGCTCTCATGGTGGAGAAGTAGTTGACGGCAGCAAATTCGATGAGGGCTGAGAAAACGAAGGCGAAGCAGACGGCAATGAACCAGTCCATAGCGGTGGCGTAGGACACCTTCGGCAGGGAGTGTCGGGCCCCAGTGCTCAGCGTGGTCATGGTCAGCATAGCGGTGATGCCTGGGATACGCGGCACAGGAAGGACATTCAGAGAGAGACTGGACATTCAGGGAGACAATGGACATTCAGAGAGAGACTGGACATTCAGAGAGAGACAGTGGACATTCAGAGAGACAATGGACATTCAGAGAGACAATGGACATTCAAAGAGAGACAGTGGACATTCAGAGAGAGACAGTGGACATTCAGAGAGACAATGGACATTCAGAGAGACAATGGACATTCAGGGAGACAATGGACATTCAGAGAGAGACTGGACATTCAGAGAGAGACAGTGGACATTCAGAGAGAGACAGTGGACATTCAGAGAGACTGGACATTCAGAGAGACAATGGACATTCAGAGAGAGACTGGACATTCAGAGAGACAATGGACATTCAGAGAGAGACTGGACATTCAGAGAGAGACAATGGACATTCAGAGAGTGACAGTGGACATTCAGAGAGACAGTGGATATTCAGAAAGAGACAGTGGACATTCAGAGAGAGACAGTGGACATTCAGAAAGAGACAGTGGACATTCAGAGAGAGACAGTGGACATTCAGAAAGAGACAGTGGACATTCAGAGAGACAGTGGACATTCAGCTCACTGTCATTTCTACTAAACAGACATAAAGTAGAGAGAAAGAGCGACGTGTTGTACAGAGTATGGATTACACACAGCACCGTATTGTTAAAGGGTATAAATTCAGTCCTTCCAGAAGGATTTCCGTATCTACACTGCAAGACAACAGCATAAACAAAATCTTATCTCTACACATGAAATTCTGGTAATTGAGTGAGTTTTCTAAGTACCCAATTAAGCATTGTGCATAAGTGGCCTATGAATATTTATTAGTGACAAATGTCAGACCCATTTAGAGGAAAATGAGCTGCTTAATATAAAATGTTAAAAGGGAGGAAAATTTATACTTGCTTTTGTCATAGTGGGTGGGGCATTTCTTTAGAAATTTGTAAATCAAGCTTTTACATACTGGACTGCTGGGAGCGTAACCAATAATGAAGATGTCTGACATGCACAAAGTAGCATCAAATAATAATGGAAAATGATAAAAATCCATCCATCCATCTATTATCGTAACCGCTTAATCCCCACTGGGGTTGCGGGGGGCCTGGAGCCCATCCCGGGAACAATGGGCGCAGGCGGGGACCAATCCTGGACTGGCGGCAGGACACCGCAGATGAAAAAAATCACAGGCATTTTTTCAGGAGGGAGTTTTTTTTTTTTTTTTTTGCAAGAACCTCACCGAACATCTTGCAGTTACGTTCGATCTGTTTTAATTTTTTTATTGTTGTTCAAAGAAGCTTGTCAGAGGCGTAAACACAAAAGCCTAACAGTCGGTGTCCCTCTTTTATTGGAGAGGAACTTTCCTGAGGAATAAGACAGCAAACTAACCAGCTAAACACATGCGACTTCTGGAGCTCTTACGCATGCAGTCTTTTGGTATCTGCGCCTACGTTCTGTGGCACCAACCCTTCAGTTCAAAACGGGGACAGACGGAGAAGCAGGAGGTGGCCTACCAGCCGTGGTTCGCGCCGGGACGGACTCTTTGTTGATCCAGAACACAACTTGTGACATCACAACAGTCATGATCAGCGGTATGTATGTCTGAATGAGGTAGTATCCCAGTTTCCTCTCCAGCATGAAATAGATTACTTGCACAGAGTATTCCCCTAGAAGGAGAAGAAATTGGTAAATGGAAAAAGCAACTGCAAGTGTGTGTCGGCTTCTAAAAATGTCAGGGCTACTCAGAAAGTAATCTTCACTTGGACAGTTCAGAAAAAATACATATTGTGTAAGGAATCTGTATCAGAGGAACATGATAGACTTAGAAGAACAACAAAGGCCCAGATATGTGTAAAAAGACTTCACGCTATTTCAAGGGAATTAGATCAAAATTTCTTGGGTGAGTCATACAATTAGCTCAATGTAAGGGGGCCAACACTGTTATTTAATAAAGGAGACAAGATGAGAGTGTTGGTGAATTCAGAGTACTAAGTAAATATCCACCTCTTTGGGAAGAAAAGTTTCTTCTATAGCTGTGTTGACTTTTGATGTGTTATAGTTATAATGAAAATCATCCATCCATCCATCCATATTCTGTCCACTGAACACTGCGCTTGTACGTGTTCTCTTTTTGTTTCTTGTGCCTAAAATTATAATGTCCAACAACATGAAAAAGCTCAGCATCAGAGCTGCCCAGTCTGGGGCCCAGCCATCGCCGACGGATCCGTTTTTGTTATCAGTGGAGTGACATGCAAGTCGTGCTGAGGTAGCTTGCTCTCTGAATCATAAGTACTTCAGCAAATATAATTAAGAGCGGCGACTCGGTGAGCGCGGTACGCACACCGTCTGCTGGGAGCCACAGCACTTCTAAATCGAGCACAGTGTGCTTAAATGTGCTGCTTTCAAAATGAATCACATTTACTCAGACACATTTATAAGGGGGGCTGCATATGCAGAGGGAGGTGGGTGAATAACTTTTGTTCTGTAGTGAGGTCAGAGTCAGTTTCTCTGACATCACTGAGGTTATAGTAAATAGCTGTGAAGTCGAGGTTGGACATGTCCCCAGTTAATATGCTTTGTATTTAACATCTGAGTAGGGGAGAGCGTGCGGCTCAGTGGGATTAAGCCTCTGTGTCTGTGACCAGAAGGTTGCTGGTTCCAGCCCTAACTTCAGAAGAATAGTTGCATCTGTGGGCCTTTGAATAAGGCCCTTAACCCCCAGCTCCATGGGCACCGCTGCAGGTGGCTGCCCTTCACTGCCAGGCTTACTTTCACCTGTAAATGTTTCTGTGTGTCATGGAGAGCAAGATGAGGCAGGAAAAAGAGATTTTTAAATACCACAGCTGTGACATATTATACCTCATCAATGGTGCAAATGACCAGTATTTGCACCATGACCCTTGCCCTGACCTCAGCATGTTCCGGTACCTGTGTTCAGCCTCAGCGTTTCACTGGATAATATCTGTCCCACCAAGTCATACTGCAGCAAGCTTGATGACTCTTTCGGTACATCCAATGAGAGCGGCCCCCTCTTCCAGGTGTAAACGACCTCGGTGTTTGCGTAGCCATCTGCGTTTTGAGACAGACATTGTCCTGTCAGGGATTAGTCATTAGGTACCTGGCTAAAGTAGCCTGAATGTAAGAAAGACCTGCTTACAGCTGCCAAATTTGAGAGGGCAGACATGGCCATCCATTGGGAAGTCCCTCAGCCTCATTGGACACTCCGCATTGATAGTCAGTCTGCGTGCACAACCAACAGATTCATCCACGTGCCTGTAAGCCTGTAACTGGAGAGTGCTATTTCCGGCACGTTACAGGAATACTAAGCTGGTGTGAGGATATCTGAGTAATTCGCCAAATATTCGGCTATTAATGTGAGTATGTGCTAATGTGAGGTTTTTGGGCACAGCAGCGTCTGTGAGGGACTGAGCACAGCTTAATGTTTCCAGCCTCGCAGGCGAGCCCAGCGGCATTAATCTCTGGCCACTCAGCGCAGGTGGCATCTGACTTAGTCACTGCACCAGTCCACTGTACCACTGTACGCGGCCACTTCCCTTTTCAAAATAGAAATCTTCCAAAAACATTTAAAGGGTGAGATTTGGAAGGTCTTGTTTTCCCACAAAAACGTTATTAACGCCGGCAGAGGTTTCATTGTAAGTTTCGTTACATAGACATGCATCAACTGATGGAAAAAGGAAGTCAAAGCACCAAAGCAAGAGCAAATGTTTTAGGAAAAGGCCACCAAAGCTGACCTCATTGTGTAGAGGACAGTTCCGTTCTTCATTATGCGAAACATCTTGTTTGGAGAAGTCATGCTGTGGGTTCTAGACTTCTTTCCATTTCTGAAAAAGGTGTCTGGGGTCCAGATCCTGTTCACCATGAGGTTGTTGAGGTGCAGGACGTCAACGGGCCCATTAAATCTCAGTCTCTCATCCAACCATGTTTGACGGAAGAAAACATCAATAGTGTATTCCTACAATGGTCCACAGTTTGTGTGAGCATGTGCTGCATCCGAAAGTTTCATTTGTAGATTTAAAAAGACAAAATTCATACAAATAGATTGATAGATTTCAGCAATAAATTCATTTTTAACTGATTAAGGAGAATGCCGGAAATGTTAACTTTTAAAGTGCACAATACGCATAAAACACCATTGTTTGCCGTAGGTGTCAAGCTGATAAAAATTCCTAATCCACCTTAAACGACAGAAGCCACAGCAAAGAGACCAGGGCAAACGAGCATATCTGAGACAGGTGACTGTGAAGTCAGCTATTGTTTGCGTCTAGCAGTTGAACTAGCTTATTTGTGAACATTTGATTTTATTCATCTTAAGGATGAAGATAAAGAGTCGTGAGCAGCCACCTACCATTTCAACGTCCGACACTGGGCCAAAACTAATCACAAAGATATCCGTTTTGATTTCATCAACATGACCTGAAAGTGTTTCAAAAACATGGTGGGATTTAACAGAATAACATTCATTATCAAGTTAAACTAAAATTTTTATATTTAATCAAAAAGCATGGAACTGCATATTGACAAAAGGTTTAATATTTCCTGTTGTGAGAATCGGTCAGGCTGGTAAGTACTCCAACGTGCTCTACCGATGCGCTACCAAACTGGTTTTTAGCTTTTAAAATTGGAGATGACAAATATTTTAAAGGCATGGGGGCAAATATGTCTTCTGCCCGCACAGCACGATCAGACTGTCTCCTTGCGTCCTCTGTTAAAGCCAAGGTTTTATTGCTACAAGGTATTTACTATCTCTTTAAGCTGATCTGGGTAGAAGTGTTCGAAATAGACTCATCAGTGTCATATATTACCTCCAAATCCAGGTCTCAGCCTGTTGTCATAGTTGTCAAGTAGTCCATCCAGAATCTGCGTAATGTTATCCCAGTAAGCATGCTGGCCCCCCCAGGCTTTGCTAAAACTGTAAATACAGGCGGCACAACTTACATTGTATAAAAATGAAATGTAATAGCATAGCATGTACCTTTACTTTTAACTTAAATATTAAAAATTAAATAATCTAGGAAACATTTGTTGTATTTGAGGAAATATCAAAATTAACTTGATGTGTCTTCAGTAGATCTTCGTAATATAACACCAAAACTCACCAAAACACAAATGTCCAAGCGATCAAGGACGCTGTGCCTCTGTCATACTCCATGCCCAGTAAGGTCCCTCTCACTTCACACGCTCCATGGATAAATCCGGAGAAAACTGCCAATCATGAGCAAAATCATCCAAACTTTTGTTGGAAGGTTGCAAGATGTCTATTTGTTTGCTTAACAATTCACCTAAATGCTTCGGAGGAATTGCAACTTACAATTAAGGTAGTGATCTCCAAGGAACGGAGCAGACAGCGAGAACTTTGACAATAATCCCCTGTGGCATGGTGGAAGATTAAAGGAAGAAATCCGTCAGCAGGGAATTAGTGGGCTCTCATTATGGGATGTTGTTTTCCTCGTAGGGCAAAATTACAACAAAAGTGCTTTCGATGTGCAGGATGTCAGATATACCATTACACTTATGTTAAATTAATTTTTATGCAACTAAATGTGGAATTACAATACAAAGCATGTAAACTTTGAGTGCTTATGATCTCTGATTCAGATGGAACCCATTAAACAAATGTATGACAAGCAAAAAGTAAGTAAAAAATGTAAGTAAGTAAGTAAGTAAGTAAATACCAGTGTTTATCAAGTGCTCCAGAATATGAATTATGCATCTCAGAAAAATTTTAGGAGACAAAATTCCTCAAGACGTTTTAGTGTGACCCCCTTGACATGCTTGTCTGACTGACTCAGGGAATCTGCAGAATTACAGGATTCAGACCATTGGTTCCTGAGACTGATTTCACGTGTCTATGGAACCGTATTTTTCACACAAGTTGATAGTGAGATAGTGAATAGATGTGAGCATTCCAGCAATTAATTCCATCACTGCCGGCAAGATCTTTATCCTTGAAAAGTATATATTTATATTCCCAAATGGGATTGATGAAGATTATACAAAAAAAAACAGAGATA
Organism: Hyperopisus bebe; assembly: GCA_026777045.1. Classification (NCBI taxonomy): domain Eukaryota; kingdom Metazoa; phylum Chordata; class Actinopteri; order Osteoglossiformes; family Mormyridae; genus Hyperopisus; species Hyperopisus bebe. The sequence goes on from JAODJW010000002.1 coordinate 6,203,441, forward strand.
GTTTATATAACTGAACTTCATACCATTAGTCATGTTGCAACACCAAAAACATATCTGCAAAAATCCCAGCATAGGACATTATATGACAAAAAAGAAAACTGATGATATTTGACATTTACATGGATGATTTCTTGATTTACAGCTAATCTTGCATCATGAATTCCTCACAGAAGTCAAACGAGGATGCAAACATAACAGACATTCCGTAGAGACCTCACATACAAACAGTAGCAGTTCAGGGTGCCATGGCAACACACTTGGAAAAAAAGAGTAAAAACAAAAAAGCAAACTGTCCATCTAACCACTTAAGTCAGTGAATTTCCTACATTTTGCAACTTCAGCATTGAATATTTCTGACAGATCCTTGTGACCAACAATGAATCTCAAAAGAAAAAGCAAGCAGACTTTTTCTAATAAAGGCCACCAGTACATCTCAATGACAGCTGGTCTTTCAGTATCAGTAGGCAGTGTGAAATCACTGACTTTTATTCTGTTCTGGTGGATAACCATTGCAGTAAAACCCCACAACCTATATTTCATTGGGTTGTCAATTATTTCCCCGCATTAAATTACACGAAAGCACATGTACTGGGATTCTGGATTCTTTGATCAACTTTTTTTTCAGTGTCCTATCTGTGGGTGCTGAAAAGGAAATTTAGATGGAAAAAATTGATATTACATTGAATTTTGCAACAGAGGGCATCGTCAAAGGCTGAATGCAGGCAAATAAATGGTGGACTATGTGACGTCTATAAAAATCATACTACAAAGTGCAGTTTGTTAGATACTAACCTGAAATACAAAATGAATGATGTCACATTCAGTCATTATTATATGTTGGGCATTTTTCAACCTTATTAAAAAGGAATGCTAAATCTATGTTTTATATTAGCACATAATGAGGTAAACATTTTTATCTTTTTATGCCCTTATTATTAGTAATAACTAATGTACTGACGAATTTAAGATTCTGTCTTTCCAGAATCTCAGTGGGAATGGATGGACCTGCAAGGTGTGACCCTTTGAGGCTCTTGCTGTTATTTGTTCCCTCTTACTTGATTGTTGGGTGTTGCTATTAAAATATGTGCATAAATGTTGCAGGCGATGTAGATAAAGATCAAGGTAAGTATATAGATTTTTTAGGTCACAGTCAAATAGATCTTACGCCTCATTTCATTTCTTCTTTATTCAGTGAATAATTTGGTGTTTAAGGCTTGAAGGTTTATGTCACCCAGCAAACGACACTGTATTTCTGCGATCCCTAGGTGCTCATCGTATCTTACTCTGATCAAAGTAAATAGCATCATTTGCAGCTATGGAGTATTTGAGTATTTCTCAAAGAGCTCTTCAGGACCGTCGAGTGAATCTCACCGCAAAAACGACAACAAAAGATCATTAAGTAGGTCCTGAAAAAGGTGATCCATTGTTGCACATCTCAATGCATGATTCCCCTTATGCTAATCAAAAACACATCCAAATGTGAAAGGCTCTTCACCACCCCTTTCATTTCAGACTATCCTCAAATTTTAGGGAAGCCCAACAATGACTACTCCATATTTTATACATATATATATATATTATATCTTGTACACATGTTATTGCTGTCATTCATCTGCTGTCTATGCAGGATTCGTTACTTTAGTTTCAAGGTACGATATGCTGCAGATTCCTTTAACAAGCCACTTAAAAAGCTTGTCTTTGATAAGGGCAACTCAGCAACCATCTGTATTATTTGTCATAAGAAAGGCGGATGCGCTTATTTTCGATTTACACATATATGAATACTACCAACACACCCTTCACATCAGTACCGATGGATTTAATGCAAGATATGTGTAATTAGCATAAATAAATATTCAAATATACTAGCGTACGTCTGCTTGAGCGCAACAGAATTACACTCAGGTTTATGACGATGCATATCTACTAAATTAGACTACACGAGAATGTTACACATATTTATAGTGAAATATTTATTGCCCAAAAGTATCGTGCCTAAGAAAAATGCAGGCAGCAAAATAATTATTGAAAACAATTACTGAAATTTTAGCTTTTAAAAAACAATATAAAGAACTCTTTGCTGTAAAAGGTAGCAATTCTCAATTTTTAAACTATTTTCAGTCCTACTTTCCCCTTTAATTGTCTTTTAACCTGCTCCAGCATCAGCACCCAGAGCCGCTACTCCCCGATGTTGTGGCGCCGTGTGCGCATGCGCGTCACATTGGAATTACAGCACTGAGCAGAAGAAGTTGGGTCTGCTCTGTCTTCACACCATAAAATCATAAAATCATATCTGAACTATGGCCATCATTAGAATCCGCCGGAGAAGCTACTTTGGGATCTGGACTTTTCCTTTGATAGTGGCTGTTGTCTGTGCACAAAGGTAAGCGGTCACGTTGTACATTTTTATAATGAAAGGTTTAACTCTATGAATTACTTTAGTGAAACATTTTCACCCCATAATGTTCCTTTTTCTTTCTCTAGTGTCAATGACCCTAGCAATATGTCACTGGTAAAAGAAACTGTGGATAGACTGTTGAAAGGATACGACATTCGCTTGAGGCCAGATTTTGGAGGTAATTAAAATTATTTAATACGGCTTATAAATGAATGTTTTCCCCGTATTATAAATGTGCTTGTTGAAATGTGTGCTTTATTATCCATGAGGACACGTGGAAGTTCAGCGTACATACCTTCCAGTTACGCTGGCAGAGGTGAAAAACCATCGGGCCGGATATTTGATCAATGGACAGTATCGAACCGCAGCGTTACTAGGTCGAGAATCATGTCAAAAACAGTTATAACAGCCGAGCGCAACTCCGGCTTATAAGCATTATAGCTAAAATACAAATATCTTGTTATGTAACGTGTACCTCTACGGAGCCAGCGATGAATTGTATTTAAGAGTATCAAATGCCTTAAATATTTAAGAATCACGTTTTCAGTATGGATCTGAAATCAAGCATTAATATACAAAGAGCAGGGTGTTTTACCGTTATTCGATGCGTATCAGTTTTCCACAATACAGCGGGGATATGGTAATAACCATTTTAAAAGTACGATAGCTCTTATACAACAGTGACAGTATGACAGTAATTTCATATTTACGATAGAAATTGCGGGGCTGCTGTGCAATGTACTAGCATGCTACATACCTGTCAACGGTAATATAACATGAATCATAATGTGTGCAATCTTGGATTACAGGTGCACCAGTAGCTGTGGGGATGAATATAGATATCGCAAGCATAGATATGGTCTCTGAAGTCAATATGGTAAGTGTTCATTTGCAATCTTCTTTCATCTATGGTAAGCAGCGTATTGGTTTCTGTAAAAGCAGCGCTTTTCGCATTTGGTAGGCTTTTTGTAAGAACGTGAGATCGATTTCTTTTTGATTTGCTAATTTTAACAGCTGGTTCGGGGAACAAGACATCGTTTAGGGTATCCGGTAATACGAATTAAAAATTTAACTTTGGTCACACAGGCAATCACCCTTTTATTAAAGGTCCCCTGTGCTCCAAAGCGTACTAGGTACCGTATCCCGTTGCCAGTGATATTAAATCTTTGTTTCATTAAAATCAGATGACAACGCAAAACAGTAGCGCCGAATGTGAAGAACCCAGATAAACGAAGAACGAGGCTACCGAATGGTGCATTTTTGGAAATACGGTTATTAGGGGTTTATTAAATAAGGAGGAGGAACCTCATCATAAAATGGCCGACAGTGGTGTATAATGACAGATTACTTTTGAGTTTCATTGCACGCCGTCCCTAATATGCTTCAGAGAGTGACAGTTATATGAACAAACAAGTTCAAAGAAAAATGTATTTACATCTGGGTCATACAGTACACGAGGACAGAAACAAAGTTTGCTTCAACCAAGAGCACCCCCTAGTGATGCCGAGGCATAAATTCATTTAATATTTTTAGTTATGAAAATAATCATTATGAAACCTCCTAATTGTTTTAATGTCCATTGAATGTATCGAAGCTGTAACTTTGCGGCATCCACGTGATCCTTCGTTTTAAGTATTGCAATTATATATTAATGAGCATTTGAACAAACCAGTCAAAATATATAAATGTAATAATTGGTGGTTTTAAATGTTATCTGGAAGTCTTAGTAGTTTATAAGTTGGCAAATTAAATTAGTGAAATGGTAATATCACCTGGGGCAGAATATTTTAAAGATAACTCATATTACTGAAATGATTATCAATAATAACAATATAAATAATGGCAGTAGTAATAGCAATGCATGCGATCAAGTAAATGATCACAATCAGAAGTAACTCATGGTGTAAAGTGTGACGACTGTGATTCCCGGAAAACTCATTGGCAGAATGCCTCATGTGCTTTCTCTGTACGATGATTTTCCTTTTGAATTTTGATTTGGTCATTTTCATTGGTCATTTTTCGTTGAATGCAGCCAGAAGCAGACTTATTGTTTGCGAACCAGCTTTTTAGCCGGGCGGTTCCCTTAAAACATTCACGTTAAAGCTGTGGGAGTGAGAGTGGCGTTGAAAGTGCGTCAGAGAGATTGGGCAGCCACGTGGGCCTCTTCATCTCCTCCCTAACAAACTCCCACTCCCTCTGTGTTCTGCCGGTTTGACTTTCTTGACCCTCTGTTCCATTTGCATAGGCTTTGTACATGTTTCCAATGTAGGTGTCTACTCAATCTGCATAGGCTTCCCCTTTGGGTTCCCCTAGCTGGGGACACTCCTGCATTTATAACCTCTGTGGTACTGACCACACATGCCGCATGCTCAGGTAAATGCAGTGTTCTGTGGTTTTGTTTGTTCCTGTTACCCTTGCGAGTCCTTGTGCCCTGGGCATGTATTCAAAGCCCTTTGCACTGAACCAAGGTTGGATGTGGCGTTGGGCAATGTAAACACGTTAGTCAGGCTGCCACAGAGCCCCTAACGGGCTCTCAGTGTCAGCGGTGGGCTATTTGGTGGGGCAGCCACAACAAAGTCACAAGGAAGGTCACTTTCTCAAGCGGTGCTAGGTTCAGGTGACTCACAACAGAAAGCAAAAGAGCTATTAGTAAGAACCTGGAATTATTTGTGCGCATCAGGAGGACGGCGGCTGTTTTTTAGTCTGTAGATAAACGTTAACAGCTACTCAGTAAAGCTTGGCGTTCATGGCTGGACCGCGCTTTAAAAACAGGAATGCAGTGTTTTCTTTTTTCTGGCCTCATATTTTCCTTGCATGCACAGAGCTGGAGACTGTAATGCGAAATGTCCCCAAACTGTGTGAAGCTCTCAAAATCCCATTTGCAATCCTTTCGTTGATTGAGAAATTCATGTGGTGTGTGGGGAACCTCGGTGGGGTGAATGTCTGTCAGTGTCTCTCAAGAGATGAATAACAGGGAGCAGAACATTGGAACGAGACCCCGTAACAAAGAATAACTCATAATGCAATATGATAATGCCATATAACCTATCTTCCAACCATATATCATGTTCAGGGTCATTATGCGGTATTATGTTGTTAAATATTTTTTCCGGTATTATCAGTAATTGGGTGAATTGAGATCATTAAAATAGTTGATTCTATTCACTTTGGTAAAACACACTGCTGCTTGATCTTTAATATCAACGTTCAGAGGGTTATTAAATATTTTATTTATCGTATCAGCTGATTAACAATTTGCCTTGTTTTCTTTCTCTACTATTCTTGTGCTCGTTAATATTATGGTTGCCATGGCATGTTCTGTCAAGTTACAAACGGATAGAACGTAGCTATTGCCTGTAACGGTGCCGTCCCATTTTCCATTGGGTGAAAATTTCAGAAGTGGCGAGTTTTATTTCTCGATGGCGTGACGATGCTCAGCCACACAGCGACATTTCTTTGGGTTCATCTTGGGTGGGGAGTCGTGTTGTATGTTGGCCCCCTGTTAGAGAGCGGGGGGCGGCGCTGGAACGGCATGTGCGGCTGACGTCACTTTGAACAGCGTGCGAAATATTTATAGGAAGCTTTCATTCGGCTTGTGGGGCATCTCCAAAAACGTAACTCTCCATTCTTTGTTGAAATCTTGCTCAAGGGCAAAGCGGTACAGCTCCATCGACACTGATAGCTCTGTTTCCCCGGTCGCTAAATGCTAACAGAAATACCTTTGGTTACAAGCTTTATTATCATGGATCAAAAAAAGCACATTTAAGTGCAATTTCCAAATTTCTCTGAAGAGTTAGTCTTTGAGATGATCAGAAGCCCCTCTGTATTTTAATCAAATATGAATACATCTGACTGACATTAAGTGCGCATTTACAATGTAATGTGTTTTCATTACCTGTATTTCCCATACAAATACTATCATGTCAATTGCATGTATTGCCTTGGCAGACTTAGACTGCAGCCTAACTTCAACATTCTCTCCACTAGGGGGAGTTGCAAGGTGAACAAGCTACATTATACACCTCCATGTGGCTGTTGCAACGTTAATTTTAAATAAAAATATTGTGTTGATGCATTGTAGCGGAATGGTGTTTTGCTAATTGAAATGTCAAATTAAAATCATCTAATCATCCAGTACATTAAAAACTGATAAAAACTATAGAAAAGTAATAGTAGTATTGTTTTTTTGCAGACTGTTGAACAGTCTGTCACACAAACTTTTCCGTAAAACATGAGAAAGAAAAACAATAATGAAAATAACAGAAAACAAGGGGCCCTGCTACAGCAGTGTTGTGTGCACCATCCGTGAATTATTGTGTTCTTCATAACGTGGTGAGTTAAAACAAGCTAATTAAAACAAGCCTTTTTGTTATGGTTCTTTTCATTTGAGAATTTCTGTATAGTGATTTAATAGACTTTAGCTTAAAAAGCATTAATTGTTTATATGTTGTACATGCTGTCATTAAAAGATGCTATGAAATAGCAACTGCTGCAAATGTAAACACACTCTTAAAAATCTGTGCTTAACTTGTTTCCATGGCAACATGATGTGTGTATTACATATATCAGCTTTTTCTGTTTTTAGACTGGCCTGATATCTGTGTGAAGTCCTGAATAAAATGAGATCCAAACGTACACAAATGGTTTTGACTAAACGTGTATGGGGAAAACTTGCATATAAAAGATATATGATGATGCAATAAGGTCTTTATGATGTCATAATGGGTATCATAGTGCTTGGCCGGTATGATATTACCATTGTACCTGTGGCTTTTGCACACAGTAATTGAAAGACAACAGAGATGTAAATTTATATTTTTTTCATATACTGTATAGTGTTTAAAATAATCAGGAGCACGCCGCCTTTTCTGATACAGAATACGACTCCAGACGAAGAATTTGTCACCCGTAATGACAAATCATTTTGCCTTACAGTTCATAAGATGTAATGCAATCTGTGTAATTTATTAATGATGATTTTACGGGCCCAGAGCATCCACTGAGGCACAGCAGAGCGGCATCTCGGTGACAATGACATGATTGCTGTAATAAGCCCTGAAGGTCACACAGGGGACGTCCATCATGCTCCGCCGCCTAATTAGCCGTCGTAGGTGGCCTGTCCACTGCACAACTGGCTCTCTTCTTCATCTCCATCTTAAGTTCGATCGTGACGCTTAAAGTGCTTAGATTCTCGGACTGCTGAGTGACAGTACTTAGGTGTCAGTCACCGGGGGAGGGACTTAATTAAAAACCCGTCAAAATGACCCACCCCGCAGTTCCACGACAAATGACAGGGCACTTGAGACAATTTCATGCCGTGTAAATCCCTTTTAAATATAGCAGAGGGAGTTTGCTATTTCAAGGGGTGGAAGTCTCAGAGTGCTTTGCAGAATGACAAGTGGACTGCGAGGGTTTGGGGCGGAGGGGGGGCACAGGGTAGGCTTAGCCCAGGTTGTATGTTATGCACTTGGCCATGTTCTGACAGGCATATAACATCTGATAATTACTGCCATGGACCTCAAAATTAGGGGCGTCAGCAACAAGTCTGCTTATGTATGTATGATTATGAAGTCTCAACACGGACCACTAGCCTTCCAAAGCCAGTCCATGAAACCGTAGTCAAACTTAAGCGACCCAGCAGTAGGAAATAAAAGTGTTTTTTGGTGTCTCTTAAGCTGCGAATCATATGAATAATAAAATAAAAGCAATTATAAGATGAATGAAGCCTCGCAAAAGAGAGAAGGAATGAAAAATCCCACAGCCCTGTACAGTGAGGTTAAAATTCCTCGGAGTGTCACATGACCTGTGACATCATTCGGAGTGTTTTCTGGGAGTTTGCCGGTTTTCTTTTTCACTATCACTGTGCTGACTTTCTGTTAATTCTGTAGAAAAGTGGATTTTTTTCTGCTATATAGTAGAAAAGGTCAAGTAAAAGAGGCCCAGAGCATGTGGAGAGCAGAAGGTAGCAGCATTTCATGTGGAACCAGTGCATCAGTTCTTCAGATGCAGAGGAGTATCATTGTCTCTTAAGGAGGACATTTGATGAGGCACTTCAAAGAGCTGCAGTAACAGTGACCTTTACAGGCTTCCTAGGGCTACCGCTAACAGTGCGTGTGCATTTATGTTTGTTTTGTTATTATACTGGAAGTAAGTATCCTATTGCGATGCATATACCCTAGATAAATATGAAGTTTAGGTCCAATGTCAGAGTGCAAAAGTCAAAATGGTTAGTGCACTGAAATATTTAAATCAAATACTGTATGACAGAAAGCCAGCCACTCCATGAAACAAATATCCATCGATTGATTATTAATTATATTTCCATAATCACTTATCCTTTGCCAGGTCATGATGGTCCTGGAGTCTGTCTCCGCATGCAGTATACAAAGCAAGCTACGTGATGGACCGGCAGATTACAGGACATTACATTACAGACCAATCACCTTTACAGACACCCAGATGTGTTAAGGGCAAAAATACGGATAAGGGTTTCCTTTGTAAATGTTTTAAATGTAGATTTCTTTCATAGTTTGCATGCAAATCCATGAAAAAGAGAAGCAAACAAGGACAGTTTTCTGATTATTTTTCTCGTTTCATTCAGCCACGTATTTTTAAATACAACAAACATTTGTTTTTCACGAACACGTTCATGCATGGCTGCTAACAGTAATTATTTCTACAGTCACACCTTTGCCTGCCTCCCAGCTTCACCACCTCTTTTGGACTTTAATTAGTCGGAGGATTGACCTCAGCGACAGGTTAAAGTAGTCTTTGCATGACAGCGAACTGGGCAAAACGCTAGCGGTTTCTGTAGGATAGGATGACTGAACAGGGGCTACGTTTACGCCAAGCACCATAAATCCACTTATTTACTTCTCTGAAGCTGGAAGGCACAGATACTCTTCCTCATTACAGCACTCCTGAGACAGAGCGTGCTAATGACTAAGAGGCCGCCCTGCCCTCTTCACTCCCCCCGCCTTCCTTGGGCCACTTGGTCACATGACTGCATGATGGGGATCGCTCTTGAGAAAGCCAGCAATTGGCATTTGCAGGTTTTCACACAGAGAGGCCAGGAAATGAGGTTTGATGCTGATATTTCTCACCGGGTATGACGTTTATACTTAATTTAGTCAAAAGGATCAGGTCGGATCGCATCCTTCCTTCAGAGTAAGACTGCAAGTTGGATGACTGAAGGTCGTTGCTTTCCAGTGCTGTTCCTCACTTGCTGATCTAATGCAGCTTATTGCAGAAGCTGGAATGTTTGAGCTCAAGAGGACCAGTCAGTGGGCAGAGTTCAGTATGGTGTTAAAGCTTCATTTATCCCGTCACTAACGATATCAACACTGAAATTTACGGTCAGATTGTCTTGTCTTATTGTCATTTGTATTTAATGGACTTAATCCTGCGTGAGAGATTTATTTATGATATAGATATAGATTTATGATATACAGTAGACTTATATAGTGCATTGTACGGTAATCCAGATTATGGTGACTGTCAGCAAAATGGAAGCATTCTGTGGCTCTTATTCTTAAGCTTTCAGGTCCCTGCTGTGCCATATTTATATTTCAGCTGCTCTATAGCCTCTGATATGCCTCGACTATTGAGATGTTATTGTTTTACCGACAAATAAGTAGTTTGGTGGAACCACCCTAAGACTATGATAATGGTGTCATATAAACCCCAGGTGAATTTGGCCAGGTTACATGCAGGTAGGAAAACTAAAGTATCAACTCTGTTAAGTCATTCCCATGGCTGATGAATCAATGGTTTCTTATTTTATTATTCATTTCCCCCTAAATCTTGATATCTAGCCTTGATAGTTATTTGTTGGTGCTTTGGGTTATGATGATTTCTCCTGACAGTTTCACAAGTTCAGATTAAACAAGAGATAACTGAATATTTTTTTCCCATAATCCCTTCATTGATCACACACAGAAAAGGTAAATGTGTTTGTAAATGTGTCGCAGAAAAGTCCAGCTTTTTAACAAACAGTGGTAATGGGCTCGGATGTAGTGGTGTGTACATCCCACTTATCCTGGGTTTACTTGCCTTTTGGTTGCACTCTGCCTTTTAAGACCCATAAATATTTGATTTAGTGGGTCATCAGTCTGCTGAAGTATGCTAGATAAAACAGTCCCTGCCGTAGTCAGCGCTCAGCCACCTATCCTCCATAACCGTTTACCCAGGGCAGGGTCACACTGAGCCTGGCGTCTGTCCCAGGAAACACAGGCACGAGGCAGGGGACGGCCTGGACTGGATGCCAGTTCATCTCGGGGCTCCATATTAACGTTTCTTCTTAAAAACACTTTGTGTTTTTTGCCACTTCACTAGCTACACCAATGCAGTACCCACTTCACTAGGTACACAGCATAGAGCCTGCTTCACTATGTACACCAGCATAGCATCTGCTTCACTAGGTACTGTACACCAGGGTAGTACCTGCTTCAGAAGGTAAACCAACTGAGTACCTGCTTCACTAGGTACACCAGCGTAGTACCTGCTTCACTTGGTACACCAGCGTAGTACCTGCTTCAGTAGGTAAACCAGTGTAGTACCTGCTTCATTATGTATACCAATGTAGTACCTGCTTCACTTGGTACACCAGCGTAGTACCAGCTTCAGTAGGTAAACCAGTGTAGTACTTGCTTCACTAGGTACACCAGTATAGCATCCACTTCACCAGGTAAACCAACGGAGTACCTGCTTCACTACGTACTCCAATGTAGTTACCACTTCACTAGGTTCACCAGCGTAGCATCCACTTCACTAGGTACATAGTGTAGTACCCGCTTCACTAGATACACAGCGTTGTACCCACTGCACTGGGTACACCAGCATCACATCCCCTTCACTAGGTACACAGCGTAGTACCTGCTTCACTAGGTACACCAGCATAGTACCAGGAATGACCTGCTTTTGTCTTCAGCGCCACTTTAGTGTTTAAGGAGTAGCGTGTTGAAAGAAAGCTTTCTGGTCACCACTCACCACAGTGTCTGGAGCTTAGAGAAAAGCGCAGTGAGCTGTTATACCTGCCTTTTTACTACGTCTGCCCATTCTGGCCTGACCTTTTTGTTAGCAGGGTGCTTTTACCCACCGAACCCCACACTGCATGTTTTTGATTATCATGACATTTTCTGTAAATTCAAGACACTGTAGTGAGAATTTCGATCAACTAGTATAAAAATGTCCAAAGAAAGACTAAAGGGTCTTGCTGGTTCAGGTCCCAAGACGACACCACATTCAAAAAAGGCAGAAGAGTGTGAGAGAAATATCCAGCCATATAAGTGTGATTGATTAAAATCATTTGGAAGGGTGACTCTATATAGATTGCAAACCTGTTGGTTGCTCTGTGATATTGTCAAATCCTCGGCTATTGTCGTTTTGGCAGTTTGCTTCTGAAGGACTTTCAGGCCAAAATCTACAGATGGTGCCTCCGGTCTGGTAAGATTTGCATGCCTACAGGAAGTGACAGACGCAATCAATCAACGCTCTTCATTCCTAAGCTTTCCCTCCACCACAGATATCCGTTAATCTTATTACAGTGGATAATTATCATTGCCGTATACGTCATAGATTTATTGTTTCCATTGTTTTTTATCACAGAAGCCACAGAAATCATCAGACAATCATCTTTCTATCTTGATACATGTGTTGTCAACCCAAGAATAGTGTTTTTTTTTTTTTTAATTTTTCGATGATTTCATTACGTATTATGCCAAAAGGCTATTGCTTATTGATGTGAATCCCTTAATTATGACAGTGTTTATTGGTCTCTGTGTATTACAAATGATAGAATCTCAATTTAGACAACACTTGACGGAAACCCAGTGGGTCGGCATTAAGTAGTAATCAAAGAACACATTAGCAAGTAGAGTGGTTTGTGGTCACTGGAAGGCTTTGCGTCATGTGGTTAAAAATAAGATGCACTCTGTATAGTGATTAATCGGCTGATATATTCTATAAAGAAAATAAATTGACATGCAGAGTATTGAAAATGTATAAACATAGATGGTTGCTTTAAAAACCTGGACGAAAGTCACTCAGTGGTTAAATGTACACTACAAGTCAGCACAAAACAGGCAAGGGGACTCGAGTTATGAAATTAGTTTGTGATAAAAGAGTGTGGTGGTTCTAAAAAGTCGTGCCGCTTTTGTTTAATTCAGCGTCAGATCCCCTTTCGCCGTTTATTTTTACGTGCAAACAAAGCAGCACAATTTGTACCTCAGCTTTGTTGTCTTTGTGCGACAGGGTGCCGTAGCGAGGAGTGAGCGCAGGGAGAGTAGGCGTACATGGACCCAGAGAGCTGTGGGAGTGAGATCTGGCTCTCATCCTTATTACGCTGATTTTGCCCTTCCCTCCCCAGCTCCTATTCTGTCCCAGTTGGTTTAAAGGAGTGAGCTTGGTGGTGCTGTCAGCTTAGGGAGGGGAATCATATTGTGTTTACCTCCGTTAACTTCATAGCATCAGCACTGTAACAGGACGCCATGATTGGCTTGATGTTCTAAACCATACTGTACGCTAGCATCTCACTCCAAGACTGGCTATTTCATAGGACCATTTTAATTTTAATACTTGGATTAATAACCAGTCATGAAGCCTTGTAAGATACCCCAGGATAACAAATATTTATAATCAAGTGATCCTGACCAGGATAAGTAGTTGGAAGTTGGTTAATGAAATATTTCTTATTATTCTTGATAATATAAAAGGGTTAAAGGAGCAGAATCTTAATTACTGCACAAGTGACTTGAAATGAACAAATAAATCACAAAATAAAACTATATAATCTATAAACACCAAGGTTAATCACTTAGAGTGATGTAGTTTTGCTCCATCCCATAATATCTCTGAAATGTGTGAGGCAGTCTCTAAGCAAATTATGTTGAGTGGAGTATGCAGTGCTTTGGAATTATGCCTGAATTTTGCTGCATGTGTGAAAACTTGCCATTTATCTCCCTGGTAGGGGGCTGTAACCATGTTAGGGGGTCTTTTGTGGAGAGCTATACCAGCCTATGCTTTTGCTCCTTTAGTCCTACAGACGGATCGTTTTCTCCCCGGATACTGATCCTTATCCGTGGTGTAGAGCCTCCATCAAGGTTGCCCGCTCTGTCCGGGTCTCGCTTGTCCATTACCCAGAATGTCGATTCTTTCCTGCTCCGTTCAGAGGCCTTGAATGCTTCGCTCGACGAGACGCCAGCTGACAGCTGAACCATCCGACTCCCTGCTTGTAATCTTCCGTCAATGTCTATCCTTCCTTGCCCGTTTTAGGTCACTCCCGTGGAGAGGCAATATTGCTTTTTCAAGGACACCCTTCTTCAAGCGTGCTGAAGTGTTGGTGACGAGCGCGCATGATACGCGTGTAGAGGATCGTGACACGGAGCAAGCTTCGCGTTGGAGTTAGAACCCCATACGAGGGTTTTGCCAGTTAAATGTTTATGGAATGGCCAGGAGGGTTGTGGTGTTACACCAGCGTTGCCTGTGTAAATACTGTACACAACAGTAACCTGCTTATAATGTGTCTTATACTTCAGTGCCCATTATTACCTGTTATATAGCATGGCTTATAGGATTTGATTTTGCACAATGGGATTTGTGTTTCCTCAGCAGATATGAGCATTTAAACGGCTTTTCCCCGGCCTTGCGTGTAAGAATCACGGGACCGTTATCAGTATTCTCACAGAGACGAAGGTGACCTCTAAGCACTCTGAAGAGATGGTCACCAGGGGGCGTCTTTATTTTCTTTGAAGATCAGAAAGGTCTAATTAAACTCCTTTAGCTATGTCAGCTAAGAAAGGAAATCCCATCAGCTCCCGACAGACGTGAAGAAGATGAGCATCGCTAATCTGGGCGCCTGGACGGCTGCGTGGCGTGTCACGTGCATGATGAGGCGCGGAGGACTAGAGAATCTGCCCCGGAGAATCTGCCAACTGCACAGTAAACATTGCCCCCCTGGTTCCGATGATGCGTTTCCGGACGTCGTTCCCAGGACATGGTTTTCCACTAGATGTGTCTTTGGAAACAGGATTGAAAATAAATAATGAAACCATTCCAAACAGCCAGCCGCTGCCTTTCTGGGATTCATGCATATTCTGTATGTTCTGTGTGTTGCCCAGTAGACGTATTCTAAACATAAACTGGGATTCTCCTGCTGTAAATGATGTAATTTCTTCCCGTACTTTTACGCTTCGCTGGTTTTTCACTTTTGGATTAGTATTATTTTGGGCTCTCTGCAAATAACTTATTTTTTTCCTGAGTATTCTGGTCCAGATCCAGTGGGCACCATCAGCTTCAAAGTGCCCCCCCCTCCCCGCCCCCAGCAGAGGCCACCAAAATTAGTGCTTTTCCTCAAACACTCTTCAGATCCACCAGGATACTTGAAACACCTCATAAATATCATTCAATGCCATTAAAAAGTTTTGCCAGAAAAAAATCTATAAATGCACTTTTTATTGCTGTGACAAAGTTTAATATGTCTGGCAAAAGGTGTGAAGTACATTGATCGCAAAGAACATTGAAGCATTTTAGTTTTAACAGTAGGGGATCTGTTTACTTCAGTGCCCCAGTTATGATGATCTAGGATATTCAACAAAAAAGAAATCTTTGTTTTTATATCTCTTTTCTTTTGTATGCCACAGCTCTGCTCTTGTCCCAGCACATCATGACAGTTAACTAATACATTTTATTTTTTAATGTTTGGTTCACTAGGTAAAATATTCTGTAGAATTGCTCTGGCAGTTGCTCAGGGAGTCCCGAATGAGGCACATTACCTGCATTGTGAGGGAGCGTCAGTCACGGCGCTACGGCCATGTGGCGTGATTCCCTGAGGGTGATCCGGCTCACAGGATCCTCATTGCTGAGGACCTGAGCGGCTGGACCAGGCCGAGGGGACGGTCACATAACACCTGGCTGCTGCAGATAGACGGCCATTTCCAGAGGGTGGGACTGGGCCACGTGTCGGCCTGGGGGGGTCACCGTCCTGGATCCTGAGGCATGCCAGTACATGCCCCCCAACCTGACCTGACCATAAATGAAAGTCAAAACTTTCATACAGCACAAGATGAGTGCGAGAAGAGGCAAGGAAGGGACTGGAAGCGGATAGCCGAATTAACCTGTACCGTATGACTTACCTGCTAGCTGCCCTCCTGCCACTGTTTCACCTACAGGGGGCGCTGTGACCTCTTTCAGAAACACCTGCTAGCGACGACCATGTATGTCTCAGTGGATATGCTACAGTTACTCTGCTTTTTAAATTAAATATTGCAAATCACAGTTTCAGTTGTGGAGTTTGGGGTTGGGTGACTTTCATGTGGAAAAAGGATGAGCATTGCCTGAAAGCAGAACCGTCATAAACTGCTGCGTTTACCCGTCAACGATATCCAGTCACAGGCTGCATTTTCAGCTTTCTGGTTATACTTCAGGTTTGTGCTAATTAGGCATCAGGCTGACTTGTACATTGGCTTCTTGAACGTGCTGAAGGGCTGTTTGTGCATTTCAACACAGTGCATGATTTTGCTTGCTGTGAAGTGAGTATTGTCTTGCTTTTCCTTACTCGAAGCTTACTCAAGAAAATAAGTTTAAAAAACATAGACGCATAGTGGTATCAGAACATGGATAATCTGTTTATTGAATTATTCTTATTGTTGGAAATATGATTGATGAACTTAAATCCCATTTCTCCATTTTTGAATACTCTTTTCTTCTGGTCACCCACTTGCATGCCAGGCGTTTGAAGGACCTTATCTAGGTGGAGCTGCTGCTCAAGGACATTGGTCCTGGTTTTGGGGACCTGGGTGACAACTTCTGTGATGATCGGTGCCCTGGCATTCGGCTAGCGTAGAAGCTCTTTTGCGTTTGTTACGCTGACAATCTGAACAGGGACTTGAATGTTAACCTATTTACCACAGAAGGTCTTGATAGAACGTTTCAGTACAGCCTCAATATACATCTAACAGGCTTCGTAATGCAGTAATCAGACTCAATGCCTTAATGAATGTCCTCAAACTTGCCTCATTTCACTACTCATTATGTGAATTAATGAACAAACAGATTCATCCAGTTTTTTAACTTACTTAAATAACCACTCTTGTGTCTGCTATAAACTTGTATTCACCCTGTTTCTTTTTAGTTGCCATCTGTAATTTTGTTCACTAAACCATTTGTATTGTTTTCTGTCATATTTTTGTGGTCATATATATATATAGTGTTTTCAAGGGCTCTTAGATACTTGTCAGGTTTAGAGAGCAAATCGAGGGACACTAAAATCTGAAGTGGTAAATTTCTCCTGTTAGATATTTTGAGTTGCTTCTTTTGTTTTATCGAAGCACTTACTTCTGGGAGATGAATGTTATCAGGGAGAGTCAGGCTTTGGTCACTAACTTCGGGCTGAATGAGCCGTTGATCCAGAGTCTATGTCATGGCCAAAGTGAACTTGCTTCGTAGCTGTGCTGTTTATCCAGATGTTTATGCTCTTCAACAAACATTTCTGCAAGCTAATTGTGATGTCTTTTTTTTCCAGGATTATACTCTGACTATGTACTTTCAGCAAGCCTGGAGAGACAAGAGATTGTCCTATTCAGAGATTCCTCTCAATCTTACTCTGGATAACCGGGTTGCAGACCAGCTTTGGGTGCCAGACACATACTTCCTGAATGACAAGAAGTCATTTGTACACGGAGTAACAGTCAAAAACAGAATGATTCGCCTGCATCCAGATGGAACAGTGCTCTATGGTCTAAGGTAATGTACTGCTCTTTCAGATTTTGCCCATTTTACATTATCAGCAAATGATTATGTCGGAAATTTTGCGTGATCAGTCATGCATTCTGAATTGCTAAATTAGGTGAACAGCAGTGTGCGCAAGAGTCGTTTGGGAACCTAGATCCGGCAACATAAGGTTTCCAGTGCAGTCAGAGGCCTTGCAGTCGTGTCTTAGGATGAGATATATGTGACACATAGCATACAGCCTTAAGACAACCATGACATAAATATTTCATGTCATTAACTGTTACCTGCTAAATGTAGACACCATTCATGGTTCGTCAAGGGACTGTGACCAATCTCCACATCCACATTTTAATTGCGGTGTACTTTGTACTTTCATCAGCAGTGATTCATACAAAGGGGACCTGTCCTCTTAGGTAGGATTAGCCTACAGAAGCTCCATTTTAAGTGTGCACTTGTGTTGGCACATGCTGACTCTGGGTAATGGTTTAACTCTTGAGAAATTGATTTGAGGTTAAGGTGGCGATGAGCGAGCATTAGCTTCATCCTCTCATATGTAATTACCATAATTACAAATACTGCAGAGGTCTGATATTCCCCACAGAGTCGTAGAGCCCATGCGAGGGGGCGGTCTCTTTGGGAGAGACGTCGCCCTCTCCCTTGCCTCTCTGTCCGCCATCTTGCTGTTGTATGTATTATGTGATTTTGCTGAGAACGTTTCATTCCAGTGAATGTCTGACACATAAAATGACGAGACATCAGCGCTGCGCTAGGATCATTTGTTTAGTTTCAGAACAGAATGTTGTTCTATGACACAAATGGGAAACTTTCTAGCGCCAGAGCCGCTGACTTTGCATGGTAGTGACATCATCACTCTCCCATCATGCACAGCGGCTACCGCTAATGGTTTATAGTAAAAGGGTTTGATTAGGATAGGATTTACGCAGAGTTTACTGCCTTCAGTGGGGCCTTGTTCAAATTAACAGCCCCCCCCCCCGCCCTTAACGACACATTATTATCATATTATCATACATGATTTTTCCATCCAGTGCAGAGATTCTGGGGAAGTCCTACCCCAGATTAAACGAGGACACCCTTTAAGTAAAGACTCACCATCACTCTACATCCAACAGATATGCCTCTCAAATTTAATAACTGCATGGTTAAAATTAAAGTTTGAAATGTTGCTCCTCACACCTGGAGGTGAATTTGTGATGTACATAGCACACCAACAACATCGACGTTCATGGGTGAGCTGGTATCTCTCCCAACTGGCACGGGGTAGTGAATATTAATCCACAAAGCCCAGCATGATGACTCAGTTTAAAGGATCTCCCCATGGGCTCATGCCAGGTGGTTCTTGTGGGTTTTTGGGGGAAAATGCTTCGGGGTAGATGGAACGTGTCCAGAGCATGCAGGCGAGATGTTCTGCAAGCCCGCAGCTCCATGACTGGCCAGTAGGTCTGCGTCGCCCCAGCACCGTGAGCTTCTGTAGTGCGCGGAAGCCAGAGCCGCGGCGGTGAGAAGATCCAGAACGTGGCCGAGGCCCCATCTGTCAGTCAGAGCACGGTCCGACTGTCACGGCAAACACATTGATCCAATTACTCTGCTCCCAATATGGCACAGACTAAAATATTCCTCTTGTGTTGATGGAGGTGAGAGAGCCATGATTAATATCTTTCAAAAACCATGTGTTGGGCGTGGCAGCGGTTTTCGGTTGATATTCGAGTCGTGACAAACAAGAAACAGTTACACATGTACTTACTCTGTATTTACATCATTTATACATTCTGTGTAACTGAAGAAGAAGGGCCTACATTTCCTGTGTCAGTTGGATGATTGAGAAGTGGAGGTTGGTAATGGAAGGCGTTCCCCGCCGATCCTGCAGGTCGGTTCGATAGAGAGCTTCAGGTTTACTGTGGTAAGCCACACAGGTATGAAGAAAACACACAGCCCCCTCAAATTCATCTGCCTTCTGTGGGGCTGCGATTATAAGCAATGCAGGAGAGAGGAACACCTTTTTGCTTTGGAGAAGACATGTGTGAACCGGTAACCTGCATTTTGCTGTTGCCATGGACACGTGCGTACTGTCGTCTTTTACAGAGCCAAGCCACTTTTAGTTATGCTGTTGGAACACATTTTTATTAATTGTTAAGATCTGGTATGTCAGAAAAATTTGTCTTAATCAAGTATAAACTTCAGTGACTTCTTCAGCAAATCATTGGAGATACTCTTTGCAAATGCCGGGTGATTTTCCAGTACGAGTCGTGTCTTATTTCCGAAGCTGAGGACCAGCTGACCAGATAGTGCCTTCAGCATTTCTCTCCGTTTCCTCTTGTGTTGTATTGTGTGTATTTTGGTCAGATGTAGCCTTTGATAAAGATGGGCTTGGGCACTATTACAGTAATATGGGATGCCTCAGTACTTGGGGTATACGACAAAGTATAGTAGCAAGACAAAGTATAGAAGCAAAATCATCCCCTGCCCTAGTCTACTTAGACAGCTGTTTAGCTTGCATAGGTCATGTCGTGTTTACTCTTTATTCCTTGTGTGCGTTATAAAAGTTTGCTTGTTGTTTTCTATCACACTTATGCAGATTTTATGCAATTATTCTATCACACTTATGCAGACTAACTAGAGACAGCTGTAGGGTTCAGTTCTAAAGATATGTCATTACGAAACAAATACAAGTAAGTATTTGCTGGTGTTTAAGTCAATCAACCGCCAGCCTTTGCAATGACAGTAAGATCACAGAACGTAAGTGTCCCGTGTGTCTTTGTGTGCTGTGATGTTGGCTATTCCCTCGTGTCTGCCTCAGTTTGAGACTATCTCCGCCATTTTGTTGCTCGGTTAAACGGAGGCTCCTGCATCCAGTGCAAATGAACGAGGTGAAAGTGAGTGGAAACCAACAGGCTGATCTTCACAGAGGCATGAACCGTTACTGTACAAACTACCTTTCTCATTATTTTCACTCAGATCTACTTGAGTACTCTGTCAGGTTAGCGTTGGTCAAAGGCTTAAGTGTACACCATTTATTACCTCCTCGTGCACGTGTGGTCCCAGATCTGGAATCCTATTACGTGCACATATATTAGAATGAACGTGTGTTTTGTTTCTGATACCTTGTCCAGATTCATGCATTTATTGTGCTGAGATGCATCTTTAGTGCTTACTTGGACTGAGAAACATGATCTGGTTTTTTATAGTAAGTCTCCTCCTTCTTGGACGTCTGGGTCTCCTGCAGTAACAGGTGAACACAAATCTCTGTGAGAAAGCGAGGCACGCAGAGAGGGGTAAAAGGAGAGCTGGCAGTGGATGTTTTTCAGAGCTGATGGGTGGCCTGTCATGTTAACGCTGTCGTGCAGAGACGCTCTCTGCATCTCCAGAAGCTTCCCGATACATGAGCATTTACATATAAGCTGGTGCAGGGGTGCCAGTCCTCATATGAAACAGCTGAGGCATAAACAGAAGGATAAAACTTTCATGTCAGATTGTGGGGGGTGTTGAGCTCGAAGGGGATCCTGTGATGTTGTTAAAAAGGCATTTGTGTTGAGAATTATTATTTTTGCGTCTGTCCTAAAGAGCTGATATGACGAAGGGTTAGTGCCTCATCTTTATAGCAGCTGCACTGACTGGAGAGCAGTCCTGCTTTTCTGTGAAGTAAGGTGATCTTTATTGCATGGGAGAGTGATGAGAGAGGGAGAAAGCGTAGACTCCCACCTCGCCGGTAAGAGGGCAATAATTGTTTGGATAGCACTGAAGAAAATTTGAGCTGACTAGGAGGATACGGCGTAAGTGATGCTTTTGGTGGGTCAAGATTACTAGTCAGGGTGTTGGGTGACCCTGGTGGACACCAGGGCAGCAGAGATGGATCAGGGAGCAGATCCAATGGTCCCAGTGGAGGTCTGCCCGTGTATTCATCTCGCAGCCTGATGCATTATGCTTTCAGCTGAGTAAGTGGGCTATTCCCTGGATATAGATTTCTTACCAGAAGAATATACCTATTGTGGGTGTTTAAAAAATTAGGAGCTGAAACATTATGGTAATTAAGGCTTGCCTCCCATTTATATATTAAAGAAAAGCTGACAAAGACTCACGTCCCTCTGAGATGAAATTCTTAATAATGTCAACTGCTCTTTCAGGGAGGCCGGTTCACTAAACTTGAAAAAATCAAGTTAACTCTAAGAGATGAATGTTCGTGTTTCACCAAGGTGATGGAGGCTCTTCCCTGCACCCCAGATTTGAAACGGAGGCACCAGGAATAGTCAGAACAATTAATCGATACACTGCGATGCCTGCAAGTCAAATTTGAATGCAAAAACTTGAATGTGGCAAAGACCAACCACAAAAATAAGGGCTGTGCATGTTGGGTCAATCTGCGAGTGACGAACCCCGTTACACATTTAAAACGTTTTGAAGTTTTGGGTTGTTAACTGGAAATGAATCGTGCGGTATATAGTGACCACTGGGGGTACTTTGGGGTCAATTTTAGCCATGTTTTGTTTCCTAATCTTATTATGCCTCAGTTATTGACTTCAGGGTTAATTACTTGTCTTGTTTATCTGAACAATGACATCCAGTTTTGTTCTTACCCATTTGTGTTTTAAAAAGCCAATGTGTTGAGCCAGAATGGTCTGTCAATGGACTCATCTACGGTGAGTGTTAATTGTTTTTAGTCAGTTTTAGGGTTTTTCCAAATGACTGTTTCTATACTGTGTGTTTCCATGACTGACCCTTTTAAACAGGGATCTTTGGTTCCATGAGCACACAGAAACATATTTTTTGCCCTGATTTCTCTTGCTTTGCTTTTTTTAGTATGACGGGTGAGTTGTGATAACAGGGGACTGGAGGTTCTGGGTGTTGGGGGGGAGCATTGCTGCCAAAAAGAGTGAACTGGGACAGCGATTTGATGCTGCATTTTAATCCATGGTTTCTGTGTGCCCACGGATGATTATGTAAGGCCACATATAGCGCTGAAGAGGGACGCTTATTCTGATAGCGTTCTGACGTTATTTAAGCTCATTTTAGTGGCACAGAGCTGTTGATGGTTTGTCGATTGAGTGTGCTGCCTTGTATGTGGGAAGAGTGTACAGTGTATTTCCAAAAAAGTATTATTAAGAACAGTATCTGTTTATAGGTCTTTTCGCTAAGCACGTCTCATTCATGTGTCCGATACACTTATCAATGCTCCACAGCTGGGGTCCTTACCCTGCCTGGCTACAGCCTGACACCCCTCATTTCCTGTAGCTGGGGTCACAGGCTCCTTACCCTGCCTGGCTACAGCCTGATACCCCTCATTTCCTGTAGCTGGGGTCACAGACTCCTCACCCTGCCCTGGTTGCAGCCTGACACCCCCTCATTTCCTGTACCTGGGGTCGCAGGCTCCTCACCCTTCCCCGGCTGCAGCTTGACACCCCTGGTTTTTGTGCTTCCAGGATCACCACCACAGCAGCCTGTATGATGGACCTACGGCGCTATCCGCTGGATGAGCAGAACTGCACCTTGGAGATCGAGAGCTGTGAGTAACTTTTCCTCTGGATCAGGGGTGTCAAACTCCAGTCCTGGAGGGCCGGAGCCCTGCACAGTTTTTTGATTTACCTTAATTTAACACACCTGATTCAACTCCATACGCTAATTACCACACAGCTCATAAGCTAAATAATTTATGGTGGAAAGAGCTAAGCTACATAGGGCTCCAGCCCCCTAGGACTGGATTTTGACACCCCTGCTCTGGATGGTCTGCCTGGGGTCAACTCTAAAGCTGTTTCCTGTTGTCCTGT
This sequence comes from Hyperopisus bebe, assembly GCA_026777045.1. Lineage (NCBI taxonomy): Eukaryota > Metazoa > Chordata > Actinopteri > Osteoglossiformes > Mormyridae > Hyperopisus > Hyperopisus bebe. Next base: position 6,226,343 of record JAODJW010000002.1, read on the forward strand.
CTGCAGTGACTGTATTGTGGACAGAAGCCATGGTGGCCTAAGAATGAAGAAGATGAAGTCATTTATTAATCAGTTTTCCAGCCATAAATATATACATGTATTGGTGTACACAGCTGTGCTCTGCCCATCCCCCTTACAAGCAAATCATAGACTTTATTATTTGTTAGTGAAACAATTGCTAGCACTTTATAAATCAGACAATGAGGATGAAATAATCACATTGATACAACCCATTAAAATAGCTAAAGATTCCCTCCTCTGCACATGACCGCCAAGCCCTTCTGTCAACAGCTTTGTTTTGACAGTGAGGAAAACTCAGCAAGCTAATAAGACTTCTGGGAAAAGCCTCATCTTCCATTTAGGACAGTGATAAGGATTAAAGGAGCAGATCAAAGTTCCTCTTTGTATTCCGCCCTGGTGCGGCACAAAATGGAGGCGTACGGTGAAGTTGCTGTTATTTCCATCTCCTCCAGTCTCCATTACAGTGTGGAGAATGGCTTCCCTCCCCTTCAGTGTGTAGGTGTACACAATACCAGAGCAGTGGGCGCAAAATGGTATTTATAGTATAGATTCACCACATGTCAAAGAACAGGCATGAAGGATGAAAATTGTGACACGTTATTGTCAGCTAAATGTCATCTAGTAATATGTTTCAGTAATTAGTGCTACAGTCACATCCCTCCCGTATTATTATTATACACCAGGCTTACAAGTGTCAAAACTATATATATACAGCAAGACTAGGAGCCATGGCTGTTAATTAGTATTCCCTGGCATACTAACTTAGTAAAGTAAAGAGGATTCAGGTTTTACGCATTGAAGTATCTCAGAACCACCCAAATACTCAATGATGTAGGATGTCTGCGGACTGAGTAAGATGTTTGGCCAGTAAGAAGAAACAGGTCCACTAAAGAGTCAGAATGGGGACATATATGGAAAGCATAGAAACAGGTCCACTAAAGAGTCAGAAAGGGGACATATAGGAAAGGCATAGAAACAGGTCCACTAAAGAGTCAGAATGGGGACATATATGGAAAGCATAGAAGCAGGTCCACTAAAGAGTCAGAAGGGGGACATATAGGGAAAGCATAGAAGCAGGTCCACTAAAGAGTCAGAAGGGGGACATATAGGGAAAGCATAGAAGCAGGTCCACTAAAGAGTCAGAAGGGGGACATATAGGGAAAGCATA
>JAODJW010000002.1:6227631-6256679 GCA_026777045.1 Hyperopisus bebe
AAGGGGGACATATAGGGAAAGCATAGAAGCAGGTCCACTAAAGAGTCAGAAGGGGGACATATAGGGAAAGCATAGAAACAGGTCCACTAAAGAGACAGAAGGGGGACATATAGGGAAAGCATAGAAGCAGGTCCACTAAAGAGTCAATAGGGGGTCAGGTCTTCCTGTTCTCTTTGTCTCTCTGTCTGTCTGCCTCTCTCTCTCACTCTCCCTCTCTCTATCTATCTCTGTCCTTCTCTCCTCTCCCTCTCTCTGTCTATCTCTCTCCCTGCCTGTTTTCATCCCTCTTTTAAAATTGTGTGACCCTAACTGTTCCTATGAATCATACATAGCAAGTATAATTTTGACCTGTTTAAGAATAGGAAACCATGGTGCTGCATCACATGAGCGCAGTGTGAAAGGCAAGCTGCCTTCTGGGGAAGCAGAGGATGACAATAAGTCCCCAGTGTTTGTCGAGCTGGAGGCCTGACAGAAAACCTGCTTTCTTTTCTTGTGATATTTTATTTGACGGGTTGGATGAACACCGTGCAGCCGTCCTCTAAAGAAACCCTTTTTGCTGGGAAGATAAGTGTCCCCCCCCCGAACCCAGGCCAGGTCACGTGGACCTCACTTCTGTATAGGGGCTGTGATCGGGGAGACCTGTGAACTATCTCAGGTTAAGCATCCTTTTACATACAATGGAGACGCAACTGTGATATTCTATTTTTATCACTTTTGTTAATTTCTTATGAGACAGTCCAGCTTTATTCATATACTGCCAGCAAGCCTGTGGTGTCAGTAACAAACTCTAATTTAGTGTCTTGGTTCACAGGCCTTCACAAGTCTTCACAGTTTCATGCACCTTTCTCATACATGCCATTCACATCATTAAAATTATACGTGTCATTGTCATCATTACAATCGTACATGTCACTGTCATACTGGAACATTCCCCTTTAAAAGGATAGAAATGTAACACAATGGGATGGACACCTTCTCTCAGAATTGCATACAAAGGCATATACAAGGCAGGAAAATGCACCACCTTCGCCACAGAGAAGAAGCACTCCAGCCTGTAATCATCTTCGGTGCCCTCCACTCATCTACAGACTAAGAATAAGGTGAAGGATGGTTCACCCTTCGGATCAGTGCTTCACTGCTGTTGCCTGTCTTATTTGGCCCACTTTGCTTGCAAAGGTGCACTTGAGGTGTATCAATGGGCATATGTACTGCGATCTGGCTGCATTATCTCTCACTATAGTTCCCTGCGGACCTCTTTCGGCTGCCTGCCTCTTAGATTTCCACATGCTTTCATTGTTCCTTTTGGTCTGTTGTCTGCTTTCTCTGCACTCTGAATCTCTCACATACTCAGCTGCTACCTGTGAAACAATTCATTGGGCCTAAATCCCAACCCAACTTGTGGCCATGATCGTCCTCCTTAAGATTTACAGACATCTGCCTGGCTTGAGCTATTACATATGCAAACTCCACTGGACTTGATTGATGCTGACATTCTACTGATAATTAACAAAGGCCAGAGTGTGGAATGTCAGGCAAAATGAGGCATCCTGCTGATGGGCCAGTCAGATGGTGGATCTGGGATTTCCTGGCACTGCTTGGTGTGTAGTGTTGGTGCCTGTTCACTGAAGGATGGCAAACTGAAGGATACAGTCACTACTCAAGTACTAATGATGAACAAATATAGTAACTGCATGAAATACATGAACCGTCATGATTCATTAATGATGAACGAACATGGGTCAGTATGTAACTAATACTTAGTTCCTGGTTTATTAATACATTTAAGTGTGTACTATTACATTATGCACCCTCATATAGTATGTTTCCCTTTAACTCCGATCAGAAATGGATTTTGGAAGTCAAACGTGTAGGACATCAGATGCTTCGCAGGCGTGGACTAGCCATCGGGAAGTTTGGGAATTTTCTGCCTGAGCCGGTCTTGCGAGGGCCAGACTTTCCCCCCAACCTTAGCATTATGTAGCTTATATACCAGAGATTCCCAACCCATCAGTCGATTTCAGCACTTTTCCAGGCTGATCACTGGAGATGATTTCTTTGGTGGTCAATCAGTTCCATAAAATATACCATGGGAGACTCTCCTACTGGTCAGCTGCAATTTTTGGGGCTGTTTTTTGTCACCAGTTGCCCCCTGATGCTGTTTAATTATGCTACATTATATCACACACAAGCTGGAGTTATACAGCACAATTTTAAAAGTCATTTAGTTTATAGACCTTAAGATAATAATCTTTGCTATGCAAATGTTTGCTTTTATGGATCCCGGAGCTGCAGTGATTCCTGTTGAAGGATTAGCAAGGGGCACTGCTTGTGTGTTAACAGATTTTAGGTGATTGTTGGCTTGGTAGGTTTAACTCCTGGAACCGTGCTCCAAACTCATCCAATACTGTAATCACTAGAGAATCACTTTTGCTGCAACTACGTAAAATGCTCAGATGTTTGTGCCTGATTCCAACCTGTGATTTGTTCTCTATTGATGTCCCCTTTTATACAGAGGCTGTACATCATAGCAATTCTTTTCTTGATTGATGAAATAGTTTGTGTCCAAACCATAGTTAATAAGATGTATTTCTTGTTTAACTGACTACACGTATTTGTTAATGCCCTGAAAAAGTGTCACCAAGTAAATGCCACAAATCTGACTCATCAGATATCAGTCATCATTCAGAACTGTAGGATCTGACCGGAGCGCGTCCAACGTTTTAAGCTGGCATTGATACCTATAATGAAAAACACAAGAGAACCAACATCTCCTATCTGTCGTGCTGATGTTTACCTGAGCTTGTAAAGACTTTTCCAGTTAAACCACATCTATCACATGCAACCACAGATATTCTGTGACTGACATTATGTTTAGTGAATTTGTTCCTTATTATAATAATATTTACTTAGTTATGTGGTAAGAAAATTACATTTGAAAGTATTTGAATCTTTGACAGTCCTGTTGTTGGCACTGTATCCATTGTTTGCAGCAATCAAAAGAAAAAAAACTGAGTACTCTACAAAGTAGATGTTTTGAATGAATGAATAAATGAATGAATGAATGTTACATTTATACAGCCCTTACAAGACCCCCAAAGCACTTTACAGAACCAATGAGGAGCCACTTCATCCACCCCCACTGTGTAGCCCCCACCTGGGTGATGCGACGGCAGCCATTCTGCACCAGTACGCTCCCCACACAGTAGCTAAGGTGGTGAAGGGGCAGGGGAGGATTCACCAGTGAGATACTGGGGATGATTAGGAGGCCAGATCTGATAGGGCCACAGTGGGCATTGGGGTACCACCCCCACTCTCTCGAAATAAGCCCAGGGGTCTCTTATGACCTCAGAGAGTCAGGACCTCAGTTTTACGTCTCATCCAAAGGACGGCGCCATTTTATACATCATGGGTCCCTGTTTTTTTTTTTTTTTTCGTCTGTTGTTGCACAGCTGATTAGATCATTTTGTAAACTGAACAGGTGCGACCCAAAGTGTGTGTGGTCCGTGTGATTCTGCTGTCTCCTTATTCTACATCTTGGAAGTGTGTGTCCAAGGTGTCAGTTACTTTTACCTACACGCCCCATGTTAGCTTTTTTCCAAATTATCCCCCCACAGACGGCTACACGACGGACGACATTGAGTTCTACTGGAGAGGAGGAGATGGAGCCGTGACAGGCGTGGAGAGGATCGAGCTGCCGCAGTTCTCCATCGTGGATTACAAGCTCATCTCCAAGAACGTGGTCTTTTCAACAGGTAGAAGCTTGAGCGGCTGTAGGGGAGAGTCAGTCCCCATGAAGGCCTCACTCACCGTATTATACAGCACTATAATCAGACTGCAGAACCTGGGTGTCTCTGCCCACCGCCGTGTGCTGTCCCCACAGTCCATATCCTCAGGAATCTCATTAAACAGACATGTTTGGGCCTCTATTTTGGTACTGAGCTGTTCCTGGCGATGCACGCTGGAGAGGCTGACTAGCGTCTGGCTGAGAAAGTAGCCGGCTTTTGACATGGGGAGCATTTGGGTGGCAGGAGGTCTTCCGCTGGGTTGTCTGTATGGTCAGGGACTGCTTGCTTGGAGCCCTCAATGTCTGAGGAGGCCAGTCAATCCAGGCTGATCCAGGCCAAGCCCCGGGGGGAGGTGCCGTACCGATGAGAAGCAGACTGAGTAACATGTTAAGAAAAGAACTTCCCTTTGAAGTATATTCTTCTAGTGACGGTGCCACATTTTTGGACACTAATTACTGATTATGTATTTCAGTTCTATGGTAATACTTTACCAGTGACTTTGCCCTTAAAAAATGCCTGGACAATGGGACAGTGCCGTGTATTTAGTCTTTGCATAATTGGGTTGAACTACTGAGTGGATGATAAATTTACACAAGCTCCTCTGTGCACCTTATAATACAGCAGGCATTCAAATCCCCAGCAAACCTGTAAAAAGTTCAGATTAAAGTGATCTTTTCACTCCCAAACTGTTTAGGGATGTGTGCAGTTTTTATCACATTTTCTCACATCATGCACTGAATTCACTTTCATCCACTGAAATGCAAAGTGACACCGTAATAATTTTAATGCCTACCATGTGTTTATATTCTACCAAATACACAAGGTAGTGTGTTATTTGTCTCCACTATTATATTAAAAACTCATTATGTTTCTGGGCTGATGCGAAGCCCTGCTGGGCAGCACTGCGCTCTCACTGCCGTCCTGCACCCCAGCCTGTAGCAGTGCGCCTGGCGCGCCGGCAGTGTGCATGTTCTTAGTCTGTTTGTGTGGGTTTTCTCCAGGTGCTCCAGATAACTCCCACAATCCACAGACTGCTGTAACAGCGCCTCCAAATTGTCCTTTGCTTGTGTGCATCAAAATGGATGGAATGGGATCTTCAGTATAGAGGATCCACCTGTCCATCGATCCATTGACTAGTTTTCCAGTGTTTCTAGGTAACGGTTAGGGTGATGAGATACAGTGATATAAAATCCCATTGCTGTATTGGCTGCGTTGTCATGGTGATCCCCTCCATGAGATGAGAGGGCCCTGGGGTCTCCTTCTACTCCTGAAACACATTTCTTTCTACAGGATCCTACCCCCGACTCTCCCTAAGCTTCAAGCTGAAGAGGAACATCGGTTACTTCATCCTGCAGACATACATGCCCTCCATCCTGATCACCATCCTCTCCTGGGTCTCCTTCTGGATCAACTATGATGCTTCTGCTGCCCGGGTGGCATTAGGTAACAATAAGATAATGGTACCATAGCATCGTACCCATAACTAGGAAGCCAATGAAGCACCACTTCGTAGACCAAAACGGTTTCTCTTCTTACTTAATCCATCGCTGAAATATTGACATCTTACCCATATGGTCCTCAGACAGACTTCACCGCAAATTAGTGGAAAGGGCAAACAAAGATTCTCACATTGAGTGGGAGGTTTACACTCATTGGGTGAAGTTTGGCTCCTGTAGGTACCAGATGGGGGAACATGGAATGAATTTACGGATACATTGAATGAACCTTTTTTTCCCAGTCAGATACCAACATCACAGATAAATCACACTGTGCACATAGAACTTTCTGTAGACAGTTAGAAGAGTATATGATATAAATCACATTAAGGATGTTAACGCCCAGCAATGAGCGATATCTCTAGTTCACCTGCTCAGCCCAGGGTGCACTGCTTTGCATTTCTAATTTGCCCAGAATGTCATGTATTAAACGTGCAGTGAACAGACTTTGGGGTAGTGGTGGCTCGTCTATGGAGAGATGCCTTCCGGTGCCCGTTCTGCGTCTCTTTTTGATCGCACTGAAGATGCCTCAGGAAGGGTGACTGACGCAGTACTAGTTGCCGTACTCCAGGAATCACCACGGTGCTCACCATGACGACCATCAACACCCACCTGCGGGAGACGCTACCCAAGATCCCGTACGTCAAGGCCATCGACATGTACCTGATGGGCTGCTTCGTCTTCGTCTTCCTCGCCCTGCTGGAGTACGCCTTCGTCAACTACATCTTCTTTGGTCGAGGGCCACAGCGACAGAAGAAGGCAGCTGAGAAAGCAGCCACCGCTAATAATGAGAGAACGAGGATGGACGCCAACAAGGTCAGGAGTCCATTTCTAAATACATTGTCTGTGCAGCTGTTGCTGGCGTCTTCTGTGTATTCATGGCCTTAATTAAGCCACAACAACATGTAACGACATTAACTCCTGTTCATTGTTGGGAGTTTTAGCTTCACTTAACAATAACTAACATTTAGTCTAACCCTGACACGCATCTTAATAGAGGCATTTGCTATTTATTCCCAACATTGTTCAGCATTGAAATTTTTCTCTTGGTAACCGGTAAAAATTCTGGGAAAAAGACAATTGTAATCAGTGATAAACTATTTTGTCTGCTTAGTGCTTAACATTTAGGATTTAATAATTGCCTGAATTAAGTCTTGATAATTCTAATGAACTATTTCAGTTGTGAAAAGTTTTAATTGTTTAGAAATTCCATTTACTTGAAAGAATACTACAAAGTGAGTATCTCGGCAGTTATAAAGGAATTAAGATCTCTTCGCTTGATGAGTGACTAAATTCTTTGCCTTCTGCTCATTTTTGAGAATGATGAAAGGCTCATGTGACAGTTAAGCGGATAGCTTGTGTTTTCCTGGCATGATTATAAATGTGTTCTATGATGAATGTCCTCAGACCTCCATAATACCGTCTCTGTTATTTGTTCAGTGCTTTCATTGTGTATATTGGCCACATTCTAACAAATATGTATGTGTGTTACTATGTATATGTACATTACAAAATTCAAAATTTACACAGAAATGCATTATCATAGATAATCTATGGCTATGAAATCAGCATAAACATGGGTACTGGATGCTCTTATACAATGGATATTTACATTCATATTTATCAGAAGTATTGGCCAAAGTACATTTACAATGATACTTTTAAGGGAATGGGAGCATAGTCTGGTGTGATTTGGTACTGCTTTACTTATGCTTGTTTGGTCAAAAAGACATTTATTACGTGTCTTTAATCCACTACCAACAAGAATAAGTTTATTCACTAAAAGGGAAGACTTAGCTTTTGTCAGAAGCACAATAAGTGAGGAATGACAATGTTTCATTTTAATGTCAAGGAACAAAATTAAATCTTAGCGCTACCATTTTTATTTTGCCCTCTGTTCATGAGTAAATCAAATATCTCCCAGTAACTAACACAATTGTCACTGATTATCTTGTATGCTTGCAGTGGTTGGTGGGAAATGTAGTTCAGAGAGATGATACTCTCTATGCCAGAATGAAACAGAGGGATATTGACGCGCATGACTCAATGTGGCAGCCCATCTTTGTGGAGGATGCAGCATTAGGACTAGGCGAGCAAAAGAATAAGGTACTGGTCAAAAGAATAAGGTACTGGTCAAAAGAATAAGGTACTGCTCAAAAATGAGACTAAGTGATATAAGAGTCCACTACAGCTCTGTTAATATCCAGGCTCAAATACATGTTAAATGATTCATTCATTCATTCATTCATTCATTCATTGCCTTAGTTTCACATTCATTCCCATTATCAGTGCTGTCCTGCCTTTTCTTTGAATTGTACTGAATGGCTTTAACCCAACACAGCTGCAACACCAGCCTTACTTCTCTGACAGGCCTACATTCGCAGCTTATTGGCTGCCCCTCACTACATTCTAATACCGAATTCAGGAGCAAAAACCAAAGCCTCCTATCTGTCGCTGCATAACACATGAAAGGTTCCTCCGCGGCAGTCATAGCAGAGGAGCAGCATCACAGCGTAAGAGCAGCATCGCAGCGTAAGAGCAGCGCTGATGCTGAGAGCTAAGTGCTATATGTTTTAGTGTATCTGTGTTGGAGGCGGAGGTACAGGTGTAGCTCCGTGAATAGCAGACTCGTTAGTGCTGATTGGAGGCAGGACTGTTCATTTGAGGAACGTTCCGGGCGATCAGTGTGTGGCCCTCTCTGCACGTGATCATGGATCAGCATTACAAAGGCCTTTGCTATTGAAATGCACATCTTGATTATAGGCAGCTGTTCACTTATCTGTCCAGATATGCATTCTTGTGCTTTTCCTCCATTAGGATAGTCACAATTTTACTGTTAATCTCTATTTTTTTTACATTCTCCTTCGGTTTATTTATTTACTTATTCACAAACAGAATTTCAGACTTAATGGCTGAAATTCGTGGGTCATGATCCTGAAATTATTTTATATTTCAGGTCCCAAAGCTGATTTAACATGGATTTGTCAAATGTTACTTCTAAATTGTCAATGATGTGCATATCCACTCTATAATTAATACATTTTTCTCAAACAAAATGTGACTCCATTACTTGTTTAACACGTGAATGTGAATTGCTGTCCTATTTAACTGAGGTAACCACAGTAAATTAAATACCAGTCTATCTGATGGCTAAGGAGGCGGCTGACAGACCTGCCTGCGTTGTCCCTCCAGATGGACCCTCACGAAAACATCTTGCTGAGCACACTGGAGATCAAAAACGAGGTGGGGTCGTCGGAGATGACTCTGGGCCTGGGGGACCCTCGGAATGCCATGCTGGCCTACGACGCTGGCTCCACGCTACAGTATCGCAAGGCGGGCTTGCCCAGGCAAAACTTTGGCCGTAATGCGCTTGAGCGCCACGCGCCCCAGAAGAAGGGTCGGCTACGGAGACGCGCCTCCCAGCTGAAGGTCACCATCCCGGACCTGTCTGATGTAAACTCTATTGACAAGTGGTCAAGAATGATCTTCCCCACTGTCTTCTCTTTCTTCAACATAGTCTATTGGCTCTACTATGTGAATTAAGAAGAACGTTGGTGGCTTTACAACACGAGCAAGACTTTGAATCACTTCATCCAGACGTAAATCAGGATTGACTCTATCTGACCTTGGGAAACCTTAATTGCTGGCTTATCCATAAATGTCATAGACGCGGAGATTAAAGACACAATGGATCCCTGGTGCCAAAAAGTGCACATCATTTCTGTAGTAAATCGAATACTTAGAATTGTGTTTGCTTACACTTGAACATTATGGTTGAATCTACAGTATCTTTATCTTGTCTGAGTAACATTAAATTGTTACAGTGTATTTTTAGACATCAGACGTCTTCTTCAGAATCAGCAGGGTGTCTAAGAGCTCACTCTACTCTGTGTTAATTTGAGGTTATATAAAGCAGTGGAAGTCATTTGAGTTTTGTAGAATTATTTATGCATAACAGCTACAGTTATATAACCTACCGTAAATATATATTTTTGTTGTGGATACCAGTATTTGGTTGAGATATCAGATGTTTTGCATTATTTTGATGTATTGGATTTGTATTTTGTTTTTCATGTGTAATTTATTTTTTGAAACCCCTGTCAGAGAAAGTCAGCAGATAAATGAAAAGCCTTTCTCAAAGTCCTCTTTGAAGTCTTACCTCTAAAGTGAAACCGTAAAGTTTACAAAACTGTATTGGATGAACAATATGGAAGTGATTGCAAGTACTCTAATTGCAAATATGTCTGCAGAGGAGAAAAGTCAGCTACCATCATGAGTTTAACGTTTTGGAGATGACTACTGTGTTAAATATGACTTTCATGAGAAGGAAGCGCAGTTCATCTTATTTTCCTATGATGAGGTTGGAAGCCAGCACTTAAGGTGTGTTAAAGGCCGTTAAGTCTCCCACGTTTGCAACATCAACTTTCACAATGACCTGTAAATACATTTTGTTTTTGAACAACAGTTAAAATCAGAATGAGGATTCATTCGGCGTATTCTGTGTTTGCGCAGGGAATTTTGTGCTGGTATTCAACAGTCCCGAGAACAGGTGTGGAGTCATTAACAAGTCACTTCTTGGAAAGTAATTAGAGCTTGGATGGGAGTCGTGTTACTTGTGTGAATAATAGCCCTGTACATTCATTGCTGACAGTTCTGGAATATTTTCAAATGGTTTTGAGCCTTTAATAGGCAACTTATTTTGCATGGATTAAATGATGTACATATTACAAGCAAGTGCTCCTATAATTCCGTTGAGCCGCAAAGGTGTTTTTGCGTTTCGGTGCATTTACAGTAAATCAAGGCCCATCGTGCAACTACCAAGATAACAGGGCGATTTAATGAAGTTAATGAAAGGACGGACGTGGTAAAATTAATCTCAATCTGGTAAGACAGAGTACAGTTCCTATAAAAAGCACAACAGTCAATTCTCACCGGAAAGGCTAATGAGGTCACATCTTCAAGTTTGTTGCTATGCTGCACTTTTTGTGATATTTAATTAAAGATCAACTTTATACATATGTATATTAATAGTATAACTAGTTATATCTGTATAACTCCATGTAGTAATAGTAATCAAAATATGGTAACACGGCCTTTACTTACATTGCAGTGCCCTTAGCCATTACGTGGAAAAAAGCTGAACTCCTGAGAACCAAAAGCACTTTAATGCAGCAGTTCCTGGGCACCGTTTTAATGGTGGGTGAAACGTCCTGAGCCATAATGCCTACCAGATTATAAGGGGTGCCTGGAATTTATGATTTTCTCTGTATTTTTTTTAGAAAAACCACAACAGAAACAGCAAGAGCAAATTGAGGATTTTAAAGGCACAAAATCCGCCTGGCAGCAAAATGTTCAGAAGCAGTTTCAGTCTTTTAAAAAGAAATGGCCCCTTTTTCCACTTTCTTCTCACAGAATATCCTCTTGCCTGCTGCATGTACATAAAGATCGGTTGGTAAAAGCCCAGAAACACATTGACTTTGTGTTGCAGCCTAAGACACACTTTATTAAACTTTGCTCCAAAATGCTAATGTCGGCTGTTAGATGAAACCCCCAATTCAGTGCATCCGTGTATGCTGAAAACTTCAAATATATTGGTAGTTTTGCAGGGAGCTCTGATGGGGTCGAGGTCTGCCACCAGCGGCAGAGGACAGCGGGTGCAAACATAACCAAGACAGGTTATCCAAAATAGCATAATTACAAAAACCCTGAAGCGAGAGGACAAAAGGAGGAAGACGGAGCATAGGCACACCAAGCATGTGTCTGATTCGGGGGCCATTTCTTATTGTGCCCTTACTGACATAGGTGCCCCAAAGGTACTGTACATAGTGGTCTAACAGGAACAACATCACAGGATGACATAATAGCTACACGGCAGCAAAATTTTATGGATAAAAATCCTGGAGATAAGTGAAAGAGGACATAAACGGCTGCTGCAGTCACTCCTACCCTTCACTGTACGCAAGGTCTGCAAGCAAAAGCCAAAAGCAGGCTAACGATGTTCACCAGGTCAGGGGTAAACATCACTGCATCCACGGCATACGCTCAATCTGTTGTCCTGGGGCCAGCAATGAGAGCTGACATCGGTACTGATATGACTGGCTGCTTCCTTTCAGGTAGTTAGGTTGGAGTGTGAGGTCTGTAGTGACCCCTTCCCTCTCTCGTCTCTCTCCAGTTCACCCAGCTGACCCCGTTTAAACTCTAACAAGGTGATACTTCCAATCAGGGTCAGCAGGTCTTGCCTGGAGCACGTGCAGGAATAGGGCTAGCAACGGTTGCCATGGACACATAAAAGTATCCAAACCCCACCTCCGGCTGTTGCTCCGCCTCCTGATCCGCCTCCTGCCCCGCCTCCTGCTCTGCCTCCTGCAGGTGCACAGTAGCACTGAAAATGTGTCCCCAAAAAAATTAAGCATTGAAATTTTTGGAAATGATTCGGAAAAGCACTGGGAAATATAGCCACTTGTCTCACATCACAGATCATTTGTTATACATTTGAGTTTATTTTAGCACAAAAGAAGCAATGATGCATGGTGCAGACTGATTTTAAGGTGTTACCAGTTCATAGAGGTACATTGGTGCTTAAGATTATTCGAATAAAACCTGCTTTGGTGGAAATATAAGACACTAACATAATCAATGGGGTGGGAACCTTGCATTAAACATGTGTGTTTGGATCATATTGCTAGGTGTGTTTTACTATAACCATGGAGTAATCTGTGGGTACCTAACTATCGGGAACATATATTTCTGTAAATATTAGAAGATTTCTTATGGCAATTTTTAAACTTGCCCAGTTTGTATTTTACTGTAAGGCGAATGCAAAGCAATTCAATGTTTTATGCTGAGGTAATAATAAAAATTGTAAATATTTTGAAGTGTCTCATAGTACATCAGGTAACAGTTGATTTTTCGATATTTTATTTTCGTATTTGTGTTGTTGAACATACTGAGAACTGAAAGATATGCTGTATACAGGATGTACATCTGCCATGCTATATTGGGTAGTTTATTATTCTACAGAAACTCTGCCTTTGCTGTAATACACAGCAGTTCTGTCTATTTAAAGCACGTTGAATACATTATACATTAACACTCACCCACAGGGTGAGTTCAGCGCCCAGAGTCCATAAAAATAGTTTATATGCCGTATTTTATAATCATTCTGTTAAAACATTGATCAGTCATTCCTAATTCCTAATTACGCCTCTTAATGGCCTGGATTATGTTCAGATTAGGGGTGCAGTTCTTGGCAGAATGGCTCTTAATATCTTTTTTGTGGGCAATTAAAAGCCAATTATAACTTAATCTACAGCTTACAGAGTCTTGCTGTGAGAAGGAAGAAAGTTTGCAGCCATCAAAGATACGAACGGGTGTTTGCATTCATTTTTCAATATAAGGTCTGGGTGTGTATACAAACACCGCAGAACAAGAGACATGCATGTTACAGAAATACATGATGCAGAATATGTTTGATTTGCACAGCTTATGCCATACTTTTATCTCTTTTGGGTAACTTGAGTGGGCACAAATAATGCAGTAGTACACTCTTACTGAATGCATTAATTAACCAGTAACTAAGTGTTAGTTACATACTGATTGCATTCTTGTTCATCTTTAATCAATCATAACAGTATTATGTATCACATATTTCATGCAGTTCCTATATTTGTCCATGATTCGTCCTTGAGTAGCAACCGAGTTACTAAGTTACTCGTGCCCTGTGTTACCACCCTTCACGCTAATTGAAAGTTTGGGGACCTGACCCTCGAGAGCAGGAAGCGATGTCATGTAAGAGGCCCCTTGTCCTGAAATTGTGTTTGCAGAGGTTTACAGCTTTGATCCAGCACACAAGGTACCCCTCTCTGTGTATTCACTATAGAGAGCGCATATAAATACATAGACACCCAGAGTATTTATTTATTAGCACTGCTGTCTCACCATCTCTAGCCATAACCCTACTCTGTGCTTTCAGTTTGTTTGCTTGTCTCAGCCTTCGGTGAATGTCCATATATGACCCTGCCAGCCATGATACTATTCAGTTTTACAGTCCTGGATTTATAACTGGGTATGTTGGTGCTGGAGTTCATTTGAGAGGAAATAAACAGTCATTCTTCAGCATAAACGGTGTCCCTGCTGCTCTTTGATAGGGCTGGGTGGTACATGCCTTTGATAGAGCCAGACGTGTAGCTGTGCGGTGGAGACCTTCCCTTTCAAATGGACCCGGAACAGTTACCTGGAGTAGCAATACCAACACAGAGATGATTAAAGTGCCGTCTTATGCAAAGGATGACAAAAACTAAGTCTGGTAAAGACTCTGATTGATATACAGATTGATATATTCTGCTGTCAAGTTTTAAAAATGCCTTCTTGCTTTTTGCATGTTTTCTATCATGCTAATGTTACCTTTTTTGATTCAACCATTTGGTTAGTAATTTAAAAAGGCTTTTGGTTGTACGTGTCCGTACAGAACACACCCAATTATCGTAATACTGAAAACTGCTCAGCAGTTCGCCGAAAACACTAAAGTGAAAGGAAATGCTTGGAGTAGATCCCACTGTGCAGTGCAAGTGTTTGTGAAGCTGGGCCTGAAGCTGAGAGCAAGGCGCTGCCACGGGAGGCCCTGAGCACGGCGGCAAGGCGTGTCCCCAGCGGTCAGGGCTCACGAAGCCCCCCCGGGGGCACTGCGAGGCAGGTCGATTCATCTCATCCATCCATCCATGCATCCCACTGCTTTTCCAGTACAGGGTCACGGTGAACCTGCAGCCTATCCCAGGAAGCAGGGGGCGGGAGGCAGGGACCACAGTGGATGGGATGGTGTCCATCAAAGAAAAGCTAAACATGTGACCAAAACCCAAAGTGTCACTTAGCTTTGTCTGATTTTTCCGTGGCCCCTTAATTAATAAACACCAATTATCTCTTGTATTGTTTACATTTTCTATAATAATAGATTATAGAATTATAGAAAATTTCCCCATTTTCTGCTCTCCTTCGCATTTCATTTCTTTCCCTTTAAGTCTTGATTTATCCTCTCTTTCATTGTACGCTAACAGGCACAGCCTATTACCCGCCACCTCAGGGACATGGGCTTTGCTGACTTCGTGCCACTGCCGTTCTCATCCTCACCGCTCCCTTACATTTTTAAGGGACATTTGACCCTTTTTCCTACACATCAACTTGCTTGTTTTTTATAGATCATACATGTTTGCATTTGGATGTGTGTGAAGTTTTCATAGAGAATTTAGGGTGAATTCCAATTGTATTTGATTGCAATTAGAGTCACATAAAGGGGTCAGTTGCAAGACAAGACTGGTCTGATCAGTATGTGCCATGTTCTTGTGAAGGAGTGCACACACACACACACACACACACACACGCACACACATACACACATATACATAGTCCAAGTATTCATATCTTTGTGGGGACTCTCCATCCATTTCTATGGGCATAACACTTATCCCGACTTTGATAACCCTAACCCCTAACCCAGCCCTAATCTTAATCATAAGTATGCAAAAAGAAATACAAAACTTTTGGCTATTTTAGTTCTTTGATTGCATTCACACAATGTAATAATTACAAACACACACACAAACACATACTTTTTTATATTTGCATGAACGATTCTGCCATATTTTCAGTCATATTAGATCTTCACTTGTATCTGATCTTCACTCGTGTCTGATCTTCGCTCATATAAGATTAGCCGTCTTTTTTAGCAGCTGCTCTGATTGGAGATGTCAGCCAAATACATGACCTGACATATCTCTGGTGAGATTTTAATAACGGAATTTCAAAAGAAGAAATTATTCAAATGAAGCTGTTTCAGAAGACGCACACGTTCCATTGCTGGAGCTGTTCACTGTGACTCGTGACATTTTCATTTAGGGCAGGTGGCAATTTGACACGCAGTGTGAGATGTCACACCATCTCCGCACTTACCGGACGCGGTGCCTGCCCACGCGTCCCACGTCGCCCCCTCCTGGCCCCTCCTGAGTGCCATTTACACAACAGTGTGTATTACAGGCAGCTCCGTGTTGAAAACCCTTTTTAAAACTGTCAATCGACTGCTTGGGCTGAGAAATGAGTATGAGTCAAGTGCTCTTATGTGGGTAGCTTTGGCAGTGACACGAGCTGCGTTTCTTATTTTGGTAGCCGCCAGCCAAAGCTCCTGATAACACCATTTTTACCATCAAATATTTAATAAAAACAGGGTAAAGCGACCTAGATAACTCAGGCACCTAATGAGGATACTCCTCATTCCAATCCGTCATCCACTGGCTCCTGTCATCCTTATGCAAACATCTATCATTTTATCAGGACACCCCAAAAACAGAGAAAGGGCATCATGTGAACATCACAGATCCGGGCAGTTTGTGGTATGTGTGTTTTGCTGTCGCCTGTACCCAGGTGTATGAGGTGAGGAAGATTAGCCAAACATTCCCACCAAACAGAATGATGTACTCGCGTTATCTTGTATGCGGAGAACAGTCACTATAACCTACACAATAGGGCAGATAATGATGAGAACTTAGCAGGACGGAGCGAGCTTCCCTGTGTATTACAAGACGTTAGGATCAGTTCCTGTCCTGCCCTGGTCCATGTGTCATTTCCCTGTTTGGCCACTGGGTGTCTAGTTTTTGTGTTAGTTTTCCTTGAGGTTACTTTCAGTTAGTTCATGTTTTACCTGTTTTTATCTTCTGGTTCCCGATTTGTGTTGTGCTCGTTAATAAACCCCTTTTGTTGAACCACTACCTGTATCGTCCCTCCTTTTTGATTCTCCGCCACAACAGAATGACCGACTCACAGGGATAAATACCCTGGCACTAGCAAACGTGCGGCTGGGTCGGGACCTGTATCCCTCAGCTCCTCTCCATTTCCCAGTCCAGTAGAGGGACCCGCTCCCAGTGTTCGGGTGGGTGACCTTTGTGCCCTTCAAGAGCCATGGAAAAACCTGCTACACCACCCAGCCATTCTCCTATCAGCGTCGTTGTTGAGATGTCCCTCGTGTCACCTATTGGGGAGGTACATAGGTTCAAAGGAGTCCTTCTGCACCGTAAGGACCTGGTCAAGTCACCTAAGTTTTCTAAGCCTCATTTCCCAGTTTGGCCAGCAGATATTGCTGGTCATCTCGACCCCCGCACTTTTCCAGGATACTGCTCCTAGTGGTTCCCTGGTCCCCTGGCCCCCGTGTGACTTAATGGGCTAAGCAGGTGGTTTTCACCCCGTTTTGACTTTTGTTGGGTGTTCAAGGCTAACTGGAGTGTAGGGCTGGGCGATATCATATCGATGCTGACTGGCCAAACATTTGGCTGGTAAAAAGAATAGCAGTGCGACTAAAATATTAATGAGATGTATTTTGTGATACCCAAACTTAGGAATCTGTAAAAAATTGGCATATTTTTATGTTTTAAATTTGGTTAGTACAGCACACCGATAATATTGTATTGGTATCCAGGAACAGCTCAGCAGCCACAACATGTTTTAAAAGAAAAGATATTGTGGATAAACAAGGTAAAAAGATATCAATGGTCTGAGGCGTTTATGAAACATAAGGATATGTCAAATTTATAATGTTTACTAAGTTTGAACGTCATAAAATGCTTCCTTAATATTTTAGCCATACTACTGACCTGCTTAAAAAATTGTGGGCATATATAAATCAACAGTCTCACCTGTGATCTGAAGCCCAGGTGATTATTGCGGATATATAATATAATATTGATATTATATCGCCCAGTCCTACCAGAAACCAACCTCAGCTATGTTTGTCTTTTTGACTATTTGTTTCGTTATATTCTTGATCTATGCTTTGGTGTTATGGTTCAGTGTTGTTCCTTGTTTTTAGTAATGCTTATATACCCTTGTTTTCTAGTCTCCCTTGGTGTTGATCCTCAGTTAATTGACCTCATCTGCTCTTCCTTGCCCCCAGTTTGTAATAGTCCACACCTGCCCTGGTGTTAGTTGTAGTTGTTACTGTGTTAGTCCTGTGTCATTAGTGTTTTACTCCTTGCTTAGTTCCCATATGTC
Source organism: Hyperopisus bebe (assembly GCA_026777045.1). Lineage (NCBI taxonomy): Eukaryota > Metazoa > Chordata > Actinopteri > Osteoglossiformes > Mormyridae > Hyperopisus > Hyperopisus bebe. Next base: position 6,244,943 of record JAODJW010000002.1, read on the forward strand.
TTTCACGTTTTAGTGTTTGTTTTCCTTGTGGTTAGTTTAAGGTCATGTTTTACCTGTTTTCTTTTGTCCCCTGATGGCTCCTCTTTTGCTGGTTCTTCATTTGTGTTCTGTTTATTAATAAATCTCTTTTGTTGAGAGTCACCATGTGGATCGTCCCTCCTTCATGATGCTCCGCAATAGCAGGACGGCACAGCAGGAACCCGCTAATCTTCCTGATTTACCCAAAGATAAAACTGGGCGTAAGAGGGAACTGGGACAAAGATCAGTTTGTAGTAGGAGTGACATCCTCTGAAAAGACAAACTTCTAAAAAATATGTAAAAAGCACAAGGATAAAGGATTGGCAGGGAGAACAATGGAAGAACAGAAGCGTAAGATATAACGCAAGGCAGCAGTATAGCGCGAGAAAGCTTATCTGAGAAATGCTTTCCAAGCATATACATGCATGCAGAAATAATACTGCAGTCGCTGGTGTCTCTATGTGGGAATAATAAATATCACACAGTTATTAACGGGCTTAACAGTCATACTGCAACACACACACACACACGTGCACACGTACGTGCATGGGTGTACACACACAGACACACGCGCACACACAGAGTTATGCTGCTATATTTGTGAACACTTTCCACTGACATCTATTTTACACCAAAAAACAGGCTATAACCCCAAACCACGAAACTCAGAAACATGTATAACAAACAGACCATTTGTCTCACTTTTTTAAACAGAGGCAGTTGGGAAAAAGGTGTGATTGTTCCAGGTTTTGTACTGACAAGATTGCTGAATCCATCTGTCGACAGACGCACGGGTACTCTCACACATTTAAGGCCAAGCTTCTCTTCTCATCGCCCCTGGGGTGGGGGAGTGGGGGGCTCAGCTATCAGAAGTGTGAAGTGGAGAATAGGGCCTGGGGGGGGGGGGGGGGCCCCCAAGCCTTGGCCACTGCCTGTGCAGGGGAAAGATGGACATGGGTTTGTAGCAAATGTGACAGGTTTAGGCCCAAAATCCCCAAGCTTTGTCACCAATGGCAGATTTACCTGATACTGACACAGGAACGGTGTGTAATGGTGCAAGAATTGAAGGCCATCTCCTTCAGACCTTGAAGCGTTCAAATTGTGGTATGGTGATTATATTAAAACCATAACCCTATCCTACACAAGGAGCACTGAACCCTGGGGGGTCAACCTGTACCCACTGAATACGGCATAGAAGAGAAAGGCGATAGAATAGGAAGAGGAACAGGAAACCAGGGGTCTGAAACATCAGGGAGTCTGTATTGGGAGTCTGACACATCAGGTAGTCTGTATTGGGAGTCTGATAAATCAGGGAGTCTGATAAATCAGGGAGTCAGTATTGGGAGTCTGAAACATTAGGGAGTCTGTATCTGGGATCTGAAACATCGGTGGAGTCTGTATTGGGAGTCTGAAACATCAGGTAGTCTGTATTGGGAGTCTGATAAATCAGGGAGTCTGTATCGGGAGTCTGATAAATCAGGGAGTCTGTATCGGGAGTCTGTACCTGGGATCTGAAACATCAGTGGAGTCTGTATTGGGAGTCTGAAACATCAGGGAGTCTGTACCGTGGATCTGAAACATCAGGGAGTCTGTATGGGGTCTGACACATCAAGGAATCTCTGCTAGTGGCCTGACACACTGTGGAGTCTTTACCAGGGAGTCTGTACAAGGAGTCTGAAACACCAGGAGTGTTTTTATTCCCTTAAAGGATATTAAACAGCTTCTTTAATTCCTGCAGCCACCATCTAATTAAAAGAATGCATGTTAATTGGTGCCTCTAGCAGATTAATTAAAGCTATCGGCTCTCCCATTCCCAGCACTGTTAAGCAGTTCTGTGAGGGAAAAGCCCATGAGAAAGGCTTCTAATGTGCCATTTTCCCTCCATGCCATCCCCCACCTTGTGCAAGTTAGATAGGGACTGACAGACAGAGAGTAAGAAAGGCACTGCAGGAGGCAGTAAATTAAGATAAAACTGACTTGCAGTTTGTATTTACCTGTAAAATCAGCATGATAATGAATGTACAGCACTGCAGGCGAGACTTGTTAAACTAGCAGGATATTACATGAACGAGTGTGGCAGGGCTGCGACCAACCTCCCAGTGTCATCTCCTAATGAGGTACAGCCACCAAAGTCACACTGCCAGGGAGGCCTGTCACGCTGAGAGCCACACGCCACAGTGTGCTGGTAAGACGCGCTTCCTCACCGCGGCAAAAACCAAGGATTTCTCACTCATTTCATGGGAACTACCCACAGCTGTGGGCTGGAGGAATCGCGGAGGAGGAGGTGTGGAGGAGGAGGTGCGGAGGAGAAGGGAAATAAGCCACATTACCATAGCGACCCCACTCTCCTCCATCCTGAGCTCTCCATCTCTTTTTGCTGTTTCCACCCTAATCTTTAAAAGTAATAGGGGGATTAAATTGATCTGAGGCATGTGCTCACTGTGTGTGCACTGACTGAAGAGTAGGAGCATGTGGGGCCCCACCAGCGGGCTGAGATGTCAGTCAAACAGTGCATAACCCCGAAGCCTCAATAATATCACTAATGCCGTCGGCTCATTTGAAAACCCTGTTTGTGCAGGAAGACTCGGCCTCTGTAAGGCCCTCATGAGAGAGTGATGAGCACATCACACGTCCAGTGCGGAGGAGTCGTTCTTTAACCTTGAGAGGTTTCTGCTGTTTGGCCAGAGGCAAATGTGGAGGCTTGGTGGAGCACGACAGGCACATGGATGAAGGCCACACGAATCATCTCATGTAGAAAAAGATGAATAAATAAACAGTACAATTCTGCCTCTGATTTTCACACTGGAGTTAGAGTGTTATACATGCTCTGCGCATTTTTGTGCCTGACGTCAAATTGTACGCGGTGCCCTAAAAATCAGGCTCTGGCCCTTTAAATGTAACGTGCGCCTCCACCTGCGCGCTTTCCCCGCCCCTTCACGCCGCGCGCGCTCAGGTGTTGGCGCTAAGCTCCTCCTCCCCGGAGTGCTCGGGAGCGGGCAGGAACCAAAACAGCGAGTAAGTCCTCTGGGTTGTTACTTTTACTGTTTTATGTTTTTAACTATCAACGCTTTAGTGGGTGTTTTAACAGCATTTCGATGGTTGGTCGCTTTTGGAAAAGTGCCTTCTTCCCGTGTCTCGTTCTGCTTTGACTGCTACAGTTAAATGACAGGAGAAACCTGTCTTTCACTTGAGCTCCAGACTTCACCCATTCGTGGAGAAATTAAATTAATATTTTGAGTCTGAAGTCACAGTGGTAAAAGCAAACGTCTTCAAAACGTAGTGGCAAATGTATAGTGACAGCGCTGGCTGACATTTGTAAAGAACACATAAAGAAACCGGGGATATATTTATGGTTTTTCAGAATCTATTTTAATAATACCAGGCAGCTGTATGTATTTAATGAATGAAAAAAGCTTTTCAAACAGGATTGAGTGATCACTTTCTCTTAACAATTAACTTTTATGTCTGGCTATGTGGGAAGCTTTTTCCAGATCTTTTCAGCAAATGAAATCTAATTATTCTTACAACAAGGCTACTCTTACTGATTATGACACAATAACTAAAAAGCACTGAGAAGTATTTCGATTATGTGTTCATCACTGTTCATTTAGCTGTTGGATTTAATACTAATAAAAATATAAAACAATTTGAACATATAAATGGCACAATATTGATAGATGAAGCACATTAAAGAAGCATTTTGTCCCTGATGAGTCAGATTCCAGAATCCCTTCTTCATTATGGTAATAATCACTATGGTGGGAAAATTGCAGAATTGCCAAAGCATTGATGATGTCATGTGCTGTAACATCATAGATAGACAGGTCACACTGACTTGGACTTCAAAGCGGACACAGAGTGTGAAAAAAGGAGGGTCTTGGTCATACCACGTCCTTCAGACAGACGCTAGAAAGGACAGTGAGACTGGTGTGCTGACATCTACATAGGCAGATTCTGAGAAATTACTTTTATCGTTATTTATTATTTTCTATATCTTGAGTAATTTTTAAAGGGCTAATCTAAAATGATTAGCCCCAGATAAACAGTAAAATATTCAGAAATTAAATAGTTCAGTTCAGTTTGTGGAGAAAAGAGTGCAGATGGTGCAATTTTCTCAGGGATACATAGTGTAATCACAGCAAAATTAATTTGGGGCTGCCTTCCTGGAAAATGAGACCTTCCGTAATCGTTCCAACACACCCCCTCTGGCCCGGATTTTCTGCTCAGCCGACATGGCTGGCTGCCTGTTATTTCTGGGTCAGTCTGCTGTCATCGGCAGGATTGACTGTTATATTTTTGCTGGGGTAATGAGACATTTTTCTAAGATTGCGCAAGAAAAAAATAGGAGATGTGTCTCCCCTGACTTTACTAGTTCTGTTATCACCTAGACTGGAGGTGCTTTTGGACATAGTGTATGAACCGAATAATCATTTGTATTATGTATTATTATTGTATTAAACAACCATAAAGCCTTAAGTCTCCATACATAGACTGGTATAGATGTGTCACCTGCAATATACTATTTCTCACATATAAGTGTATGTGTATGATAGGTGCCAGTACTCCTAAGAGTAAACCATATAGTACTGTGTAATACTGACCCACTTCAAGCACCTGATACTATCATTTAGTATTCCAAAAAAGAAATTATAATATAAATAAGAATCAGTATTAAGTATTGTTGAAGTAACCAGAGCTGATAATAAATGTTAATAAGTTATAGTATTAATGCAGTTACACAACTACCTTCACCGCTTAACATTTTTGAGGTTCTCGCTTCTGGCTTGTGGTTAACTCATAACCTTAGGAATCTCTGCATACTCCTCATTGGTATGGAGTCATCTGGAGTTCAACACAGCTAACCATATGATACTATATGCATCAGGTATCCTGCTTTCTGTATGCAACCACATTACACAATAAGGGGTTTTTGCAGTGTAGCATGATATGAAAAACTCAACACCAGCTATGTAAATCATGATTTATCTTACAGGACAGGACAATTTTTGGTAACACTTTACTTGAGAGGGCACAAATAATGTAGTACACTCTTACTTAATGTATTAATTAACCAGAAATGATGTGTTAGTTACTTACTAATTCCCTGTTTGTTCATCATTAATCAATCATAATGATTCATCTACTATATTTGTAAAGTTACTATATTTGTTCATGATCTGTACTTGAGTAGTAACTGAGTTACTAAGTTACTTACGGCTCCTCAGTAAATTTTCCCTTCAGTATCATAGCAGCTGGATAAATCTAAAATCATAGCTTAAGCCTACAGTGAAAAAACAATTCTCCAGCTTTATTTGGATGACATTATTGAGCTGCTCATTTGTAAATAAGCTAGGAAAACAGTTTTGAATTAAACCTTAATCCCTAATTCTTTTGATACCACGTGGCAACCAACTTATTGATCAATGCTGATTTTTAGTTTAGCCCATTTATGTTGTGTTGTATACTCACACAGTTTCTAATTTTCCTTGGGTGAAAGACGGAGAACAGGTGGAAAATGGTGGAATTCAATGTTGAGTTGCCTTGCTGTGGACCTGTGGTACATAATTAATTCACTGACACAGATATCCATTGAGAAAATGTACCAGCTGTGGATACCATCATGCCTTGTTGGCAGCTTGCAGTAGGCCTAAATGAGACTGGCCAGGACCAGTAGACCAGAGGTGGGACAGTGAGGCAGATATCCCACCTCAGGCATTTCGATTCCAGGGGTGCTGATGAGGGATAACTGGGAAGGGTGGTGATGGCCAGGCTTGGACAGTATTATGGTAATACCGTAAAGCAGTGTTTCCCAACCCAATCCTCAGGGACCCCAGGTAGTCCATATTTTTTCTCCTTCCCAGCTTCCAACCAATAAAGAACTCAGAATACCTGGCATGGGTATGTTGGGAGCCGGAAGAAAACAAAAATATGGACTGTCTGGGGTCCCTGAGGACTGGGTTTTGAAACACTGCCGTAAAGCATGGTATACATGGCATTATTTTCAGTTAAAAATACGCCAACCAACTTCGACAATTTTTATCGGGAAATACCGAAGTAACATTGTTTCGTGAAATATCGTCAAAATACCACAGTCTAATGTTTGGATTTTCTGACAGCATTAAATGTTAGATTCTGCCCAAGCCTAGTGCTGGCGAGAGGGGAGGGGATTGTGGCAAGATTTATCTGCTGGTTAGAGAGGGGGCTAAAACTTTTTGCCAGCAAATTTTACTGCCGCTGAATAGTGTAACGGCAAATATCTGGGACGCTGCGGATCATTTGTTGGTGTCAGGTAGCTGCTGTCAGTTTGTGTCCCAGAACATCTCCTGTGGTAGCATGTGATACGAGCGGGAAAAGGAGACTGTCAGGGTCAGTTAATAGACGGAGCTGCTCGCTTTATTGTCTGTATCTTCATAAGTAGGTTGTGAATTCATCTGGAGGCAAGAAGGTAATTTGTGAAGGTAGGAGGAGAAAGAGCTCAGAACAGCTTCTTATTGGCTGCAGGCCAGAGCTTTATCTGAATGGATAATGCTGGCCAACCTCCCCTCTCGTGAGCTTGGGTGTTGCTGCATCGCCATGGAGACGGATGACCCGCCCAGTGCCACACATGACTCAGGAATTCAGCTGACATTCAGCAAACTAACTGCCTTGTTAGGGCTCAAAAGTTCCGTGGACAATCTGGGAAGCAATGCTTTGAGTATTTCTTCTGTTTTTAAGACTTATTAAATAATTGTTTATGGGGATGCCATAATTATTTCAAAAGGTTGTCTGGTGGCTTAGAACATATCAATGTTTCAAACTTTCTGGTGCAGTACCTAAATGAATTATGTATGCAATATAGTGCAGTACTGTTTGTTTATTCTTAAATATTCTGTGTGAAGGTATTTAATACAGAATTAAACTCTCACTGTTCTACAAGTCAACGAGTTTTCCATATGACAACGCCTCAACTGCCTGTACCTTTAGCCAGGACATGGCTGCCTGGATGAAAAAAAATCCAGTAGTTATTTCAATTCTTACTCTATGAAAACTACCAAATGTAGCATCAAGATTCATTTTTTAGAAAAGGCATGAAAGGCGAACATATTCCTTAATTTACTCGAGACTTTAACCACAGCTGATAATATAATATTTACAGCAGCCTCTGACGTCTGATCGTGGATTAAATAGCATTAAGGCCGTCCTGCAGACCATCTGAATGGAAACCTGAACCAAGTCCATAACATACCAACTTCCATTATTTACTTCATGTACTATGATAATAATACTTTTGTTTATCTCTTTGGGGAGATTCTCTTTTTGCCGACCCCATCTTGCTCTTCCTTCGCCGTGAAGGCAGCGGCGCCCGAGGAGCTGGGGGTTAAGGGCCTCACTCAAGGGGCCACAGACATGTGCCTGTTAAGTTGAAGCCAAGCATGAACCGGCGACTTTCTGATCACAAGCGTGGAGGCTTATACATTGTATATGTACAGCCTGTTAGGTTTTCAGTGAGGTACTGCTTGTTTGGAAAAGATATATACATGAAATCTGGTTAGTGCAGTTGAAACAATAAAGAACAATTTTGGGTGTTTCCTGAAAACAATTCCTAGCACTAAGATGCAATGTAAGTTCCTGTTACTGGATTCCTCCAGGAAACACATTGCTTTCATCCATAAAATTAATGGTTCCTTGACCTTTCTGTAGAAGGTTCCCTGTAAGCCTCAGAGTGGATGGCCAATTGTCCTCAGAGCGTAGCTTTTAATGACCAATGTCCATTGAGTCTCTGCAGTTGGGTGATGTTCCCATTTATTACAAATCTTCAGTTAACATAAAAGGGACTTTTATCTTTAGCATACAACACTTGTGCTGTATAATGTACTGGCAGCGTGCTGTTTGTAACATGCTGTCTACAGGTGGTACGCTAAGAAATATGTTCCCTCTGCCATCCACCCCGTCCAAGCGGAAAACACCCAGTCATACCCACCTGTCCTCACGTGACCATATACCCACCTGTCCTCACGTGACCATATATCCACCTATCCTCACGTGATCAAGTGGCCAAAATACATAATACACCCTATAAAGTTATAAATGGCTCCCGCACTGTCCTCATCAGTTTTATGAATTCTTTCTAATCTTCTTTAAAATATCCTCTGCAGTAGTTCTGCAGTGATTTAATATTTATTATCACTGGGAGGCTTGTTGAATAACACCGATTTTAGTGTCTTTGTTTATGACGGACTCTCTGACGCATAAAATGAAGACCGAACTAGATGAATGATCCAGCCCATCCACTGAAAACAGGAACAGGCATTAAAGCGCTGTTGTGGCCAGAGGTGAGATGCCAAGACCGTAATATTAGGATATTAGGAATGGATGGTGCACTGACCAGGTCCACTGGCGGTACTGTGACTCAGCTTGGCAAGGTGATACAAATCGAGCAATGTCTGCCGTTAGTGACCCTGTTTGACTTTTGGGTTTTTTCCAGTTAACCAAGTTCTGAAAAAATGTAGAAGTTCTGCATTAAATAAGAAAGATAACAAAGAACCTCGTTGACATGAGGCTGGTGTCTCCATTTCAGGAGCAAGAATCCAGTGACTGATCATCAGTGATAATTTAGCTCAGTCACCCTCATTAGTGAAATACGCATTACTTTGTATATTCTGTTTTGTTTTGTCCCAAATGGCCAAAGTTCTAATGGTCTTTTGAATTTTCTTTCTTCTCATTCCTGCCCCAGTTTGTTTCGTGTTTGTGTGCCTGTGCCATCCGCATGAGACCTTAAAGGGGCCGTAATACCCCTGAGAAAAACATGGCCTTCCCCAAATTGACAAGGCCCCCTTCCCTGAGTCACGCGGCACCATTTTCCTCATTGTCCCCAGGCGCTGTCATGATCCGTAAATGCCACTTTGGAAAATGTTATTTGCTTTGCCTCCTCCTCCAAAAAAAAAAAAAACAGAAATAGATATGCTCCACCATTTTTACACATATTTATTTTGACCTGTTTTTACTTTATTTCATTTCAAAATAGAGGAGTACCCAAAATACCCAGAATGAAAAATAGACGTATAATGTTGCCGATGTGTTACTTGGCTGCCTTTCTTCTTGAAGGCAGGGGACATTCTACAATTTGCATGATCTGGAAAACAACAAACCATCACCCTCGTTTCTCACACGCTCTGTGTCAAGTGGCATCATGACACACACACACGCTTCGAAGTGTGAGCTTCCCTGCAGAAACACAGACAGAAGAACCTTAAGCATTGAGTGCGGGCAGGAAAATAACAGGCAGAGACTTCAGCTTTTACCATGCTTGGTACCTTAATGGCACCTGTCGACACCCCTGTACCAGATAAGGGCTGGGAGAGATGGAGAGATGGAGAGATGGAGAGATGGATATTCTCATTTGGCATTTTTCTCAACTGTGTACTATAAGTGCTTTGCCTGAGAATCGTTCTGACATCAGGGTTAAAGTTTTAGACCCTGACCAAAATCATACCATCCATCCATCCATCCATCCATCCATCCATCCACTCGTCCATCCATCCATCCATCCATCCATCCAGTACAGGGTCCCTGGGTGTTCTGAGCCTATCCCAGGCAGCATATTACCATGCAGGCAGGCGTCTTGGATCGGAAAGCATCCATCATAGAATACAAATTATTTGTCTGAGTTTAGTATTCTTGCTTACAATGCAATTAATAATTTTAATTCCACATGTCAATTTATTTAAATGACAGTTAACAGAATAATGACACGCCATGACTTGAAAAGACATTGTGCAAAACACAGTCATGAATAACAGTATCCTGATATTTAATTAAGTTATAATTATAGTGAATGTGTTTTTTCAATGAGGCAGTGGCTCAGTCAAGACCAATAATAGTGTTAATGCTTAGTTAAACTGGAATGTTATAGGCATCAAATTATTGCAGGCATATCTAATTAGTTGAATTGATAAAAATGTAACAATTATTAGGATAGTTTCTTCCCATCTATCACTCTATTCTTTTTTGCTTATATAACTTGTGAGTGCTTTTTATTATTAGTACATGCAGTTTAATTTAACACCCATTCTAATAATAATGTCATTGTTTCAAGTTTTAAACGGATCCTTACAGGTGTGCTTTCGGATGTTGGGTAATTATAAGCAAACCTACCTTCTCACTCTCTACTTTTAACTATGCAGACAAATGTTGTCTTTCTTCAGTTTTTTTTCTAATTTCTATTCACCTAAAAAAATATATTTTTTTAGGATTACATTTATATGACATCAAAAAGTCCAGGAGAAGCTACTTTTAATAAGCGATAAATACTGTGTAATAATCAGCATGGAGACTGCAGGGATCCTCTAATATCAGAGATGTCAGTGTAACGCGTCACATGTAGTCATGAATGCCACTGCCCCAGATAGGTGTTAGTGTAGAGGACGTGTGCATTGTGGTGGTTTGGGCCATTACCGAGTCTTCTGAAGAAATTGTTACCAAATTAAATAAGGAGAGCCCTTTAATTGAGAAATCTTAGATATATGTTGAGAAGCAACACCAGACTGTGGAAACTGTGGAGATTGTTTGCGGCTTCGTCATCTTTGTGACTCCTGCCAGCCTTCGGCGTTTTAAGAGGTGTGAGCTGACGTGAGCAGTAAGGAGAGATTTCGGCAGGAGTTAGCAAGGCCCACCTGAATACTGAGTGCATTGTGTTCCCCACAGTTACTTAAATCAGTCAGCATTGCGACACATCACTCCAGAATGCCATAGCAGATGCGGGCTGAGAGTGTCTTATCAAAGGGTCTGTTTTACCACATTTCCCAGAAGAAAATCTCCTTCCTTTTCTAGAGCAGGCATTCTAGATCTGTACTGATAATATGACGCAGAGAAGCAAGACTTACTGATGAAACAATGCAGTGGCATCTGGATGCTTTTGCAGACTACACAGAGCCTATGTGCAGTGTAGATACTCATCAGGTACTCTGCCATATCCCCTCCCTTCCTATCCATAACACTGAGTTCTGTGTCATTCATTCTCACTTCATTTTCCTCTGTCACATATGGTCAACCCACAGTGTGTATATTAGATCTGGAATTGCAGCATCATAAGATTTATCACAGTGAGTCTGTAATACCTGACCTGGCAAGTAAATGATCAAATAAGGTAAAAAAAAAACACACTTGTGATCCATCATTGGTCACTGAGTCAGGTGTCATCATTCTCTGCCTTCTCATGCAGCCAGGGTGCAAATTTGGTTTTATTTTAAGTAGGTTTTTAAATTGAAGTTTCAAACAAAAATGTAGGTGCTGAGTTGGACAGTGTAAGAGATTTAATTGTGAGGCAGAATGTTCTATAAAACACCAGGCCCCTGAAGTTATATATATGCAATAAAGTAATAAATGAAATAACCTTTCGCACGCAGCAAAATTTTATTATAAATATTTCAAATGTATCAGTCTTCCAACTATCCCAGGCAGCACAGGACAGAAGGCTGGGGTGTGTCCTGGATGGGATGCCAGCAAATAATTAACATGAATAAATAAATGGATGTTTGTGAATTAAGCATGAAAAGCTAAAGAAAACAACTTTAAATGTAAAACTGTGGATGTCTGGCTGCTTCTACTGATTTTGTTTGCTTGGATGCTCCTTAAGCCAGTGAGATAAAAAAAAAACAAAAAAAATCATTATCCAACAAGTCGGCAAAATTAAATGTTATTATGACCATGATACTGATACTAAATGTCAGACATTAATAAA
>JAODJW010000002.1:6293141-6309242 GCA_026777045.1 Hyperopisus bebe
ACACCGGCAGCATTAAAAGATCATAACCTTCTAATTTATGCTCACAAATACAACATTGCATCTTTATGAATATATGATTGTGGTAAGATGGAATTGTGGTAACTGGAAACATGGCTAATGAGGCTTTTGCTACATTCACTAGTTAATACATCGACTCTAAGGTACCACTTGAGTAAGTAATGTTCACCTGAGATGCTGACCAGTGAAGGCTGGTTATGACTTTAAAGTCCTCAAGTATACATCTGTATGGGGGAATAACTGATCTTGATGTATAACAATTGTACCGGAAAGCTATCATATATCATATCTCACATCACATCACATCACCAAAGCTGTTCTTGCACAGTTCCCAAAGGGGCAGTTCTTTGAAAAGGCCCCTTGGTGGATTTGTTTTACAGCTGTCTGTTTATCAGAGGGATGTCCTTGGTTTCCTATATACTGGCTGATGGACAGGCCAGTATGCTGCTGTGCTCTGCCTCTTTACGCTGCTGTGCTCTGCCTCTTTACGCTGCTGTGCTCTGCCTCTTTGGGCTGCTGTGCTCTGCCTCTTTACGCTGCTGTGCTCTGCCTCTTTACGCTGCTGTGCTCTGCCTCTTTACGCTGCTGTGCTCTGCCTCTTTGGGCTGCTTCATCCCATTACAGGGGGCACTTATTCATCTTCTTACTCTCAAACTGGGTTTCTTCTTTTTTGGGGGGGTTTCTCCTGTTTTTAGCAAACTTATTTTATGATCTTGAGAAAACAACTTTGGCTATGTTGAGATCATGAGAGAAATAAGACAAAAAATAAGACAATGATGTATGTCCTCCAGGTAAAAAATACAGACAAAGCAGTTGTGTGTTGATATGAATAGGGCATGTTAAAATTTCCTCGCTTTGAGTTTTCTTTCAGTTCTTTAAGTAATAAATGGAAAGCAATCTTATATTTCTCTTTCTTTGATCTGATCCGTGACTCAAATACCGTGATACGAGCCAAACAAAGCTACCTAACGAACGCACTTCTTATATCACACCTACCACGTTACAGGTTTCATTACAGCTCTGTTTGAAATACTTCTCACAAATACAGAGAAAACAATTCGGTAGCTACATATAACCCAAGCTCAACAAACATATGGAACAGCGAGCTAGTTCCAGTAATATCAGACCACAGGGAAACGACATTCTGTGCAACAATATTCTTATGTGGTAGCTACTAACTACAATGTAACTGAAGTAGCAGTAGTGTAATCGACAAAAGATGTAGAGCTAGTTTCAATCTAGCTAGTTTTAACGTGTGATTTAAGGTACGCTTTACACCCGACCTTACGATCGAACTTACACTAAGCTGGTGCAACCCGCTGCTGTACTCCAATGTCCCAACCCATTTGTTGTTACAGCGGATGCATTGATCTTATGTTGGTCCTGTATTGGGGGTCGGCGGAGCCTTTGTCAGAATGGGTCCGGCCATCATGACCCCCTAGTGCTAAACAACCTTCAGATAAATTATTTGTCAGTCCCGGACAAATGTGCATTGCTGTGTGGCTCTGCATGCTCAAGTCCTTACGCTGGGCTGATGAGGTTATGGCCAAGAGGCCCACTCAGTTTGACCTGCTTTGGTTTATGCCATCAGCTTTTGCATTATGGGGTGGGTGTCATACACATTAAGCTATGAACTCGGGTGCAATTATAGCTGAATAAATTAGAATCGGATAAAGAGTTTTTTGTCTCGACAGTTATAATGACAGGACTGATGATAGGAAATTTGACACCAAAGCAAAGGTGCCTGAGCCCTTGGCCTTCTGCTTGCGGTTAGTGAGGAGAAGATCTGTCCATGATGAAGGCTCATTAGCGTACATCAGCTCGCTGGACTTGCAGAATCGGCCCTCTACCCAAAGCCCCCATCATGAACACACTTTGTGTTTCCCCCATAACAGCCTCACTTCGTTAGCCATTATCAAAAAGTTCATCTGCATCTGACAGCACAGTCTATTAAGGATTTACGCAGCCAGCAGCTCGTCCATTGGCCAGCCGTAAAGGGAAACTGCAAAACTTGCAACAAAGGAATGATACCATAGCAGGAATGATAACTGAAATTACCAGTATTTAACAATAACACGTTGGGACGGATGGATGCTTAACATTTCAGAGCCATGCCAGAGAAGAAGAAGATCGGCTTTGGCAGAGAAAGTCTGCTGCTGCGGGGCTGCACCGTGAGGAACACTGACAACGCCGCTGGCATCGTGGTGTACGCAGGTACTGCCGCCTCAGGCTTCCACCTCAGGCCGCCTCTGCCCCAGGTTTATGCCTCAGGCCTCTACCTCTGGCTTCTGCCTCAGGTCTCTGCTTAGGCCTCCTCTTCTGGCTTGTGCCTCAGGTTTCTGCCTCAGGCCTTCTCCTTCGGCTTCCACCTGAGACCTCTGCCTCAGGCCTCCTCCTCTGGCTTCTGCCTCAGATCTCTGCCTCAGGCCTCCTCCTCTGGCTTCTGCCTCAGATCTCTGCCTCAGGCCTCCTCCTTTGGCTATTGCCTCAGATCTCTGCCTCAGACCTCCTCCTTTGGCTTCCGCCACAAGCTTCTGCCTCAGGCCTTTTCCTCTGGCTTCTGCCTCAGGTCTCTGCCTCAGGCCTTCTCCTCTGGCTTCTGCCTCAGGCCTCCTCCTCTGGCTTCTGCCTCAGGACTCCTCCTCTGGCTTTTGCCTCAGGCCTCCTCCACTGGCCTCTGCCTCAGGTCTCTGCCTCTGCTCCTCCCTGTCTCTGTTCACTGCAGCCCTCCACACCTTTAAATGAGTGATGCAGGATATGATTGATTAAAAGTCATTTTCAGTATCTCAGTGGAAGTTAAAGGTGTGTTTGACTGTTCAGTTCAGAGCCTGACACAGATAACAGACCATCCTTTTCCTTATAATCTCACTGAGGCTACATGTCTTGCTCTTCCTAGAGACCATTGATTTATTAATGCTATATGTTCATAATCCCCAGCAGGTAATTTGGGAAAGTGCTGGCTTAGAACGTTTAGCAGTGTATGAGCTGAAAATAATCATGTTGGTCTTAAGAACACCAGGGAACTTCTTCCTCTTGGTTTCTATATTATTTTGATTTTAATCATCATCGAACGGTGACAGTAGGCTTTGCTGATCAAGCAAATTAATGTCTCTGTTGTAGGACATGAGACAAAGGCCATGCTCAACAACAAAGGGCCGAGATACAAGCGCAGCAAGCTGGAGAGGAAGATGAACACTGACGTGCTCTTCTGTGTGGGGATCCTCTTCATCATGTGTCTTATTGGAGCCCTCGGTAAAGTGTCGGGCCGTACATGAAAACCCATGATCGAGTAGAGAGTGAGGAGAAAATGAATGGGTGAAAGAACACAGCTACTCTGCCTCTCTCCACATAGGCCAATACTTCTGGCTGGGAACATTTTCCAGCATCCCCCCATTTGTGCCCCCTGACAGCAACAATGTGTACATTCCTCCATCCTTGTCGGGGTTTTACATCTTCTTCACCATGATCATCCTCCTGCAGGTAGAGGTTACGTGTGTGTCTGTGTGTAAGTTGGCATATTTGAGTGAAATCTCTCCAGCGCCAGCCCCTAAAACGGTAATGTGTCTGAAACCAGCCGCCGTGTCCCGGTTTAACAGGTGTTGATTCCCATCTCGCTCTATGTGAGCATCGAGCTGATCAAAGTGGGGCAGATCTTCTTCATCACTAATGACGTCGACCTGTACGATGAGGAGACAGACACCCGCGTGCAGTGCAGGGCCCTCAACATCACAGAGGACCTCGGCCAGATCCAGTACGTCTTTTCGGACAAGACGGGCACTCTTACCGAGAACAAGATGGTATTCCGGCGATGTAGTATCATGGGGACAGAGTACTGCCACAAAGAGAATGGTGAGGCTCCATCACTCTGCACGATCGCATGCCCTAAAGAAAGAGACACTTTATATCAGCGTTTCCCAGTATGGTCCTCAGAGACCCACAGACGGTCCATGTTTTGCTCCTGGTACGCAGGGAACTCGGAGAGAGCAAAAACGTGGACCATCTGTGGGTCGCCGAGGACTGGGTTGGGAAAAGCTGAACTATATAGTACCTCCAGAGTAAAACGTTACTGCAGGATGCATCGCGGAAGTGATTGTCCTCCAAATGCGCTGTGGGTTCCTGCCGTAACACGCCACGTCCGTGAATGTTGCCGTCCGCTAACAGCACTACGCCTGGCTGCCCTCGGCGAGGCTGAATCGGATGAAGAGGATCCCGCTTTCCCACAGAAGAAAGTTCCTTCACGGCTCCAATTCCGGAAGGGGAAAAGCGCCGCTGCTCTCAGGCGCTGGAACAGTGCCCGGGCTCGCATTGGCGTGCATGGTCAGGCCGAGGTCATGCTCAGCCCCCACAGTGATGTGGCCTTCAGCAGCCCCCTGGTGAGTGACTGTCACGGCCAGTGCAAGAGGTACAGTGAGCCTCTTAGGGCAGGAGGTGCAGTGCTTCTCTTTGGCCAGGAGGTACAATGAACCTCTTTGGGCAGGAGGTGCAGGGAGCCTCTTTGAGCTGGAGGTACAGTATGCCCATTTTGGGCAGCAGATGCAGTGAGCCAGTTTGGACAGGAGGTGCAGTGCATCGCTTTGGGCAGGAGGTACAGTGAGCCGCTTTGGGCAGGAGATGCAGTGTGGCTCTTTGGCCAGGAGGTGCAGTGCATCGCTTTCGGCAGGAGGTGCAGTGAGCCTCTTTGGGGGTACCTCCTCAGACTTCCCACTTTAATCGGCCATGTGCCAATGGAAGTAACAAATCAAGCATCACACACAATAAACAGAAGTGCTTGAGACAGAGGGATGTTAATCAGAGCAGGACCAGGCCTAACGTCTCAGGGGTCATCTCCGGATGTCCATTACACAGGAGCTTTAGGAGGGATTTTTTTAACACATTCCATCTTCTATGCTAGGTAAAATATGCATGCTTTGGTGTAGGCGGGCCTCTTCCTCTTGGAAGGCCTTCCATCCTTCCTGAAAAGGATGCTCCTGTGAACTACATTATTATTATATTAGAGGTTTAAAGGTTGGGCTGCATAGATCTTAATGGTCTAGCTTTAATGAAGTGTGTTTATGAGAGCGCTTTCATCTTGCAAACCCAAGCAGTGATTATTCGCTCATTGACACCCAAAACAAAGAGAGATGAGTTACTGTTACCAGTAAAAAGCCCCTCTGGCCATGCAACAGCCCACCACTGCGGGACCTTATAAGACACTCCAGCTGTAAGTCATCCCCAGAAACCATGAGGTCAGAGAGCAGCTTCTCACCCAGACGCACATTTCTACCGACTTTGCACCACGTTGCACCGTGCAGTGGAGCCGACACTGTTTCTCAGTAGACGCGATCGACAGCTTGCTGGCACCCAACGTGTCCCAAGGGGGGCGCTAATGCGACTTCTCCTTCTCCTTGAAAGCACCAATTATGGGTCTTCTCTGCCAAATTCCGGGTCACGCTCAGAGTATGACTTAGCTCATACCCTGCCGGAGCTCTCTAAGGCGGTCAGAGGGCTTTTTTTAGTATGTGGTGTGAGGCAGACAGACTTCTGTGTGAGACAGGAATAGAGATTCAGGGATCCCTACAGGCAGAGCGTGATGCTCTCGACATCTGCCAAGCGAGCCTGAGTCTCCCTGGGCCGGTGCAGAGCCACTTCGCACTTAGCCAGGTGACTAACCACTAATCTCCTGTGCTCTTCCTCTTGTCTGCTCCGCAAGACCCAAATTTGACCGTGGTCATGCAGGGTCCTGCTTCCTGACAGGGCCCTGGTACCACACGCTCGCAGCATGCCCTCCATATGGGCTGGGCCGCTCCACATCCGTGCTACTATTTTTCCTTGCGTGAACATATGGGCACACTGTGGCAAATTGACCGTGGATGGTGGTTGCAGAATTTTTAGCGTGCGTGCACATCCAAGTCACCTGATGCCATTGAGACACGAGTTACTACAATAACAAGTCAGTGGGCTTCGTTTGGCTGGCTGCCGTCTCCTCTCCTTGCTGAGAAGCCGGATCTGTCTATAAGTGCTTCTTTTCTACAGTTTGACTGAAGGGAAATCTTTTGTTCGAACAGTGACCTCCTACATTTCCTGGAGAATCACTGTTATGTTCACCTGCGTGTCCATCAGAGTTATTTATTTCTCATGGGGGGACAAAGCTGGTGATCATGTGATCATGCCTCCTTATTAGCTAATTCACCAAAGAGCCAGAGCTGAGGTCACCCTCAGTAATGCTTTATAATACCATTACAGTGGATCAACAAAGAGAATACTGTTCCATGTCATCCATAATAGCACTTTACTATCATTATATGAATGTCAAATACAAAAGGGTGGCTATCTGTGGGGATTATATAGTCCCATTCTAGTGTATACAAGTGACGTAATCTTGCTGTTTTGGGTGGGCACTTTCAGCTTAATACGTAAAATGCGACTTCCTAGAAAACTGTTTTGGACTGTACCCACCCCTATTTTGTGGTCTGTGTAGCGTCTAACTGGCATTAGCTGGCATTAGCTGGCATGACGAGCAGTTGCTGTAGAAATGTAGAAGACATGCACTGGGTTAATTAATGGAGTTAATAGCTGTAAAGACATGCCAAGCGAAACAGATTGAGTATCCCGAAATGAAGCTGTTGACTGGGGAAATATGGCAGCCGCCCCCAAAGCCAGCGTCCTCCTGCTTGGAGAGCCAGGCTCATTTCAGCAGAACTTGCTCCACACGCCTGTGACCATACTGTGAACCCGTCGCGCAGGAGACGGACGTGTCGCCGGACTGGAGGCTGCAGCGGATCACCGGTGACGAGGCCGGTCAGATGGAGGCGTGGGGCCGCGTGAGTCGCATCAACGGTGGCGCCTGCTACATGGACTTCTTCCTAGCGCTGGCCATCTGCAACACGGTGGTGGTGTCTACTGCGATGCACCCGAGGCAGAGGGTAAGCTTCCTCCGCAGAGGCTCCGCCCCCCACCTTCACTTATCACTTAGAATACCTGTAGCTATTCAACTATGATGCAAATCAATAAAAAAGTAACGCAATATAAATAATGTCTTGTCAATTGGCGCTTTTCCACTGTCAACAAGAACTGAGCCGTAGCGCAAACTGGTGATTTTTTTTTGCAAAGCACGCAAGCCGTTCCTGACCCGTACGTGCGTTGATACAGTCCTGCTTACTAGCAGGGCTGAGAGTATGACCAAACCAAGCTGGTGTAGACACCGTCTGATTGGTCAAAATGTACAGAGATACTGGTGTCCTGTGTCTATATGCATGGAATATATAAAGGGAAAGAGGGCATATTCTATGTATTATTAGTAGTATCGCACATCACAATGCATTGATGCATTACAAAAACTCGGAATCTGAAAATTTTAAAAATTTCTAAGTACTATAGAACGGCCTAACAGAATGGATTTCTAAAGCTAAAATTTGCCAGTGATGTAACGAATCGTAGTCGATCCATGATCTGTACAGATACCCGTCACGGTTCAACACGCACATGGAATAATTGCAAAGTTTAACCATAATAGCGTGAGATGCAGTTTTACTGCTGCTGTTACTTTGCAACATAATAATTCCCTACATCTCAATGCTACAGAAGCCCATAGAGGACATGCATTCTGGGCTTGAAATACATTTTGCACAACAGGGGAGAATCCCCACTTCCCCCCTTATAAGTAGCGCATGGAAGGGAATTATATATCTTCAGTGTCAATGCAATAAAAAATATGCTGATTCAATAGCTTTAACCATGGAGTTTTTTTGTGGCACCCCTCTCACTTTAGACGAATGCTGTTTGTGTGTCTGATTACAACTTTTATTTTCCAAAGATGACAGCTTCTGTTATTTTGTGATCTCAAGAAAATAACTGTGATCTTGAGAAAACATCTTTGGCTAAGCTGAGATCACAAGAAAAATAAGTCATAATCTCAAAATAACAAGACAGAAAAAGGTTATGAGGGATCTTCTATGGACTCCTGTACGATGCAGAGGTGCAGTGAAACACTTTCATGTGTCAAAAATCTCATCATTTTCTAAATAATCCAAAATTGAACTTTATGCAGTTTCTTTTTGCAAGGGTCATGCCTGGTCATGTGTCCAGTTTCTTAGATCATGTGACTTAAAATGTGT
This sequence comes from Hyperopisus bebe, assembly GCA_026777045.1. Lineage (NCBI taxonomy): Eukaryota > Metazoa > Chordata > Actinopteri > Osteoglossiformes > Mormyridae > Hyperopisus > Hyperopisus bebe. The sequence continues at coordinate 6,301,253 of JAODJW010000002.1, forward strand.
GATGTAAAAATTAAATTTACATAAACAAAAGTTGATAATCTACCTTGTTAGACCATTGATGTATCCACCAACAGAATAATTCATATCCACTTTTGTGAGTCAGTGGCTTATATTTACAATGCATTACTCATATCCAAGCTGATCATTATTATCATTCTTATTTGTATGTGTTTTATTAATTTCTATTGGCAAGGTCATATGAATCCAGTTGTGTTGCAAATGAGCAATTGATCAATTCTGCCTTTGTATGAGTCGGAGAAACAGCACATAATGCATGTTATGAACTGGTGGACTGGGTGGTGTGAGTATCCCATGATGCCATGGGAGTGACAGCATGGGTGGTGTGAGTATCCCATGATGCCATGGGAGTGACAGCATGCTGGGGCTCATGGCTAAATCACTCTGCCCTGGGTACAATGCTAAAGAGAGGATATGAGTATGGCGGCCAGAGCGGTAATCTGGGCTGCGTGTGGGGCACCGACAGTGGGAAGCTTAAGGACAACTATTAAACTACAGCCCTGATCTGCGGATGCATCTATGTATATAAACCCAGTTCCATAGCCTCTTACTTTTATCCGTGATTTATTTATGTCTTTAGTAGACATATAACAGTGGGCACAAGTGATGTGACCCCTAATTATTTATTTAAACTTAGTTTCTACTGAATTAAAAATGACTATGTCACTTAATCACAATAAAATAATCATATTCATTATGAAATATTACACAAGTGTGTAAATCAGATAAATTGCTGGTTTAATGCTGTTTAAAGCTTTTGTACTAAACATGGTTCTGAATACATTATGTTCGTGTTGCAGTAATGATTATCGTTCCACAATTTTTAAAAATCCTTGTAATTTAAATGACCCACTTCTTATAAATATGATACTGTAAGATCACACTCAGTAGTTCAGAAATGTATTATTTAAGTTTTATGCTCAGTTAAGTGCTCTGTTTCATGCACTATTTAATCTAAATTATATATACTGCTAGTGATGTCATGGTACCAATTATATATAGCAGATTCTGCAAAGGTGAAATTCTGCCAGCAGTTAAACCCCCATGATCTATGAGCACAGCAGACATTCTCTGTGCTAAATGACTCCATATCTGTGCTTCCTTTCAGTCAATGCACAGTGCTGGCAAAGATAGGAGGGGCACCTGCAGACACCCTTAATGCCTCAATCAGTGTTTCCCAGTCCAGTCCTTGGGGACCCACAGATGGTCCATGTTTTTGCTCCCTCCCAGCTCCCTGCCAGACAGTCCAGATTTTTGCTGCCTACTGGGAGCTGGAGAGGAGTAAAAACGTGGAGTGTCTGCTGGTCCCCGAGGACCGGCTTGGGAAACACTGGCCTAATTTAAGGAACAATTAAAGGTGTCCTTTCGGACTGCAGTTTCATTTGGAATTTTGAGGAAGTGTAGAAGTGCCTTGGTTGAATTCTGAAGTGTGTTATTTTTTTTCCACGACACGCTTTTAAGTTCTGTCTTTTTATTCATCTCACATCAGCCTGGGCTGGTGCCCACACTGCTTAACGTTCAGATCACGTCCCAGCAGACGGTCTTTCCAGGTCACGTTTGAAATGCTACTGAGAAGTGAGTGAGGCCTGCGTGCTCCTGTCTCTGGGTGCGCCCGCTCGCTTCTCTCTCTGGGTGTGCTTGCTCACTCCTCTCTCTAGGCCCTCCCGCTCGCTTCTCTCTCTGGGTGTGCTCGCTCACTCCTCTCTCTGGGTGTGCTCGCTCACTTCTCTCTCTGGGTGCGTCGCTCCTGACCCTGGCCACTCGCGGTGAGATTCAGGTGAGATTCATGGCCGGCTGTGAAATAGCCTCCGGTTCCGGTTACCAAGGTACCAGGTCCATCCTCCCCACTCAGGATAATGTTTTTGGCCCATGTTCAGGTTTCTCTTGGTTCTGTTTGTGATTCTGTGTCTTTGAACGGCGATTCTCCCTGATTGGTTGTGATGATGTGGGCCGGATTTCCAGGTGACAGGCCCCTTGAACTCTGCCACGCTGAAGTCCCTGGGTCACATTCAGACGCTGCTGAAAAGGCTCGGCTCTCTGAGCCACGTCATCTCCTCGCTGCACTGCATCTCCGAGAAGAACAGCCCACCTACCCCGGCCGGCCCAGCCAGCCTGCAGGCCTCTGTTCCGGCGGGAGACGAAGTGGGCAGGGGAGGAGTCACGGACAGCAGCTCCCTGAACACCAGTCTGGAGGACAGTGAAGCAGATCTTCCGTCGACGGAGGACGTGCCCACGGAAACCAGCGCCAATCCCAACTCGGACGGACTGTGCTACGAGGCAGAGAGCCCCGACGAGGCCGCGCTGGTACATGCCGCCAGAGCCTACGGCTACACCCTACTGGCGCGCACTCCTGACCATGTGACCGTTAGGCTTCCCCAGGGATCCTTGCTCACCTTCGAGGTACTGGGCACTCTGGCCTTCAACTCCGTACGCAAGCGGATGTCGGTGGTTGTGCGTCATCCGGTGACCAATGAGGTCATCATCTACACCAAGGGCGCTGACTCAGCCATCATGGAGCGTCTGGCTAAATCAGCAGGTAGGAAAAACACCAGGAACTTCAGGTCCTACTTCCCATTCTCCGTTCCACTAGCAATTCGTTAGTGTCTTTGAGGCCTTTGTTTCTGTTTAAAAATGTACATATTTTAATGCTGACGGCCCATTTGTATCCTCTGGACACCAGGACTGTCCTCAAACCCGAAAGGAATTAGTTTTGCCAGCGCTGTCGGTGCAGGCGTTTTTTTCAGCACGCTGTTGTTTTCTGACGTGACACCATGTGACATTTGTATTTCTTGTTTTGGAAATGATGCATATATATCTTGAAAAATTGTCCCCAGTGGATAAATTTAAAAGTAGAATACATCGTTAATTCTGCTAACAAACTAAGAGTAGATCACTTAAGAGTATGATAAAAGCCACCTGACAGGGAAAATCTGTCTTTAATATTGCTATTGAACTTTTATACTGTGAATTGAGTCTTTAAAGAGCACTGTGCTCCTTCTCTCTGCTTGTGTTTAGAATAGCTCTTTTAGAGGCACCTCTGCATTGACTGGTTTCATGATCCATGTCTTCTGACTGTTTGGAGCTAAAGGCACGTGTTCCATTTCTCTCGTGTCTGTGGCTCTACCTCTTGTAGATTCCAAAAATAACACGTTGACACTCTCGCTGCAGTCTCCACCAAAATGCAATGCAGGGCATTTTGCATGTCTATGAAGAAAGTTTCCTGTGAAAGAAAATTTGACTTTTTTTTCATCTGTTCTTTTTCTTAGCCGTGTAGTTATGTAGGTACACTGATTCTGCTAGGTAGCTCTGAAGTCTTATCATTAGAGCAGGCAAATGAATGCAGAGAGGATGATTCCCTCACTGGACAGGTGCTCATGCGTGGATATCCTTCTCTCCCCTTCGGTCACATTAGTGACAGCTACTCTACTCCAGCTATTTCCACTGAAATGAAGGTGCTAAATAAAAATAGCCAAATTCTTTCATTTTCCTAGAAAACCAACCAGAGGAGAATAAAAGAAAAAGGATCGCCACTAAGACACAGAGACACCTTCACTTGTATGCTAAAGATGGATTACGCACTCTGTGTATTGCTAAAAAGGTAAATATTAATAGCAGGCATACAATAAGATGTATAACATTAATTTTGGGTTTGGGTGACAGTGTAAGGGCTGCTTCTTGGTCACTTCTTATCTGTTTAGTTGCTTAGAAACTTCTTCGTCATGCTTAGCATGATTGCAATCCATTTAAACAGCAGGATATACATTTTAATCTTACTAGATAAATACTGAATTTCCTACTCAAAAATACTCTTCTCAACAACCTAGCAGCAGGAGCTTTCCATGGCTTGAGCCTGCAGCCTTTGTGATTTCAGACCTGGAAAGGAAATTCATTTATCCTCCTGACTTTCTGTTTGGTGCCTATGGTCCCATCGCCTCCCTTCTCAGATCCTCCTGACTTTCTGTTTGGTGCCCATGGTCCCATCGCCTCCCTTCTCAGATCCTCCTGACTTTCTGTTTGGTGCCTATGGTCCCATCGCCTCCCTTCTCAGATCCTCCTGACTTTCTGTATGGTGCCTATGGTCCCATCACCTCCCTTCCAGGTAATGAGCTTGCAGGCCTATTCTGACTGGTTGGCCGTGAGACAGGAGGCGGAGTCGGCCATTGACAACAGAGAAGAGCTGCTCATGGAAACTGCAAGTCATTTAGAGACTAACCTGACTCTTTTAGGTAAGAAACATCTTCAATATGTGCAGGAAATAGCATATATTTTCATAGTTACCTCTCACATCTACCCTGGGGTCAAATTAACCCCAAAGACCCATCAGGTGACTTTCTATCAGAGTGTGTAAGAGTTACACATTTTGTATTGTGCCGTGATGCACCCTTTAAACATTATACTTTATTTAAGGTATTACAGCAGTTTACCTTGCTTTCAAACTGCCAGCAAAACCTTCTTTGTCCTTGTGAGAAAAAGGCAGTTAATTTATAATAATAGCTATCATTTGTGATTTATGGTTTAGAGTATCGATAAGCTTTTATTTATGAGATAATATAGAATTTGACCTTGTGATTTATTTGTTTTAAATACCCTAGGGTCTGTCTTTAAAATGATGCTGTTGCTTCTTAAGAGCAGGATTGGGTGCAAAGTTTTAAGGCTCCTGATCAGACAAGAATCTTCTGGTACCATGAAAACCATAGAGGACATCTGTAGGAATCTAGTTATCTTGTGTGTCATTTTATACACCTCATTCTCATAGCAGTCAGTCTGAATGTGTGCTTAATTGTGCCTGGAAACAGCTGTTCAGTGTTGCTATTCATGTCCACCAATTGTATTACGAAAGTTGTAATTGGTGCAGTACAAGTATTTTGACTCCATCTTAATTTTCAAACATCCTGCAGCTACAGAACATACTGAGTCCTGTATTTTTCGTCTCAAATGATGCATATTCACTTAGGAGCCACTGGGATTGAGGACCGGCTACAGGAGGATGTCCCAGCAACTATTGCATCACTGCGGAAGGCAGGGATTCAGGTGTGGGTGCTGACTGGTGACAAGCAGGAGACCGCTGTGAACATAGCCTACTCCTGCAGACTGCTGGACCAGAGCGACGTGGTGTTCACTCTCAGCACAACCAGCCTGGTACAGTATCTCTCGCAGAAAGGACGGTGTGTCTGTCTGTCACTGGGGACACGCACACTTCGGGAATTTGAGCTCTGAAGGTCCTTGGGATAGACAAATGTCCAAAGTGCTGTTCAAATGTCTCTTGTAGGAAAATCAAACAATCACTCTATCTTTATTTATATAGCACTGTTTTAACCTCAGGGTTAACATGGTGCTTTACAGACATTTAAGAGAAAGGAATTAAAATAAGCACACAGAAAAAAATAAATATGGAATCAGTAGTGATCCGTCTGATCTATGAGTCACTCGTGAAAGTGTCGAGCGGATCAGTAGAATGCTTATGTACTTTGTTGTATTTGCGTGGAAAGAAGCAAGTCATTATTATTTAAGTAAATAAATGGACAACTAACTAATACATAATCTAAATAATTCCAGCCCAGGTGGCCCATCTCAGGTCTTTCATAATCCATCTTTCATGCTGATGTGCCCCTTGTAGCTGTTATACTGTCACACTAGGTCTCAGCGTCGTTGAGTATTTTTGGCATTTTGTTTTTATTTTTTGAGGAGGCCAATAAGTCATTCAGATTTTAGTTAAGCTCACAGTCACATGGTGCATAAGAAATGCCTGCAAAATGCCTTATTATAGTTCCATAATAAGTAGAATAATGTGCATCATATCCAGTGTAACAGTGCACAAAGTGTAACTGTGTGTGACAGTTTGGAGAAACCTGCCACCCAGCCTCACTCCGTAGTGCTGTGGTCCGTTCTTCCACAGGATGAGTGCAATTCGTTTTTGGACTGTACCCTGGAGGAGGTGAAGAGGTACGGCGTGCAGCCCCCGTGGCAGAGTGGCCCCCGCGGGCTCCGGGGCCCTACCTTCGGCCTGGTGCTGGAAGGCCACACGTTGGGCCTGCTCTTTGAGGCCGGCCTGCAGCTCAGGCTGCTGGAGCTCAGCCGCCACTGTCGCTCGGTGCTGTGCTGCCGTGTGACTCCGCTGCAGAAGAGCGCCGTGGTCAAGCTGGTGCGAGACAAGCTCAAGGTCATGACCCTTTCCATAGGTACTGGCCTCCATGTTCACACAGATTATCTTGCTCATTTGACTTCCTCTGCTGCCCCCTGGAGGATGGGCTCCCCCTTTGGGTCTAGTTCCTCCCAAGAATTCTTCCTTCCGGGGAGTTTTTCCTTACCACTGTCGCCTCTGGCTGCTCACTGGGGGCTCTGCGCAGGGATAATGTAGAGCACTTTAAGACAAAGTGATATTGTGATAACGTGCTATACAAATAAAATTGAATTGAATTGGAAATTATCAAACATTACAATAAAGCAGACAAAATAATAACCAGTGTCGCTTCTTCCCGCCCCCCCCCAAATTAATGTACACTAATTAATTTAAATAGTGTGGTTTTTGTCAAAAATCACACTCCCCCTAATAATGGCTTACCCCCCCTCCATCATAAATCTCTAGTGACACTCCTGATTTTACCATCCGCGCAAACGAGATATATATTCATTTGTTGTGTTAATTAAAAAGACACTACATAGGTGCTTGTTTTTGCGCGAGTGCCATCAGCTGAAAGTGCGTCCCCTGCAGGTGATGGAGCTAATGACGTCAGTATGATCCAGGCCGCGGATATTGGTGTTGGCATTTCCGGCCAAGAGGGGATGCAGGTTTGTCACCACAATGTCTCTCCTCCTCTCTCTCCAAGGGCATGTGTGTTATTCCTAAGCTAAGTTTGCTTGATTAGCAATATAAGACAGGTCTTAAAACGTGACATTATCTGTTCCTCTGCCCTTTGTCTTCAGTGGCTAATAATAACATCGTAAATTTCCTTACATCCCCAACAAGCTGTGTCGTTGCTCTACAGGCAGTTATGGCCAGTGACTTTGCAATATCTCACTTTAAACACCTCAAGAAGTTGCTGCTGGTGCATGGACACTGGTGCTATAGCAGGCTGGCTAGCACTGTCATCTACTTCTTCTACAAGAACGTGGTAAATATATCAAAAAAAAACATCAGCCTCTTGTTTCTCAGCCATTTTTTACACAGTGCCTCGTGTGATTTGATTTTGTTTACTTGGTTCATCTCGTTTCAGGCATATGTGAACCTCCTTTTCTGGTACCAGTTTTTCTGTGGTTTTTCTGGGACAGCCATGATCGACTACTGGCTGTTGATATTCTTCAACCTGCTCTTCACTTCCGTCCCACCCATCGTGTTTGGCATCCTGGACAGAGATATTTCAGCCGGGACACTACTGAGCATCCCAGAACTCTACCAAAGTGGCCAGAACTCAGAGGTCAGAGCCCATAGCTGGGGGCCAAACTTTAGTCATCTTCATAAATCCCTGCAGTCAACTACTGCGATGTTCCAGAAGCTCTGTTTCAGTGATGAGTCGATGTTGCAGCATAATGTGCATTGTTTTCCCAATAAAGATTTAGATTTAGATTTAAAGATATTTAAATGCACACTATGCACATGTTACTTTGTAGAGCGAAATTAAAGAGAGAGTACCAGATGTATGTAAAGGAGAGTAAGAGAGAGCACCAAATGCATGTAAAGGAGAGTAAGAGAGAGTACCAGATGTATGTAAAGGAGAGTAAGAGAGAGTACCAGATGTATGTAAAGGAGAGTAAGAGAGAGTACCAGATGCATGTAAAGGAGAGTGAGAGAGAGTACCAGATGTTTGTAAAGGAGAGTAAGAGAGAGCACCAAATGCATGTAAAGGAGAGTAAGAGAGAGTACCAGATGCATGTAAAGGAGAGTAAGAGAGAGTACTAGATGTATGTAAAGGAGAGTAAGAGAGAGTACCAGATGTATGTAAAGGAGAGTAAGAGAGAGTACCAGATGCATGTA
>JAODJW010000002.1:6339884-6351528 GCA_026777045.1 Hyperopisus bebe
GCAGAAGAGGCACATCAGCCTCTTTTAACACTAGACCCGCTTATCACCTGATCCAAAAAGCAACTTTTTACATTAAGACCCTTGGATGGTTTATTTCTCAGAACATGTAAAACCATCCATTAACGTTCATTGAGCAACAAAATGCAAATAATACTGTATTTGGGAACCTTTCTGAAATATACCATAAACTGTTTAACTGGCCCGTTTGTGATGTTTTTGCACATACAAAGACTTCTTACAAGATCTTACTGATGCTGTGATTGCAGTACTTATATCATTATTTTCCCAGAACTTGCACATTGTAAGAAAACTAGTTTATTGGGATTTCTGGAATGTTATTAATTTATTTGTATAAGTGCTTTGGGATATGAGGTTTAAACTGAACACCAATCTGAACACTAGAAAAGGCTTACAAGTTTGTATTAGACTCAACACAGATGGTGCAATTCTGAGAAATTAAAAACCATTTCAAAAGCATAAATTTAGAAAAGACTTTATATTCTGAGGTAAATAAAAGAAAAAAATACAAGAATATTAATTTCCCTGAAACTGTCTCATTGTGTAGTCACACAGGACAAAAATAATTTCTTTAGACATATCACAAAGATTTTTACACAGTTAAAAATCCGAACATTGTACAGTTTTAGGTCGGTCTGGCTCACTTTGAGTCCTTAACAAGTCAATGTCACATTTTGTTTCCCAGATGGCTGCTACTAACCCAACAGAGCTGGTCTTCATCATCATACCTCCAGTTTGCAAGCTCATTTTCAAAGGTATATATGGTTCTAGTGTCCTCACATTTACCATAGTAACCAACATTATCTGCAGCTGCCTTATTTCCACAGGAAGCGTCCAGTCGTTCGTGGCTCCTACTCCTGCGTGTCCCCGGGGGGCCCTTACAGCTTTTCTTCCATTTCCTCCTTTCTTCTGCCTCAACCACTTTGTCGTTCTCAGGCTCCACACCTCTGTGCTTCTCTTTTTTCTTTTTCTTCCTTTTCTTTGTGTCCTCGGTCTCATCTACTTGGTTTCCACTGTAGTCCTTCTTTATTTTTTTTGCCTTCTTCCTCGGTTTCTGTTCTGGCTGGGGGGAATCCCACCAGCTTTCACTCTCCATAACCGCCACTTTCTTCTCCAGAACCTCATCTTTCTCATTCCCAATCTTACAGGCACCTTCACTATCCATTCTCTTCTCACATTCTGCATATTTCTGGTTCTGAATCTGGCTGCCAGCATCCTGAGTACTCAGCTTTTTGGACTCTGTGCACTTATTTTCATTCAGACATTCTTTAAAATAAGCAGATGCAGGACGGCAGACTGACTCTTTCTTGTCTGGAATGTCGCGATGGCCGCCTTGTAAGATGACAGTCCCTCTTTTGGGATGATCATCCCGGTCATCCTTCCGGTTATCAGAGGTGTGCGTTGTGTGCTGAGAGCTGGACTTGTTCCAGGAAACCTCAAACTCTCTGCTGTATCCCCCCATCAACCCCCTGTGTGTTCCAAGCATCTTCTGTGCTGGTTCAGTTTCCTTAATGGTAATTTTCCATTTGTACCTATCCTCATCACTGGGATTACTTTGATCTGAATTTTGACTGATGCTCACTTCTGTGCATACCCCTCTATCTAAGTTTCTAAGGCTGATGAGGAAGCTTTTGCCATCATCAGACACCCTCCTTCGCCACATGGACTCATTGCATGGGGGGTGGAAGTTCTCATACGGCCCCAAATAGCTTGTATGCGGGTAGTGGTTGAGTATGTAATTTAGGAACTCTTCCGATTCATACACCTTTTCTTTGTTTCTGTGTACGGTAAACCAGTGCTTACCGCTAGAAATTTCTCCGCCTGTTACCAAGGAGCAACTCTGGTGACGCTGGTTAGTTGGAGGCCACGTGTTCTTGGCGAGGTCCCGTTTTGTGTGATTCTGGCTGATTGTTATCCGGAGCGGACTGTACGGTTCACTCGGCCTTGAATGCTCCTGGAGCGGAACATGTTCATCGCCGATGGTGCGCTCCCTGAAGGGAACTGGGATGACTGTGTCCGGGGAACAAACCACAGGCTTTTTGGTTTCTGAGAAAAGGTCTTGTACAGGCTCCACCTTTACATCTCTGCTTCCTTCGTATAAAGAAACTGGAGGTATGCAGCTCGACTTTTCTTTCTTGATCACCTTTCCTGCACGCTGCACTTTGGCTAAACCACGCTTGGAGCAAGAGAAGACACAAAGTCAGCACAACAAAACTGAGTGTTAACATAAAAATGAGTACTAAAAAAACTAAAACCAGATATTAAATGTTAGATTCCCAAAGTGTTGACGTAACCTTACTAACATGTGGACAGATTATTGGTAGATATTACTAGACATAACCGTTCGAGTGTGATTTTCATAAGGCCGGCGTCTCCTGCTTAAAGTCTGTACCTGGGCTCTGTGAAGAAGGGCGGTGAGCAGCCTAATGGACTGCAGCCTTCTCTGCACCAAAACAAACTTCCTCTCCTCCCAATGCTGCTCCTCCTTCTCCTCCTGACTCTGCGCATGTGCCTGCGTCTGCAGCGCTCTCCTCTCAGACTCCTCTTTCCGTCTTTCAGCTCGCCGCCGCAGCTTGTCCTGGTGCCTTTTTAGCCGCTGGTCCTCTCGTCGCTTTCTTAGGTTTAGGAAAAAGAAGCCGATTGCATTAGCACAGCCCGAGCCGTCCTCATCAGACACTGGTGCGGTTACGTTCCTATGTCACCTATTAATTAACTCAGGTTTACTTTGGATTGGTAATGTATTCTAGATGTTTCAAGTGTTTAAAACACATGAGTTTCTACTATAAGACAATCCACTCTGCTGTAAACACATAGTAAGTGCAATAACACCAGACACTATGATATTGATAAATACACACTGCACTATGTTAAAAATTCATCCCCGTTTGATTTTATTCTAATCTGCCACACAAGGTCAAAATGGCAGCTCTGGTGACGTCCCCTACCTGTCAGCCTCCTCCTCTCTCTCGTATCTTTTCTCCCTCTGCCTCTTCTCCTCCAGTGCTTCCAGCTGCCTTCTTTCCATTTGCCTCTTCTGCACTGCTGCCTCACTCAAGTGGCTGGTTAAGTCTAAGCTTACCTAAGAAATATGCACAATTATTAGCAGTGCCACTGCAAACTGAGCAATATTAAAAACGCATAGATCCTCGCCCTTGAGTCACAGGTTAGGTCCCTGCTGTCTAAACCCCCCACCCCCACACACACCTTGACGTTGCACACCAAGGCTTTCCCATCGCTCTCCTTCAGCATTAGCCTCATTCCTCTCAGAGACTCCATCGCATTCCTAAGGTCCTCACGCTGTTGGAACTGAAGGTAAACATCAAAGGTCTGCAGGCTGGACACGCTAAAAGCATTAGACAGCTTACTGCCCGTCTCCTCTCTGTAAACATCAAGAGTTGGAATGTCCATGTTACGTATGGGCCCGAAGTGTTCAAACACCTCCCGAACTATCTCCTCCCTAGGTTTCTGGCACCGGGACTCTGAGGTACTGAACCACTTGCAGGGAAGACCATCCAGGTGTAGCGTATCTGGCCACTTCTCTTCATCCTGGAAGAAGGACTCCCACTCCTTGCGAGTTGGGAAGTCTGTACTGCATTCAGAAGCAAGGACCTGGAAAGCTCTGTCTCCAGCCATGCCATCCAGCGTCTGCCCATTCAGCTTCTGACACAGCACCTTGCCCAAGGCTTTGGTTTCTAGCTCCGCTTCAAAGCGCACAAAATCCAGAGTACTCTTAGAAACACGTATGGAGGTGAACTGGAGGGGGTGCACCATCTGCTTAAGCCTGGCCATGACCTCCCAGTTGGACACTGCCTTGGCAGGCTCCAGTAAGTCGGCCCACGTCACTGTAATGGCCAGCTTCGATATGGGCTTCAGGAAGAGACGCCTGCCGCAGCACAACTCCACCGCTTCAGAGGAGTCGTGAATAATGGTCGCAGCCATACTAACTTTTATGGCCTACACGGAAGTGAAAGACAAAAATTGCATCATTAAATAGTACAGAATTGTATTTTACAGTGACACCGTTACGTAGATCGCCACAAATATTTACAAGGGTAGTCGCGCATGCCATCTTTAACCTCAAAAGCAAGCTAGTTTACCTAAATAAATCGCTTTAGTAATGTTACTCGTTAATCTACTGTGCCAATTTAACAGTCTCTCATTATACAATTATATAAGCTTGAAAGTTATTTTGCTTTGCGCTAAAAACCGGTCAATCGCTGCAGAGAAACTTCATTGTCAGTTTACTAATTGAACTCAGCTACAACACAGAGTAAAACAGCTTTGGCCAAGTCGACGAACTATGCAAACACACCTTGATAACACACTCGTCTGTGGTGTAAACACCAAAGGTAGCTTGCGAAACAGCAAAATTTTAAGAACTATCTAGTCGACAGTCTTATTTTCGCACGAATGTGAGGCTGCCATAGATAGCTGGCGCTAGCAGTAGCCATACAGGCTAACATTGCCCTGGTCAGAGACTGCCAAATTGGCAGCTGTACGTACACCTAACGTGTAAATCGTTTCACGATGCGGGAGATACAACAATTAAACATACAAGCTAACTATACATATCCACTTTAATTATACCAAAATACCTTTTTAACGAGGGACCGCTAGCCGTAAACACTTCCGGGTTCTTGCTACTGACGCCGAGCAGTTACCCCCGCAGATCGGAGGCGCTCCAAGCGGTCATGGCGTTCCCAACAACAGAAAGACCGCGCTCATGTCTTCACTAAAATGGTTATTTGTACTAGCGAAAATTGTAACTGTATAGACTCGTTAGCGTCCTAGGCAACGAATAAAATATTTAAAATTGTGATTTATAATACATAAGCAGATAAAATATTCGGAAATTATATAAACTTATATAAACTCAACTTAATGTACTAAAATACATCAAACTGAATAAGATTTTATTATCAATAACCTAAGACATTAAGTCTTTGCTCCTTTTTTAATTAATCTGTATTATTATCTCTAGCATTCTCTAACACTATAATAACTTGCTGGACGGATTATTGAGAATACTATTGAACGTTATAATCTTCTTTATGCTGCTCGAAACACGTATAAAGCCCCGTTGGCTAATACAACAAATATTTTAACTAAACGTCTTAAAAGGAAAATACTATTGTTTATTGTGAAGTATAACAACCCCGTCAATGATAATTATGATGAAAAAAGGATCTAGGACGCGCCCCTTTCCGAATGTATCACGTTTGCGACATGCTGCGTCCCGTGTTTCCGGTCACACCGGACGTGACGCCATGGCTTTAAATTACTTGAAGGAACTCCAGAAAAAACGCATTGGTTGTATGGAATGAAGCCTGTAGGCTGTGATGACTCTACAAGCTGAAGATAATGAGTAAATGAATGCAAAGGTGTCTCGCTTCCAAAGGTCTGTCATATAAAAAAATGCCACTGAGCACCAGTGCCAGCGTTCCTTTGGGGTGAGAGCGCTGTGTATAGTATTCTGTAACTAAAAAGCGGTGTGCAGCTAGCTAGATTAAAATACATGTGTCTGCTGACATTTCACAGTTTTTCGTCTGTTTACCATCTCATTCTGGTGTAGTTTATGTCATTAGGTGGGTTCGTTTTTTTATATATAAAAGAAGAAAACCAATGTTATTTGTGTATCCGCAGATGAAGAATGAGCTGGGGTCAAATCTGGCTTTACACCGCAAGAAACGGGAAGCTGACCACAAGTTTCATTGTAAGCTTTGATTTCGGACGTGACTGCTTTAAGGTAATATGCTAGTTAAGCCTTTTCATTACTTATCTAAGCAATTTTTAAACCGTCATTAACGATTTGCCATCATGGTAAACATCTGAAATAACCTTAGTGTTATGTAGATATGGATTATGTGTACGTTTTTCCCGTTTAAAAAAACTGTGTAACTACACTATTTTTCAAAGTAATATCATGTTTAAACGTTATCTGTCATTCTTTGTTTACCGTTTTCCGTGGCTTAAGTAGTTCAGATACATAAATGTTTAAATGTCTCCTAATAGTGACTTTCAACAAAGTAATAATATCGAGGTTTTTTTGATCGTGGCAATCTGCTACTCTTTAATTTCAAGGATGTTTAGGTAAATATATAGATAATTTTATAGCCGTTTCTTGTCTGTGTTGAAATTAATTTTCATTACATTATCTAACTTCGGCAGAATGTTATGAATCTTGGCGGTGACAGCAATTAGACTAGAATATACCATTCAAAGTTATTTTTTTTAAATAACGTGTACTTTTTAGCAATAAAATATAAAAACTTGCTTGAAACGGGAGTGGTTAGCACTGCCGCCTCACACCTCTAGGACTAGAGTTTGAATCTTCACCAGGGTGCCTTCTGTTTGGAGTTTGCGTGTTTATAGAAAAGAACAGAGATACTTTATTGACAACTGTGGGGAAATAGTCCACAAGACTGTCTTATCTCCCTTTGCATGGGACACACAGACAGGTGTTTAAATCTAGACTTGTTTGTATTCTCAACTCTCCAGACATGGTTGTAAGCAGTTTTGCAAAAATGACTGTTCAGTGTGCAGTAACCTACGATAATACTCTCTGTCATTGTTGAACAGTCTGTCTATTTATGAGTTGTTTATTTAACAGCTTAACTACCTTAATATAAGTTTACTATTTATATTTTACTTCAAGAATTTTCCCTCTGAGATTAGTAAAGTTTATCTTGATGTTCTTTCATATATATAAAGGATGCAAACAATATTATTTACTTCATTTTTATTTTGCATTGGCTTTGTCTAACATAATGCCGTTTTGTGTAACCTCCCCGTTAAACCTTTTGAGTCTCGAATCTCCTAACTATAATCTTTAATAGATGGTCTGTGAAGCTTTTTCTCCTCTTTCTCCTCTTTTTTTCTGCTCAGGCTTAGGTCTCTGAATAGAATGACTGTGTAAAGGTTGCTTGGCTGCACTGTGGTTCAGTGTCTGGTGATTATCTGAAAATACTTAAAGCTCTAGTTTTCTGATTGTGGCTTAAAGAGCCAGGGTTTGAGCCTCACTGTATATAAGATGCGCAACATGTGGGGAAACCAGATTGGTGGGGGACTTTCAGCTGAATGTATCTGGTAGCCTGTGCTGAACAGTGAACTATTTTGGTAGATGCACTTTGATTAATAGTTTTGCAAATTCTGTTGGGTTAACTGATCGTTGACTGAAGCCAATGCCAGGGTTCTTGAGCCATGGGGGGGCTCATATTCCTCTGAACCATTGGCTGTAAAATGCTGTAACAACTCTCCTCTTTGGCTGCCCTGAAAGCTGCTGAGTCATGGCTCTGAAGACGGCAGTGAGCTCTGTGACTGTGGGGGTGGACGGCATGACCTGCAGATCCTGTGTGCAGAGCATTGAGCAGCAAGTCGCTGGGCTCCCTGGAGTCTATGGCGTTCAGGTCAGTGAGTATGCTTCAGCCTGGATGGGGCGTCTGATGTTTTCTGTCTGGGGTGTAAGCTGCTAACTTGCCGAATGATGTATATTTGATGAGCAGTGGATTTGTTGAGATGGATGGGATGTCACTCGGACGCAAGCTGGTCTCTGCCCAAGACCCAGGCATCCTGATTAACAATAGCAAATGGATTAGCTGTCTTCTCCAAGGGTCGGTGTCTATCTATTGAGCAGAAGCGGTCGCCTGTGGAGCTGGAGGGCTGTTCTTCTGCAACTTAGTTTTCATGAAGCTTGACCTTCCCCTGATGGTTTGCTTTCCCTGCAGGGAAAGCAGAATGAGCAGTTAATGCAATAATCTGCCTTTGATGGAGTTCTGGCCTTTGCAAAACTGAAACCTTCAGCGTTGTGTCCCATTTCCGGTAACTGATTAGGTCTGTGAGATGTCATTGGCCTGGGGGTACATGACCATCATCTGGCTTTATCTTGTTTGACCTCTGTGTTGTGGTAGGTGAAGATCCAGATGGAGCCTGATTTTCTGATATTGGTGAAATATGCTGCTGGACTTCACTGAAAGTGTGTTCATGTCTAGAACAGGCCAGTTATTCAGCTTGACCGAATGAATGTTTTTCATTTCTGAGGTTTTTTGTCGACTCGTGACTCAGCTGAAAGACCAAGTGACTTTTATTCCTCCCTTAGTTTCACTTCAGTCAGACTGCTCGCTAAAATATCGGCAGTGTGTGTTTCCCCTTCTGTTTGAACTTTCTAGGACTTGCGCCATTCTTATGTGACGAATGAAATCTGTAAATGTTAGCCCTGTTTCGGCTTTAATGAGCTAACACCCGTTATCTGTGTTTGTGCTTTTTTTTTGATAACTACTTGTAGGTGTCCTTGGAGCTGAAGCAGGCTATGGTGACATTCGATCCCAGCCTCCAGAGCCCAGAGTCCCTAGCAGAAGCCATTGAAGACATGGGCTTCGAGTCCAGGCTCCCAGACTTCCCTGCCGCTGTACCTGTAGCCACAGAAACTAGAGTCATATCACTGGCAGGCCTTTCTCCTGAATCGCAGCCCCAGGCCCTGAGCTCACTGTCCCAGCTGAAGGGGGTTGTGCAGGCCTCGGTGGTCCCCAACCAGGACAGTCTGTCCCTCACTTTCATTCCGTCCATGACCGGCGCCGAGCGGGTCGATGAAGCGCTGAGGGGTCTGGCCCTGGAAGCGAAGACCGAGCCCCCTGAGCAGCCGTGGGCCAGTCAGGATGACGAGGTGCTGGTGAAGATGCGTCTCGATGGGATGGCCTTCCTGTCCTGCGCCACGACCATAGAAGGGAAAATCAGGAAGCTGAATGGTGTCCGGAAGGTCAAAGGTAATTCGAGTCGCCAATGAATGCTCAGGATTTTCTGTGTTCCCCTTTCAAGTATCATATAGTATCGTATTCGAGGGCAACTTCAGATTTCTATCGCATGTATTGATTTAGTATATGCTGTACTTCTATCCAAAGTGACGTACAGGTGAGAGAGCCAGGTCCTGTAGCAGCTGGGGTTAGGGGCCTTGCTGAAGGGCCCAACGCTGAAATCACTCCTACTATGGGATTTGAAGTGCCAACTTTCTGGTTGTATTGTACAGAGCCATAAACTCCTCTATGTGCTATGCTTAACCCTGAAACATCTTGTATGCAGTGGGAAATCTGCAGTGTACGGAGTGTAGCATCTGAATGTGAATAACGATTCTGCTGATATATGAAATCATTATGGGGACAGTCTCCCTCCTTCACCCGGGGGTCTGAAGAGCCCCCCCCCACCAGGCTCTGGAATCTTTCTGTTAACCCTCTTAAATAGAATGTCTACTGTTCTTCACGTTCTGCAGTTGTTTGGGACTCCCAAGAAGCCACAGTAGTGTACGTGCCTCAGATCATCACTCTTGATGAGATCGTCAGCCAGATCAGCGTGGAAGGCTTCCAGGCCCATGTGAAATCCAAGCCCGGTCCTATACAGCTGTCCGGCAGCAAGGTCGAGTGCCTGCAGGCTGCCCCCGAGCCAACCGTCCTGCCGCCCCCCCCGGGTACTGCTGCCACCGTGCTGCTGAGGGTGACCGGCATGCACTGTCGCTCCTGCGAGACCAACATCCAGGGCAACACGTCGTCTCTGCCGGGGGTGCTGTCTGTGGAGGTCTCTCTGGAGCGGGAGAATGCCGCTGTGTGCTATAATCCTGGGCTTATCTCAGTCACACAGATACGCCAGGCCATCGAAGCTCTCCCACCCGGGAATTTCCGGGTCTATACGGATGGTGAAATCCCCCCAGTGTCCCAGGGCCTTTCCACCCCATTGCCGCTGGCCCCAGAACCCGGACTTTTGCAGCCCCGGGGGTCAGTCGTAGTCATCGGCATTGAAGGCATGACTTGTGGCTCCTGTGTGCAGTCTATCGAGGGAATGATGTCTCAGCACAAGGGGGTAAAGTCTGTCCAGGTCTCTCTCTCCAGCCATAAGGGCACATTTGAGTATGACCCTCTTGTCACCACACCAGAAGAGCTCCGCCTGGCCATCGAAGACATGGGCTTTGATGCTTTCTTACCAGGTAAATTTAATATGAAAAACTGTTGTGGTTGAGTAACGGCATCTTAGTGCTCTCTCATTCTTTTTTTTTTGTTTTGTTTTTTTTTTTTTTATTCAAAGAAACAAATTCCTTGGTCACGGAGTTGCCTTTGCCCCCAGAAAACACCCCCAAGGACGAGGGTAACGAAGATTCTGGGGCTGTTCAGGGAGGGCAAGGAGGAGCAAAAACCCTGTCAAAGTGCTATATACACATTGGAGGAATGACCTGCGCTTCCTGTGTGGTTAACATTGAGAGGAACCTCAAGAATGAGGATGGTACGGACTTGGTCATGCACTGAATTCCAGGAAACAATGGCCTTTAGTGTGACAGTAGATATTAATAGCCTGACAATAGGTGATGTACATTAACATTAGTATAGCTATTGTTGTTTATCACGAACCAGGTACAGGGATAGCTTTGGAAGGAGAAATGCCTCAGACTGGCCTGTGCGCATTCTTTAAGTTTAGAATGACCTTATGAAACCCTTATGCTGCTCTCCATTTGAACTGGGAAGTCAGAAATTTCAGCTGGAACGTCCCCTGCAATCAGCGTTCCGACTCGGAAAGTCGGGAGAAGCGCTACACCTCCGACTTGGGAATTCAAGATGCCTGGGGCCTTCGACAGAAGTGAAGGCTGTAGTTATTTACAGTTTATTAGCATTTATGAATTGTGTCTTGTTAAATCAGTCGTGCGCAATTCTGTCCAACCTCTATCTGAGGACTTGTGCCTATGGTGTTTGTATGTGCGAAAAGCCTCGTAATGCGTTGATATCAATTGGTATTGGTCACAATGGCTACCAATGAACCTGGGTAGAACTGGTATTGCTAAATGGCTTTCCAGCTTGTACTGGAATGTGTTTAGTTGGGGTATGATGTCACTCCCAGCTCCACTTTCCAAC
This sequence comes from Hyperopisus bebe, assembly GCA_026777045.1. Lineage (NCBI taxonomy): Eukaryota > Metazoa > Chordata > Actinopteri > Osteoglossiformes > Mormyridae > Hyperopisus > Hyperopisus bebe. The sequence continues at coordinate 6,350,786 of JAODJW010000002.1, forward strand.
ATCTGAGGTAAAAGGAATGCAGCGTTAATTCAGTGCCCTCCAGAATTATCGGTGCTCGTGGTAACAAAAAGAGGAAAAGGTTATAAAAATGAGTTTATGGTCTGAAAGTACTATATGTACAGTGCTGGCAACAATTAAGAGACCCCTCCATGTCTAAAAATGAAATCCTTTTTTCATCCTGGTTCTGCTGGCAGCCCCTGCCATGCCAGCCCGCTGCCAGGCTAAAAAAAAAAGGAGGTTAGAAACAAAACACGGGGAAGGACCAAAAACCAGGCAGGTGGATGACGGAAGCACCTTTCTAATGGCAGAGGTGATCAACTTATGAATTTACCTTCAAAAAGACTAGGAAGCATTATTTGAGACTGTGAAGTGCAGAGTTAGCTCAGTTCGTATCAGACACCTGGAAACAGGACTGAAGTCCCATAAAGCAAGGAAGAAGCCCTTTGTTAATGAGAAACAGAGAAGAACCAGGCTGCAGGTTGCAAAAATATATATAATTATTGACAGACACCCATAACTTGAGAAATGAGTAAAACAGAAAAATGTACCATGTTCTGTTTTTCCAGAGCTGTATTTCAGCAAAACCACACATGACATAATTATCGTTACCCCTTTAAATTAAATTCTTGCTCTCGGGTTCCTGCCTCTTTTCTCAAATCTCATTACGAAGAGGACATGCTGTTATGTTGGCAAAGGGATGTTGAATAAAGTACTAATCATGGGGGTGCCAGTAATTGTGGCAC
>JAODJW010000002.1:6355069-6375386 GCA_026777045.1 Hyperopisus bebe
AGTGTGCCCTGCGATGGGCTGGCCCCCTGTCCAGGGTTGTTCCCTGCCTCGTGCCCGTTGCTTCCGGGTTAGGCTCCAGACCCCCCGGACCCAATAGGATAAAGCGGGTTGGAAAATGGATGGATGGATTGAGTTTTGAAGGTGATGTAATTATACTGCAATTCTAGCATAAAATTAATGCACAAATGTAGACAACTAGTAAGCAAGAAGTGCCCCCCGCCCGTCCTTGCTGGGACTAGGGAGGGGCCTGCTTACTGGTGATCTGAGATCAGTCGTGCCCCATTTCCCAGCCATCGTTCCACCCACTTTCGCCCCCAGCAGTGGGATCTGCTGCTGCCATGCTTGTCCTTTACAGGGACAGCAAAGAGAATAAAGGAACATTCATTCCGGGTAGCAGACTCTGTGTATCGAGCTCTGAGCCACATGCCCTACTTTAGGCTTTTACTGTGAATTTAGTGTCTCATGAAGAGTGAAAAGTGACCAAATAAAGGAGCCTTGATGAAGCACTTGAAGACTGTCCTGCCCTTCAGGTTAATGCTGATCAGGCTGATCTTTGCAGATGAGCCTCCTGCTGATCAGGCTGATCTTTGCGGATGAGCCTCCTGCTGGTCAGGCTGATCTTTGCGGATGAGCCTCCTGCTGCTCAGGCTGATCTTTGCGGATGAGCCTCCTGCTGCTCAGGCTGACAGACCCCCTCCCATCCCCTCTCTCACCAGGCTCCCATCCAGCAGTTTGCGGACAAGATCAGCGGCTACTTTGTTCCCTTCATCGTCGGCGTCTCCTTCCTGACTCTGCTTGCCTGGATTATTATTGGATTTTTAGACTTTTCTCTGGTTGAGAAATATTTCCCAGTGAGTGCCATTTTCCTTCTACTTAAGCAGGCATGCAGATGATTTTGCACCCTCCAGAACACGTTTAAATTAGTACCATTGAGGATTGCCTGTTTAGTATTGTAATTAAATGTAATAATTGACAGCTCCTGGCAATATGCTACAACCTGGAAGCTTTCTGTAATTACTACACGTTTTCTTCTTTGAATGCCTCCTCTGTAATGTCATGCTCAGTGATGAATGCACCTCAGGTTGACTTTTAAATAGGAGTGTCTTTCTGCTTTTCTGCTCTTATCTCTTGTGTGTCCCGTCCCCCCCCCCCAGGGGTATAACCAGAGCATCTCCCAGGCTGAGGTGGCCATCAGGTTCGCCTTCCAGGCCTCCATCACTGTCCTGTGCATCGCCTGCCCCTGCTCCCTGGGGCTGGCCACGCCCACTGCGGTCATGGTCGGCACCGGCGTGGGAGCCCAGAACGGCATCCTCATCAAGGGCGGCGAGCCCCTGGAGATGGCTCACAAAGTGAGGGAGCGCACGGACCTTCTTTTCTGTCAGATTACTGCAAAGATGTTGTAGCTGGTGGAAATTGAAGTTCACTGAAGTCTCAGTGCAGTGTCTGCGGTCTCTGTTCAGCCCAGCTGGCCTGCGTGCAGTGTCTGCGGTCTCTGTTCAGCCCAGCTGGCCTGCGCGCAGTGTGCAGTCTCTGTTCAGCCCAGCTGGCCTGCGTGCAGTGTGTGCGGTCTCTGTTCAACCCATACTTTCACCTACTTCAGGCCTAAACAAAGTGAGTGACATCACAGTTCGGCAGCTTGGCGGAGGAGATACAGTTTGATGTTTTTGTAAATTCTGCTCAGCAGGGGTGCAGGACACTTGGGTCTGTCACTCAGAAGGTTGAAGCCGCGGCCTTCCTTTGCAGATCCAGACGGTGGTGTTCGATAAGACCGGGACCATCACCTACGGCACCCCCAAAGTGGTCCAGGTGAAGATGTTGGCAGAGGGGAACAGCATGCCCCGGTCCCGCCTGCTGGCCGTCGTGGGCACAGCGGAGAACAACAGCGAGCACCCGCTGGGGGCGGCTATCGCCCGCTTCTGCAAGCAGGTACGCCGGGCGGGGCTTCAGCGTCGGGCATCTCGCCGTGACCTTTGACTCCTCCCCTCCCGGGCGTCATGGCCTCTGTGCCTGTGTGCGTGTGTAGGAGCTGGGGTCCGAGTCGCTGGGCGCGTGCGCCGACTTCCAGGCCGTGCCGGGCTGTGGGATCCGCTGCCAGGTCAGCAACACGGTGCCGCTGGACCATGAGGACGGAGATGACAGGAACCAGCGCAACGCGCTGCTGGTGCAGCTGGGAGACAGTGGGGGCAGCCTCACGCCGCACCCTCTGATCATGGAGCCCGAGCCGCTAAGTAAGGGGGGGGTGACACAGTCTGTGCTGCTTTTTTGTTTTTTGTTTTTTTGATGGCAAGCAGTCACATGACACGCATAACTCCCCCGGCACGGTCATGTGATCGCGTACATGTGCAGGCCTGGTGCAGACAGCCAGCCACTCGGTCCTCATCGGGAACAGGGAGTGGATGAAGAGGAACGGGCTGCAGGTGACTGGCGACGTGGACGAGGCCATGGTGGCCCACGAGTGCAGGGGCCGTACGGCCGTCCTGGTCGCGGTGGACGGTAAGGGCCGCCCCTGACCCCGCCCCGACTCCGCCCCCACAGTCTGTAATCACCATGGCCTCCGCAGGGGTCCTCTGTGCCATGCTGGCCATCGCGGACACGGTGAAGCCGGAGGCGGAGCTGGCCGTCCACACGCTGATCTCCATGGGCCTGGAGGTGGTGCTCATGACTGGGGACAACAGCAAGACCGCACGCGCTATCGCCGCCCAGGTCAGCCCCCGCCCCCGTTCCCCTGTCACACCAAGGTGACATCTCAGAGGCTGGTCTGCGAGGGGGCAGTTGGCCACGAACACAGGCAGTAACAGGAAGTAGGAGTGGGCAGTACGGCGAACATAGCGCATCACGGGTTTTTTATTTAGGGTCACGGTCATGATCTTATCGCAATTCCTTTTCATGATGGTTCTGCAAGATTATTTTGCAAGTTACTTAACAGTGCAACCAAACTGATTACCCAATTTGTATTATTTATTTATTACCCTATAAGGTAATAACACCCAAACGACAAACAGTCTCAGTGTTACTCTATCGCGTGTTTTCTTTGGAGGTGGTTAAAAAAATCCCGTCATGTCGCCATCCAACCTGCGAACCTTGTCTTTGCGGATTTTTCAAATAACCCTGGGTGTGTTGAGCTGTACTCGTGCCGTTTCTCCCGTGCCAGGTGGGCATCCGGAAGGTGTTCGCTGAGGTCTTGCCCTCGCACAAGGTGGCCAAGGTGGAGCAGCTGCAGCAAGCGGGCAGGCGTGTGGCTATGGTCGGGGATGGCATCAACGACTCGCCGGCCCTGGCTATGGCCGACGTGGGCATCGCCATCGGCACGGGCACGGACGTGGCCATCGAGGCCGCCGACGTCGTGTTGATCAGGGTGAGCGGGGGGGGGGCTGGTGGCTTGATATCCTCCTGGGAACTGGGGCTTTAAAAGACAAGGAGCAACAGGACATGGGTGTTCAATAACCCCATTGATGACATTTGTCGTCAGTTGAGATGCAGGAAGTGCATAGCAAGGCTGTAGGCTTTGCTAAATCACAAAAGCAGGCTGTTATTCGTGGGCAGTGGTGTTCTAATGGTTCGAATCCCCAACCTGCAAGGTACCACCCCAGCTCTGCTCTTGAATTAATTGCCCCCTGCTGTGTGTCAACAATGACCACTGATCACCAAATTCTATGGTTCAGTGGACTAACTGTGATCTGTCTTCAGTCTCGATTCGGTGGTAGAGAAACTTTTAACACCTAAACAGAAAAGCTTACCGCTTATGTACCCTGAGATAACTGATCGAATAATCCTATTTATAGCTTCCCAGTTCTGGTCCCTGCCTGGTCAACTGGTTTAGCCTTTATTATCCGAGTGACGTGTTGAGTTTCCTTACATCAGTGTCGTGAAAAGGTGACATTGCAACATGTTGTTAGCGTGGTTTCTGTGTGCTGTGTTTTGGGTGAACAGGAAACCATAATGAAGGGTGCAACTGGTGTAGCCATATGGCCGTGACCTTTAAGCCTGAAGAGTGTGACCCCAAGAGTAAAACATACGGCTGTATAGACTAGAGAAGGTGTCTGTTAAACAGAGAGGGGCTATTATCTAAGTAAGAAAAATTTCAGCCATTTCTGGCCTAAAAAGTACTAAGGAGGATATTAACGCCAAGCTTATGTTTGTGTTTTTCCAGAACGATCTTTTGGATGTAGTCGGCAGCATTGACTTGTCAAAAAAGACAGTCAAGAGGATTCGAATTAACTTTGTTTTTGCCCTGATTTATAATCTTGTTGGGATTCCCATCGCTGCAGGTAGGAGTTGCATGTATTATGTTTGTTTTCGTGTGTTATATACGGTACCGCTTTATAAGACTCCCTTTGCCACTTTTAAATGGTAGTAACTTATTAAAAAATGAAAATTGTGTTATAACTTCAAAATTGTCTGTTGATAATTTACAAAGTGTTACAACCTAATTAATAACCAGATTATAAACCATTCATAAACGCTTTATATGGGTAGCCTTTTGTGAAGTGGCACCTTATATACTAATAATGTAATAATGTATATATACTCTGCCCCTTTCCTTGTTGGCACCACCATGCTGAAGGCTTTAACGTGTGTGTGTGTGTGTGTGTGTGTGTTTGTGTGTGTGTGTGTGTGTGTGTGATGGCGTGCGCATGGGCGCTCATGCATGTACGTGTGTGTGTGTGTGATGGCGTGCGCATGGGCGCTCATGCATGTACGTGTGTGTGTGTGTGATGGCATGTGCATGGGCACTCATGCATGTACGTGTGGCTTCGCCCGCAGGTGTTTTCCTGCCCGTTGGCCTTCTGCTCCAGCCCTGGATGGGCTCCGCTGCCATGGCAGCCTCCTCCGTCTCCGTCGTGCTCTCCTCCCTCCTGCTGAAGTGGTGAGCTTGCTGCTCCCTACCGCTAATCTTCCTCCATTAATCCACCGTGCTTTGACCCCTCAGTTTTATGGAATCTTTGTGGAAGCTTCTGGAAACAAAGGCCACAGCTGTCTGACTTCCTGTGGATTGATGAATGCAGACTGCCTGTTTTTGTCCTGTGCAGATTTTGGCCGGCTGTGATATTCTCACACGGGTTTCTAGTGGAGTCCAGAAAGGCCTCAGTCACTGTTTACAGCTTAAGATGCTTTCAATCCAGAGGCACCATATAGCTGGAAATGTGGCGTGTAATCGATGCCGCATCAGGTGTTTATTGAAAATTGTAACAATAATAGCACTTTTTGGCATCCGTAACATCGTTATCATTATCATTACAGGAACATTTGTGTCGCTTGTCTCCTCCCTCACTTTCTCCCTCCCTCCTTCTCTCTTTCTCTCTCTCCTTTTCAAACCCCCGCCCCCTCCCTCCGACCCGCAGTTACTCCAAACCCAGTGCTGAGAAGCTGGAGTCCCGCCTCCGGGCGCCGATGCGACAGAGCAGCTTATCGGACGTCAGCGTGCACATCGGCATGGGGGATCGGTGTCGACCCTCTCCCCGGCTCAGCCTACTGGACCGCATCCTGCACTACAGCCGGGCCTCCCTCAGCTCGCTGCGGTCCGACAAACGCTCGCTAAACAGCATGGCGCTGGCGGAGCCCGACAAGCACTCTCTGCTGGTGGGGGACGGTCGCTATGATGAGGATGCCGTGTGACCGGTCACCCCCCAGGGCCTTGACCCAAACCACACCCCGTCCCCCATACGGGTCGAACCACAGTGCCAAGGCTCTCTCTAAAGGCCCATCGATTCTCCATTCCGTCATCTCCATCATGCAAGCTGCACTCCAAAGGGAGCTTGTCGGGTATTTGCAAAGGCTTTATTTAATCTACAGCCGGTAGCTGGGATCACTTAAACCACAGAGCTTCAGCTTGGAGGCGGAGACTCACTGACCCACATGGTGGGCAGCAAAGAGCCAGTCTGACACAAGTGCTGATTTAAGACAATCGGAGGCTTTTAGAAGAATCTACTAGTGTAAAAAGAATTTTACCCATATTGATGATAGAGTGATTTGATAAAATATTTTATTAAATGATTATCTTTTAGTTGTAACACAAGTGAAATTTTTTATATAAAGAGTAATATAATTTTTTTGTCTTTAAAGCGATATGAATATATGATTATGATAGAAGACCAGCAAATTGTTTTCCCCAATGCGGTCAACTCAGAACTATTGGCACCCTTCATGAAAACAGGCTAAAATTAGTATTTTAAAAGAATCACACATGCAAAATACTTTTTGGCTAGAACAAATGTGTATTTATTTTCAAACAGATTTTTAGAGCAAAATAAAGCTTTCGTTTAGCAACAAACTTTTATAAAAATGAAAATTCCAAAAATACTGGCACCAGAAGTTTCAGTGTTTGGCGGCGCCTCCCCTGGTGGGAATGACAACACTCAGCCGCTTTCTGTAGGCCTTAACAAGGCTGCAGATCACCTGTGGAGGGATATTTCTTCCATGCAGAACATTTCCAACTCATTGATAATCTTCTGTTCAGTTGATGCTACAAATTTTCTATCGGGTTCAAGTGCGAAGACGGAGAGAGCCAGGCAAAACCTTGATTTTGTGTTGCTGCAGCCATTTCTTTGTCGATTTTGATCTGTGCTTCCGATCATTGTCTTTTTGGGAGACCCAGCCTCGGCCTAGTTTCAGTTTTCTGGCTGGAGCAACCAGTGAGCACCCTCCTCACTGCGGGGGCAGTATATGGATGCGGGCCCCTTGGCAAATTTTCATCAATTCCATGCTTTTCAACCTTTATAATCATTACATGCATTACCTATAGTGCTCACCTTCTTGAGGAGTGCCATTATTTCTGGAGTTGACTGTAAATACCAGCCTGAGAGGTAAATGAAGGAATCCGTCAGTGAAATGATGACGGTGGCCATTAACATATCTTAGCGTCACATGTTCCACGCTTGTTCTTTCCCTCCTACGATGCCCTCTGCATGGACGTGAAGGCATTGAGATTGCTAGATTGTCACAGATGGGGACCAGCCTGAATCACAAGAGAGAAATGGGATTGGAATGGAAATGTAATAATAAAGTTACTGCCGCAAGCTTGCCTTAACTGTGACTGCAGAAGGCATTGACTGCTGATGGGCCCAGCCTCGTGGGCCAGGGCTGGTAAGACACACTTCCCCAGCAAGCTAAGGCTGAAATAAGGGAACTGAATTGTTGAGCCAGCATGGTGAAGCTACTGTCAGTTATAGTATTGCCTATAAGCAGACATGCTGAATACATTAACACTAGCCGACCTATCCCAGGCCGTCCCTGTAGGGGGCAGTGTCCATTCCAAAGTAGAAGATTGATATTTTTTTTTATTTATATATGCTGTTATGTACGCTTAAACGCCATATAAAAATATATGTTGCATTTATGTTTGATATACAATGTTTCGCAAGGTTAGTCCTGACCTAGACACTAGCCTTAGGTTAGCACTAAGTGTGAGTTTAAGTACAAGCATGCGGTCTTGCTCTGGGACCAGTGTCCTGCAGCATACTGTGACTTTTGAACTTTGACACTTCACTGCACGGTGCACTGTGTGGAGACGCATACTGAAGGACCCCCTCCCTGCTAGCGACACACTTCCTACTAGCGACACACTTCCTGCTAGCATGTGTTGATGTGTCAGGCTTGCTGTGTATACAGGGTGAATGTAATGAGGACAGGCAGGCTGTCCCTTTGCTTTAGTGGTTCCCTGTCAATCCAAAAATGTTACTTACTGAAGCTGCTCAGTCATCATCTGTTTGATCCCTGTTCCGGTGCTCATATTTATTTTTCTTATTTCGAACATTTTATCTGTTTTATCTGTCTGAACTTTTTGTTCTGAAACATCGTTCTTGGCATTCACTCTCTGTGGCTTGTCTCAATCCAGCTGAAATAATGTCTTTTATAAGTTTATTGCACGTTGTAAGGAATAAACAGCTTTTATATTGCTCGAGAATTGATGTCGTAAAAGTGATAAAAGGGATTTTGTCCTGAATAGCTGAACAGGTGACCCAGTCTGCAAAACTAACTTATCTACATGTTGGTTACAAACCTCCAGACATTAAAATATCTTAAAATGATACCATGTTAGTGTTATATTGGTCATCCCCTTTTTATTTGTGACGGTATACAGTGTTTATGACCCATGATTTAAGATCTGTTTATGCAAAATAACAGAAGTGACCGATATTGGTCCCTCAGTATTAGTTTGTAAAGCATCTTACAATCAAGCTTAACGAAGCAGCATAACAACGTAAGGTGCAAACGTTTGAAGGCCATGAATATTTAATTTAGTTCATTTTTGCTGCATATATTACAAAGACTATAACAGTAAAGTAAAAATAAATGGACAAAGAATAGACGTGTAAAAGTGAATACCAAAACACCACGTTAAATAAAACTCTCAAAGGAGGATCTGTGAATTTAAGGCAGTTTATAATAGATATATCCTTGAAAATTAGTCAAAATTGTTTGAGTGCTATGTACATCCCATTTAATGTGTCCTTCATTTGTTGACTGACCATTTATTCATGAATAATTTTCTTCTTCACGCATATTTTTCAAGCAGGACCACAGCTTGGTAATAATTAGGAACAATAATGCATTCGCAGGTATTTCTTACAGACTCTCTGTGACTGCCTCTAACAAAGATCTATTCCCAACTGCAGAGAAAGACATTTAAGTTAATTCCTGTTTAAAAAAAAATTGAAGTGCTCTCATCATAATCCACCAAAATGCAAACGTGGCAGGTATTTACAAACTAGCAAACGCTCCATGATCCATCAGGCATACAGACAGGGAATCAGACCTGGGGTCAAATGCATACAAATAAATTCTGTACATTCGATAAACAGTTTGATCATATTCAGATTTAGCATACAAATGCCGTGTTCATGTGCCCTTCACATTCTCTCAGAATTAAGGAATTTAACAACATTTTTTTAAACTGCATTTTAATGCTGTAGGCTACAAACATGTATATAATTTTCCAAGCTTTTCCCCAATGCAAACACATAACCATCTCCCTCTGCCCCTCCTCTGCCCCAGGCCAGTGATTCTCAAACCAGTCCTTGGGAACCCACAAATGGTCCATGAGGACCGGACTGGGAAATACTGCGCTAGGCAACAAAAAGCTGTACTGAGACGATACATTGAACGTGAATTACAGTGTGATAATTAAAGTTAGAAAATAGATTGTCTTTCACACCCAATTGTTCAGTTTTATCCAACATACACGTTTTTAAATTCTTTGAGGAAAATAATTTGTATGTATAAGGTTCACATAAGTACGGCATATGTGAAAATAATAATCACATTCAGTGCTTCACGTAATCCATTACCAGTAAATGCAATAAGGCAGTTCTGAGTCTGTTGTTGCAGTTCAGCATTTTCTTACCTGTGAGTTTGCAGGATACATGCTCTTTAATGCGACACAATTACATTCAGTTCAAAGTGAACTATCGCTAAACACTGCATTTCCAGGTGCATATGAATACCAGTGCATTTGACCTCAAGTCTGTCAGACAGGAGATAATTTCTCGAGTGAAAGGGACGGGGGAGGGACAAATCGATTCCAGTCTGGAACTCGCGTTTGAGATCGATTGGTCCAGTTGTCCGCGCAGGAAAATAGCAGGTGATTGTGAACACACGCTTTCAGCTGCATAGTGTATGTTTGCGTACACAGGCCGATATCTCGGAATGTGAAGACAAAGGCGTCTTTTCCATTATTTTTTTAAAGAACCTAGCAAAAAATAACTAGCAAAAAAACCTTTAAAAAGGATTAAGCAGCAGTGATCATTGATCTGCTGCGTTTGCCACCTTCAGATCTGCTGAATACTGGCAGAGAGACATGATCCTCTTTGTGTTCCGTCACAGTGCGGTGAGATATCAGACGCGTGGGTTTTCAAAGAGGTTTTATGGTAGGGACAGGGGTGCCCGCAGTTAACCCTCCAACAGCCAGAGGGCGCCTCCCCAAACACAGCTGACCTCGAGACAATGATGTCGTTCAGCTTCCCCCTGCACGGCAGAGAAACAAGTTTCCCATCTTTGGTTTGCTTGATATCTGAGATGGGGGTTAATTTTTTATGTCACATCTTGTCCCATAAAAGTCAGAAGTTCCCTTCACTAGTTAATACTGCAGCATATAAGTGTTGCTTGTGGGTTTACAAGGAAACGTGCAGAATCTCCGGTCATCGTCCAGCAAATGGCTTATCTTCATCCGGCAGGTGTAGCTCTTGCTACATACATGTAAAAGCTGTAAACAAGGCCAGGGTGAACATATGGTTTAAGACTAATGCTGCTGTGTACAGTGTCCTCGCGCTGCCGGAGAACCTGCAGGTAGAGAACCGAGAGAACGATCATTACGGCCTGTCAGAAGTGAAGAACTGCACAGGCAAAGCAAAGACCAGCATAACAAAGTTCATGCAGGACCAGGCTTTCGTTAGTTCTGTCCTGCTGAAAAGCAACCAATCCATGTTGTGTGATTTTTTTAGGAGATCTACCCACCTCAGCAGGTGATGTCACAGACATCAAGGCCAAAGAATAAAGGCAAGAGAGAAGAATAAAAACAGAAAGAGAAACTTCAAAAGGACAGAAAGGGAGAGAAAAGCGGGAAAAGAGAGAGCGTTAGTTAAAGCCATACAGTGCAGCTATTCATGTGTAATTAGTGTCGTTATCTGAAGAAGTAGCAGCCCCTTAACACTGTGTACTCTGCTCTGTGTACGTGCTGCATTCCCTCCTGGAATAACTATGGGCTTCCTGGCAGATCTCAATTACAACAGTGTCGCTCGATATCTTGTTGTTACAGTGCAAACAAAGGAACTTGATCCTACAGCGTGACAGAGGTAGGTGACCTGTGGGCTTGGCACATGACCACAGCCTCCTCACCTTCTCCTCTAAGTCCTTGATTTGTCTGTTCTGAATATCGGTCTTGTCCTCCAGATCTCGGATTCTCTGCAGTGCGAAATGATCGAAAGGCTCAACTGTAAAAGATTCAGTTTCACAACTGCAACATTCTAGTGTTGTTTCTAAGACCCTGAGTGAACCTGGCCAGTGGCTTTGTGTGGATGCACTAGTGATGGACAAAATGACACTTCATGAACCATTTGCTGCATTTTTTGACTCCACTAGATGGTGCTCTCTGCTCAAAAAGGGCAGGAAGCATGCCCCAAAGTAAACCAAGAGCACCATCTAGTGGCGTCAGAAAATACGGCAAATGGTGCATGAAGCGTCATTTTGTCCATCGCTAATGCACACCCTCTCGGGATGGCCATGTCCAGAGGAAGCCACATGAAGGCTGTGGAACTGAACTGTTACATAGCCTGAAGGTGCTCACCTGCTGGGCCTGCTGCAGCAGCTCCATGCGCTCCTGCAGCACCTGGCAGTCATACTCGCGGCTCTTGCGCAGCATCTGCCGTCGCAGTTTGCCCACGGCGGCCTGCAGCTCGTCGCGCTGCCTGTCATTAAGTGCATCCCCGTACAATACTGCGGGCTCCTGCTGCAGCGCGTTGTACAGCGTCGCCTCCAGCTCCTGGATTTGCTGAGGGAGGAGAGGCCGTGGCATGCCTGAGCACCTCTGCCCAAACCAAACAGCACCCCCTGCAGGCGGCCTCCGGCTTTGCCACACACATGTCTTTTTAAACATCGGTTTCTCAGGACTGACTATCCTGGGGCAACCCTAATAACTCCAGTCAGATATTAAAAACTTAGAATTCTATTTTAAGGATCTGGCATTAAACAGAGACCACATTATGCAAATATTACAACCGAGTAAGAACAACCAGTAACACTTTACTGGATGGGCCACAAATACTTGGTGGAAACTCAATTACTACTGAAGAACAAAACATGAACAAATATAGTTGCAACTTGAGATAAAAGATACGTCACAATTCATTAATTATGAACAAACACAAAATTAGTATTTCACTTGTGTAATTTATTACTTGCTCCTTCAGTAGTTCATGAAGGTTTGCAGTAAAAAAAGATACAGTAACAATTATAGTAACTGCTTGACATAAAACGTGTGTCATGATATTAATGAATAAACATGAGATCAGTATGTAACCAAGACTTATTTTGTAGTTAATTAATACACCAGTAATAGGATAATGTTATGTTATTTGTTCCCCGTGAAGTAAGTGTTACTGACCAGCCTTATTTAAAAGCATGAACATGAGTTTTATCATTAAAAAGGGAGTATTTAGTGTATGTACCGTGTAGGCTTGGTCTAAGGCCTGCTTCCTGTAGTCGAGTTCCTCCTCCAGGTAGCCTTTCTGCTTGCGGAACATTTCCTGCATAAAGACAGACGACGTGAAGAAGGTGCCCAGGTTACTGGCAGCAGCAGGTCTCAGTGAGCATCCCGCGGAGGCCTCTGGTAACAGGACATAGTAAGACTCACCATCTCTACCTCCAGATCCACCATCTTCTGATGGAGTGCGGCCTCTGTGCCCTCGACCTGCTGGATCCACTAGGGGGCGACAGAGAGGCCACGTGCTGAATACAGTGACATAGGCCACACTGCTGTCAGAGAAACAGACCCCTTAGTGCGGCCTCTGTGCCCTCGACCTGCTGGATCCACTAGGGGGCGACAGAGAGGCCACGTGCTGAATACAGTGACATAGGCCACACTGCTGTCAGAGAAACAGACCCCTTTATCGTCTGAACGACTTCTAAAGAAATCAAATTGAAATTACTTCAGCTATGCTAATATTAGCGATTTGGGGACATAAATGGTAAAAACACATTACATGATTTAAACTAAATTATAATCATAAAAAAAATAACACGTACATTTAGAATAACGCATATTAGGAATTTCGCATGATGCGGCACGTTTACCTTTTCAGCCAGAGAGAGTACAGTGCTGGCTTGGATTATGGCCACCTGCTCATCATTTCGCAAATTCTGCATTTTAAGGGGGAGTCACAAGCGTCAGTCAGGACAGGAGTCTGTATAAACCTGGTAATTAGCATGATCACGTAATACTTACCCCATTATCGCCGAGGATATCCAGCAGTTTGATTAGATCTGGAATACAGACGTCCTGGGGTTCGAACAGACACATCAGGGTCATTATCATCTGAAACGTAGCACTGAAGTCATTCAGATGCCCTCCTGCTACATTCACATCCCTGACTCTCAGAAAGGCTTTATTACACTGCAGCAAAAGACACATGGGTGGTTCCTGGTGACCTTAATTTTCCTGGGTTCTTTGGTTTTAGGTTATGCGTACATGTATTTTAACATCTGAACCGTAAAAATAAAGAAAATAAATTTATGAAGTTTATGAAGTACACACATTCAAACTTAACACACAGAATGCAGGACCACAGATAAATGGTCTTATGTGTGATGAACACTTTCTCATATTCAAATGCATTCAAGACAAATGTCAATTTTATCTAACTGTCATGCTTGCAAATTATTCCAAGCATCTGTTATTGAAGCTTTCAAACTTCTTTAAATGGGTTTTCCTCTACTGTGCTGCAGGGATGTATACAGACGTGACACCGAGGTCAGAGTCGCACCTTCACGCCTTCCTTCATGCAGTATATCTGCAGAGCGCTGACCCCCTCTTTGAAAGGGTGAATTTGGAGGTTAAATGGAGGTGATCTTCTCTCCCGCTCCTACAGAACAACAAAATATTGCATTAGCAGTTTCTTCCAAAGCATGTAGCTACACCACTAGAATAGACTGAAAGTTCACAAAAGATCAGAACCTCCCACTGTATAAATCCAAAGACACAGATAACTGCTGCTTGCTCTTTAAGGAAATTTTTTCCTCACCGATTCAGGCCTAGAAAGTTACCTCCAGCTCCAAAATCCTGAACTCCATCAGCTCGCCCTGATCTCTGGTGTCCTGTAACTCCTTCTGAAGTTGATTAATATCCGCTTCAAGCTTTTCTACCTAGAGACAAGCCCAGTTTCACTCTGGCACAGTTACGCTGGTGCGGCAGATAAATGACACAAATTGAAGATTCATATGTTGTCACCCAGAGAGAACCAGACCTTATCGACAAGATCCTGGTTTCTTCTGAGGAACAACTGCTTGTCTTCCACCCACTTTGAGTCCTGAAAATTAGACCATGTTCTACACATTACAGCAGCATGTTTTACTGTTGACACGTGTTCCTACATCTGCGGTCATGAAAGAGCTCCAGAAAAACTGCACGCATTGAACATTTAACACGACGGTAATCTGTTCTCAGCTTCTGCAGACTGGTACCTGTCCTCTCAAGGTGAGCTCCTTTTCAAGGTCCTCAGCTTTGGCCTTGTACATCAGAAGATCAGCTTGGACCTGCTCGTGAGCCTGAGGGATGTAAAGCCGTTGTCAGGTTTTAGGTCCAAATACACATACTGTACAGCCAATAGTTTGTGGACACCAGCTTGTCCAACATCTCATTCCAAAACCAAAGCTATTAATATGAAGCTGGTCCACTCCGTGTCGCTTCTCTTTTGGGAAAGCGTTCCATCAGATGCTGGGACACTGTCCGTGAGATTTGCTGCTCTTTGGTTTTGGTATTGATGTTGGGTTAAAAGGTATCTGTGAGCTTTTGAGGCTAACCTCTTCACAACCAATCTTGCTCCCAGACAATCTGACCCTCACACCCACTTCACTTGTGTTTCACCAGCGAAGCTCTAGCAGGACAGAACTTGTGAAGAACCAACTTGTTGGTGAGATAGTGTCCCGTGCCAAATACAAAGTCAGTAACCTCTTCTGCAGAACCACCCGTTCTCCTGCTAATGTTTATTGCTGGAAACTGCGTGACTGTGTGCTTAATTATACACCTACATCAGCAATGGATGTGGTTTAATTAATACTTTTGGCTATATAGCATATCTCAGATTTCAGTTTGTATGTGACTATGCTGCCCATCTGTTTAAGGTCAGCGAGTCGCGTGAGTTTGCTAACCCACCTTAGCTTGCTTTTCAGCATCCACCACGCCTCCGTTCTGCTCCTGCAGAAGGGCATATGCCCGTTGCAATGCCTGGTACTCCTGTGTCAGCTGTCGGAAACGCAGCTCCGTATCCTCCGAGGGTAACCCCTACAGAGAGGCACAGGCGGGGTGAGAGAGACCGGCATCAGGACCACATGGTCCCTCTATAAGTCGTACTGAGACATACTTTTAAGCAGCGTAACGTACAGAAACTCTGGGCAAACATTATACTAGGTAGGGATCGGGTGATTTACTTCTTCTAGGTCTTCATCAGGAGTGGCGGGGGTCCTGTCGGTTCGGAAGGAGGCCAGCGACGAGGTTTCGGAATCCATCGATTCCTCGTCATAGCCGAAGAAGGTGTCCACCACCGTATGCCTCTGCACCAATCAGCAAGTTATTACCGTTATCCGGTCCCTTGCCTTTGAGATAAATAGGTGTTTTAGCCCCCATGGAATTCCTACCTTCAAAGGCCTGGAACTGCGTTTCTGTCGCTTTCTGCGGAGTCTTTCCCTATCCTGACACAATGAGAACATTAACTCACACACGGCAAATCACAAAATCACAGCATATAGGAATACTTCTCCAAAGAACATTTGCGTTAAACATAAGGAAACAACAGAATTTTGAGTGTTTGGGTGTCTGACTCAGCATGTGAATTTTCATATCAGAAAGCTGATTCCATGGGAAAAAAGGCAGTCTTCACTTCACAAAGATAGGATGTTATACGAGATGACTTTCAAATGTAATGGTGATGTACTTTCTATCAAATGATCTGTAACTGCATTTAGTGGACTCACCCTGGTCAGATCATCTATAATGTTCTGCTGTTCCAGAATTTGCAGCTTCAGGAACTCAATCTCCTGCTCGGCATGAACCTGGTCCAGATCATTCAGAGACTTTGGCTTCTTCAGAGAAGGGTGAGAGCTGATCTTTTCTTTCTACAGACAAAAACACGGCTTGGTCCTTAAAGCCTGCATGACCTCGTAACTTTCTGAGAAGACAATTCATAAATCACATTGTGGGAAACAAGTGTCCTTCAGAACATCTACCTATCTGTCCATCCATCCATCCATTTTCCAAATACTCCTCCACCAAGGGTGTAAGCTTGGTTTCAGCACTGGTAGGGACAGAATCAGCCCCAAATTATCGCCCCTCTGAACCAGACATGGTACTCCCACAGGATTTTTTGGGACATGTGCCTATCGTCTACATCCAAATCTACACCCTTGCTATCCAGTAGAGGGTGGTGGTGACCCTGGACAGTACAGAATTCATTTAAGGCTGCAGTCCCCAAGTGGAGGAATTCCCTCCCCAGAGCCTCTGCGTCTCCCCCATATTCAAATCTCAACTCAAGTTCCACCTCTTCTCTCTCTGCTGCTGGTTTTTCTTTGGTCATTGACTCTCCTCTTATCTATGACTCTCCTCTTATCTATGACTCTCCTCTTATCTATGACTCTCCTCTTATCTATTCTCAGTTACTACGGTTTGAGGTAGTCTGCCGTCTCTGTCATATTATTCGTGGTTACAGTATGTTTTATCTCTTCTTTGTTTTATTTGTAAT
Organism: Hyperopisus bebe; assembly: GCA_026777045.1. Taxonomy (NCBI): domain Eukaryota; kingdom Metazoa; phylum Chordata; class Actinopteri; order Osteoglossiformes; family Mormyridae; genus Hyperopisus; species Hyperopisus bebe. Next base: position 6,371,515 of record JAODJW010000002.1, read on the forward strand.
TAATACATTTAGCTTGTTATTTCCTCTTTGAAGCATCCTTGGGTCAATTAAATGTGGTATACAAGTTAAAATTGTTTCTGTTGTTGTTGTTGACATAAATTTTGCCTTTGATTTATAAGAAGATTTTGCAGTGATAATAGTCTTGCAGCTTGAAGTCTTACCATCTCCATGTTCTCCTTGGCCAGTGAGCGGATCTTCTCCTCCTGTCGCTGGAGAGACTGGGCCAAGTCATCGTTCCTCTTACCTAGCAGCCTGTTCTTCTCCAACAGGGGCTTGATCTGTTTCTCCGTCTCTCGAATACGCTTCAGCTGCAAGAACAACACGTGCTTAGAAGTGGTGCCGGATACCAAGGGCTCGACACCCCAGATCCTTTGCAGAGGAGTTTGTCATGCTGACTGTGAACCAAAGGCATGTCCACGACTCCTGGTCACATATGACAGGTCCAGAGCAACCTGCTAGCTGGTTAAGGCCACAGGTTCGAGCTCATGATCAGCCCCATACCAGCTCGTTCCTCTCTTCCACCAGCAGAGCGTTGCGGTCTTCCAGTCGGCGAATGGTGGAGTTCAGCCCTGCCAGACGCCTCTGGTTCCTGCGCGAATCCTGGGTCACGTCACCCAAAATGGGTAACAAAGTTTTAAGCCAAATCAATATATCTCAATATTTATTGCATATTATTTCCTGTGACATTATGCTTTTACTTACACTATATGAACAAAAGTATCGGGACACCTGTAGTAATTACAGGAAGTAGCCACATAAGCCACACCCACTGCTGACATGCAGGTGTGTAATTAAACACACAGACATGCAACCTGCAGCGTCAAACAATGACAGCAGCTTGGGGGGGGGGGGTCATACAGAAGAGGTTAGCCAGCCCAGCACCGTCATTGGTCAGCATTGGACACCTTTCCAACAAGCCGGTTCGCCGCATGTCTGTCCTGCCAGAGCTGCCCTGGTCAACGGCGAGTGAAGTGACTGTGAAGTGGAAACATCTGGGAGCAAGTTGAGCTGCGAGGTGGGGGCCACACAAGCTCACGGGGAGGGACCTGATCACCCAACATCAATACCCAACCGGAATGGCAGCAAATCCCACCAGCGATGTTCCAGCATCTAATGGAAAGCCCTCCCAGAAGATCAGAGGCTGTTATAGCAGCTAAGGTGGACAACCTTCATATTAATACCCTTTGATTCACAGAGAGATGTTGGACAAGCTGGTGTCCCAATACTTTTGTCCATATAGTGCTATTGTCCAAATAATGTTAATCCTCTGGAAACTCCCGCGGGTCCAGCTAGCTTGTGCTGTTCTTCAGCTTCCCATCTCCCGGACCTCTTACCGGACTCCTGCACTGCTCAGCGCCATCTCCCACGCGGCCTGGGATCTCCTGCTTAGGGCTGCTCACGTTGCACTCGGCCTCCTTGGCCAGGAAGAGCTGCTCGTCCAGGGCGTCCTTCTGCAGCTGCAGCTTCTGCACGGAGCCCATCGCCATCTCCAGCTCCCTCTCCAGGGAGAATATGCTGCGATCCTTCGCTTTGATCTCGTCTACCTGCGTACATCAGCACAGAGAACGCCACATAAATGGCCCTGAGGAATTACATACTGAACATCTTGGTAAAGGATGTGTGCTGGTTTGTTTGTCCTCAAATAAAATTTGTAGACAAATTAAATGTAGCATTTCAGCTAATGAGAGAGATGGTGTGAATGATCAGATATAATAATGACACTTTATTGATCCCCATGGGGAAATTTACTTGCCTACCATGTCTTGCACCTGCAGTAGTGCCCATGGAGCTTGGGGTTAAGGGCCTTGCTCAAGGGCCCACAGATGACACTATTCTGAGACTATTCTGGCCGGGGGTTTGAACCAGTAGCCTTCCAATCAGAGGCACAGAGGTTTAGTCCAGTGAGCCACAAGCTGCCCCTATGAAACAGTGAGGTCTTCAAGACGACCCCCTGCTCAGTTCTGTCAGGGTTGCCACTGCTTATAAATTTGTCTTTAGTTACACATCCAGTTGCCCATTTAAGTCCTAGATGCCTTTGAATTGACCCACTGTGCTTCCTGAAGCTCATATTCTACCTACCTTGACGTTCCCCAAACATCGTGGAGATGCATTTACCAGTCTCCGGACGTTACGCTCGCAGTCCCACTTGATCTTGGAGAGTTCCTCCTGGTGCAGCTGGTGCTCACTGCGCAAGTCCCCAGCCTTCATCTTGTCAGCGTGGATGATGTCACTCAACGCTTGGTCCGCCTGCTTCTTGGAGGCCTTGAGCTCGGTGATCTCCTGAAGCAGCCTCACACGCTCCTGGTCAAAGAATCGCCTGGCGTCCTCCCGGGCCTCCAACGTGAGGGTCGTCCGCACCTTCTCCCCGCTGCCGTCGCGCAGGGCACTCAAAGCAGTCTTCAGCCGCTGGTTCTCGGCATCGCGGATCTTGATAATACGGGCAACCTCCTGCTCATGTTGGCGTGCCAGCGTCTCCCGCAGGGCCTGCAACTCCTTCTGCTTCTCCTCGTGCCAGCGGGCCCGCTGCTCCGTCAGCGCCACCGTGTGGCGGCGCTGCTCCTGCTCTCGGATCCGCTTGACGTCCTGCGACTTCTCGCGCTCCAGCTTGCTCACCTGCCAACATGAAGAATTGGGAAGATGACAGATAGAGCAGGGATGCTGGTAAGTGACCCAAGCAACTCTGAAATTTACTCTTATCAGTCTAGACCAGGGGTATCAAACTCTAGTCCTGGAGGGTCGGAGTCCTGCACATTTTTGCTTTACTTTTGTGTCACAGTATGTCTGTGCTAGCCACTGATTACGTAGCTACCCAAGCAGACATGTTCGAGATGCAGGATATGTCTGTGGGACAACAACACAGAAACAATTCAGCGGTCTCCTTAGACCTGCAGTAGCATATAAACTTGGCTAGTAATTGTAACCAGCTAGCTAACCTTGTTTACGGCCACTGAGATGTGAGTTGTGACTGTCATGGCGTGACAGCTCATTGATGATGTATAGCGTTACCGATAGAAGACAGGAATGATGAGGAATGGGGCAGGGGATTGAGAGATGCTATCTGACGGAGGAAGTTCATTCACTGGTCTACGGAATAATTCCTTTATGTTACATTTTTACAAAATAATGGGCCTGCCTAAATTAATTTTTCTCAGTAAAAATCTTGGGCGTATCTCATGAAAGCCAAAACACCATGATAGAATGAAACGTACCTTGCATTTCTCTTGATGCAATTCTATCTGAATTTCAGTGAGTTTGGACCTGAGTTCTTCGTTAGCTGCCTGCAGGGAGGAAATAAGAGCTTCGGGCTTCTCGCCCTTGGGACGTCCCTTCTTGGCCATGGCATCAAATCAGCTCCTTCTCTGATACATTCATTTGGAAAAGTCCATCACCTCATAGATGGAATGTAAGGTCCTCCAAGGCTTCCAGTCCTTCTTCCTTCCCATTATTCTACTGGCCTGATGACCTGCAGAAAAGCATCATGCTCTGAAAACAGACCCACAAACATCTGTTTGCATCTTACTTCACATGTTCTCAATCCTGTAACCAAGCAAACCATGATAACTCAGCTTGAGGGACACTTGGTCTGCACACTTTCGGCCTGCACTGGTTTAAAGTTTTAACTGGGGCTGTAGCACTTGAGTAGATCAGAAACCTCAGCGTTTTACAATTCGATCCATGAGCTCAATGTTCGGTGAGCGTCTCTAATCACAGTCCTGAGGTCCCTCTCCCTCTATGTGTAGCATCTACCTAATGGAGCAGATCAATGCTGATGCCAGTGCGTAGGTAACCAATAGGCTGTAGGGGTAGCAGGGGAACAGATAAAAGTAGGACAGTCAATAAGAGACGTTCCTTTTCGGGGGGGGGGGGGGCGG
>JAODJW010000002.1:6376361-6388409 GCA_026777045.1 Hyperopisus bebe
TATCATTGTCTAAATGTATTTTTATTGTCTAAATATATGTATTCAGCTAGTGTAAACATGCACGATGCTATCACAGCTAATCCGAGGCTGAGACTGAAGCGTTACCCTTTGTTTCTGCTGAGAGACGTGCCGCGTGACTCATTTCCCCGCGCGTAAAAGTTATCTTAGGTTGGCGTTCATGGTTTGACTTCTGAGATTCAGATAGAGTTCTAGGTAATTTTTTTTTGAACTGATTGGTTCGACTTCTAAGAAATTCGAGTTCTAATGAGTTCGAGAACTGAGGTACCACTGTAATGTCAGTATTCATGAAAACTAAATAAATATCGTTTGATATTTAAATATATACAGTTTGTACATTAACGGTTTCTACTTCATTGTAATGTGTGTTTTACAAAACGTAGAAAACTTACAAATAGGGCAGGGTTCCCCTGATTTCGGTCCTGGAGGGCCACTCTGTGACACTAAAACACACCTGCTAAAGCCAGCAGTTGAATAAGGTGTGTTTAGGCAGGGAACTCTGCAGACTGTGGTGCAGATTGGCCCTCCAGGACCGGAACTGGGGAGCCCTGAAAGAGGTTCACAAATTATTTATTAATGTATCTGTACTGTAAATGTAGAACTGCCCAGTGTTGACACTGAACGGCTTATAATAGAGACGACTTCCCAGAACACCAGCTTCTATGTATGACTCTCTTCACAGTGCACAATGTACATTTGCCAAGTGCAGAACAGACACATAATATAACATGACTGTATCTAGAGCAGGAGTCACCAACATGCCCCCAGGAACCACGAGTCGCCCTGTTCTAAAAATAGCACAATTATCACCAGTGAGCAGCGTCTAGAATTTAATTTAATCCTGTTGCTATTCTTCTTTAATCACAATTGCATTTATAAAGATTTGAAAATGACAATATCTAAAAACAAAGTATTTAAAACGTGATTATTAGACATGAAGCTTGAGTTTAGGAGGGCGTTTCTAACTGGTAGCCCTTCGTTTGGCTCAGTACTCGCGAAGTAGCTCTCAGTTTCAAAAAGCTTGGTGACCCCTTGATCTAGAAGGACGACTCCATAAAGATTCCTGTTTCTGGTGAATATTCTGGCTCAGCTGCCCAACCTGCATTTCCCATTTTGTCTGAGGTGTTTTTCCCAGGTCTCAGTGAAAGAAAATCCCTTAATGTTCCTGGTGCCCATTTATTGATAACCAGTGATCACACAAAATCTCTTGAGGGATCCCGCAATCGTGAAAGTTTGCCAAAGGGGACAGACAAAAAGCACCAGTCAGAAACGGAAACCTGTTTCAGTGTTTCATCAACGATGAGTCAGACATCAAGTCTAGCAGCTAGGAGCAGGATACCAGTGAGGGTCCTACAGACGCTCTCTTCCTACATCTCTGGATACGCAGAGATGTGCCAACAGCCCGTTTTTATCGATGATCCCCTTTTCTCAATTACCCCTCTTAAAATGTTTTATTTTTTATTTAGTTTTATATTTTTATTTTTTGTAAAGTATTGAATCTTACAGTATTCCCATTGCATTGTTCTGTAATTGAAGGTACACTTGATATACTGCATCATGATATTGCATTAACTATCATTAGTATGTGTATAACTTGCACCCCTATTAATGACTATAAATGACTGTACTGTAGGTAAAAACACACTGAAACATGTTTCAATACTATTTTTTGATAAATAGTATACAAATGGGTCTTGTTTTGTGAATGAATTTTGATCATGTGACATTTAACCTAGTATTTTACACGTGACGTTAGCTTGGTGTAACTTCTGAGTATGTCCTCATAAGTTACACACTAAAATAAGTTTTTGCTTAAAACAAGGCAATATGTTTTATTTTGCATACAAAAAAAAACATGCTGTATCACTTGGAGAAAGTATTAAACACCCGTATATAGGTATTACTTTTACTACGTGCCTTTAAAAATGTGTTCTAAAGAGCAGATGCACACTATTTGTTTACTAATTTCGTAACATATATCTATTACTGAATATCAACCAGTAGTGACAGAGCGCCACTAAGTGTGCAGTATTTTTGTTCACACATTTTAAGAATTCGATAAGGAAATTAAGTCATGGTGATGTGAGATGCGGACGGTCAGAACACACAATCTCTACGGCCTAAATTCTTTCTGGGCTTTCATCAGTAACAGAACCACTTTGACTAACTCCCTGGTATGTACACCGTGGTCGCCATCCAACTGTCTTAAAAGCTAGAATCATATTAATTCACAGGAGTGTTAAAGGACATGAACAAATATCTTGCTTTATGCTGCCTCTTATAGCTTAGATACTACAATTCCGTACAACAATAAAAGAGAGTAAAAGACCAGCGGCAATGCAAACATCAGATCGGCTCAGTTTTGCATAGAGGCGATTTTAAATGCGTCCAACAAATAAATCGAAGACTGCCATGGCAGAGAGAGAGAGAGAGAGAGAGAGAGAGAGAGAGAGAGAGAGAGAGCAGTTCTATTTTTGATCAGCGTAATATCCATCCATCTATACACCTATCCCAGACGAGGGGGAGGGCCGGAGCCACCCCCAGGCTCCGGGACACCCTGGAGAGATCACACGGACAATCACGCATCATACAGGGACGCCAGTGAGCCCGAGCGCCAGCAGACAGAGCCGGTCCTCCGCAGGTATCCTTATAACTAACCCTGTACAGCATAAGAAGGTGGACGAGAATAAAAAACATAAAATAAGATAGAACTCTGCTGACATATTTCGCCATAATAATATGATAAATAAAAAGAAAGAATAAAAGAGAACAGTCGCTTGTTTTTATCCCGAAAATGGCTCCAGGGGCAGAGCAAATACTAATAAAAACGGCTGCATTTATACGAATGTGTAAACGTACCGAGAAGCAGCCCTCGCTCGGTCCTCCTCCAAGGCTCCAAAGCTTTAACATGACTGATCGCCGCATTAATAACACGCACAGGGAAATTCCCACACATGTGAACGCGAAATACAAACCAGGAGGCGGAGAAGCTGCCGCGTCCTTCGGCCTGTCGGATGCTCAGCGTCATCAATTGCAATAATCTCTCTTACCTCGGTATGAATACCCCCGAAGCGGCAAGGTCTACGCCAGTCAAACTGCAGCTCATGGCTTCCCCGCTTTCGCTCCGATGCTGCCCAACATCAGCAGCTGCGTGTGAGGCTGATGATGGCGGTGATGATGATGCTGGCAGGCCCCGCCCGCCGTCGCCGGCATCCTTAGCGAATATGCCCGGTTTGACAGCTTCCGCTCTGATCCGCCGGATAATTCTACCACATTTATTAGGTTCCTCCGCTGATACATATCGCAGGGATGTGATGTGGTTACCGGTTAGGGAAACGATGGGAAAAGTTAATCACATATGTGTTTTTTATGTAGTGGTTTGAGTAATGTACCTTTCAGTGGTTCATACAGAATCCAGGTAATTTTCTAAATAAGTATGTATTTTGAAATGTTGCAACATTTATTTGAGTAATTTCAGAAATGTTACACTTTTGTATTGATATCACACTTGTTTTAATAAAACACATTCTATTGGCAAAAGACACAATAGAGTGAAATTGCACAGAATAGTACCCCAGCTGCCAAAGAGCAATTTGGAATTTTTCAATTCATTTACAAACGAGAGGAGGCCATTCAGAAGCTTGTTTGGGGAGAACTTAACTAATAGCTCAGAGTTGTTCAGGGATCAGAGCAGGAGATGTATGAAAGACTGCTGAGTGTCTGTTCCCCAAAGCTTTGCGGTGAAATAAAGTTGGTCAGACTCTTAAACAAATCGACTTCAGCGAAAATTCTACCACACCATATCATATTAAGTGATAACACTCAGGTAATACTTTTTGAGTTATGCACAAGGTCAAGAGTCTCCTGCAGTCAGCCCTCCCTTTGCTGCCACTAAGCAGTGTTGTTTTAATTTTGGTGTGATTTGTCTCAAAATTTGATCAATTCCAGATTTTCACCCATACAATGTATGTGTAATGTTGGTAAAATATTTCATTTAATTGGCAAATATATTGTGATTTAATAAGTGTCTGCCATGAACACAGCGGCCAGTTCTAAACCCATATGTATGCCTCATTCAAGAAATACAATAAATAAAATAGTTAATTGTGTGGTATCAACAATGCACTATTACACATATTTAAATAATTCAGACACCAAGTATTGGGCATGTTTTCAAAAACATTTTATTCTTTTCAAGAGTCACATTTGTTGATAACTGCTACTTTGTAACTTTCCGGAGAGAGATACAGACTAAAAACCATTGCTATTTCAGGAGCTTGTCCGGTGATACACAGTATAATTGTTTAGTATATTAAAATTATATAATGGAATTTAAAAGAAAGTAAAACGTTACATTAAAAAATGTTTGGTTTACAGAAACTAAAAACAAGCAAACAAACATTAAAACTGAGTAATTAGAGAAATGTTTGCTTCCATGTCTGCATTAAATTCCAGCTACTCTGTAGCCCAGATGCAGAATGAGAAGCACATAAGGGCAAGCAGCAGTAATCACTGGCTGGGAACATTAGGGGGATGCGAGCAGCGATCCAGGTCAGTCCCCCTCCGTCAGTCCGCACTGCCTTCGAAACTCTTGGCCTCGCTCATGGATCCACATATTGGCTACTGCCAAAAGCAAAATATCAGGGGCAGATTGTGTTTATTTAGTTCACACTGCAGTCTGTCCAGCATACTGATCTCAGGACTCGTTTACTTACATCCATGTAATCACAATGAGTACCAAGCAGCTTGGTGTTACTGTGCAACAGTAAAAACTCTGGTTCTGAAAAAGCTAGTGGAGAGCTAGCATAGGCTACCCTAACGTGTTTCTACTTCGCTACCTCCAAAGTTTAATTCAATAACACTAAACCAATAAAGCACTAAGAAAACATTTAGCAGAAGCTAAAAACTGCTAACCACAAATTTGTATTACGTGAATTGAGCTTCAGGTTGGTTTTTGGCTCTGAAAACATTTAATAAAAAAAAAAAATAATAAATAAAATAAAAAAAAAAAAAAACACAGAGCGCTAAAACACAATGCCAGAGTCCACAGAGCCCAAATACCAGGAGCCAGTAACTATAGACTGCATTCTAACTGCTGGCACCCAGAAGGTGTCAAACGCTCACTGATGGGGGAGTGTTCAGCTTATTTCTTTAATACGGTCCAATCCGGTCTCCAGGGACCCGCAGACAGTCCACGTTTATGCTCCCTCCCAAGCAAAGAAAATGTGGACCGTCTGACAGGAAGCTGGGAGGGAGCGAAATGTGGCCCATCAGACGGTTCCTGAGGAGCGGATTGGGAAACATTGCTTTATAGTACACCATCCTTCTTAGGTACAAGAGCTCCTTTTGCTAGAACATGAGGTTTGGTGAATAACACAGACGTTTAAATGTGAACGGTTGTCAGTCTCTGTACTCGGAGGGTAAGACTGTGCAGACTCACCCCATTTGCTGCCTACCAGCACTGGACAGGAAGCATGTCTCGTCCTTAAGTCTCCCTTTCCACTCCTATAGAGGTTGTGCCAGAACACAGCAGTACCCTGGAGGGTAAGAAAATAGGGGAAATTATAGAAAAAAGATCAAAGAGCAAAAACATTTCTGCTGATTATTCTTACTTGTTCGACTTTGTTTACTTTTGACAAATGCTTAAAAATCGAGTGTTATGGCAATAACACAAAATTTGATTTTAATCAACTTAAAATCAACTTACTGTAAATACACCTCCAAAGAATACAATAATATTTGCGCACAGTGCAAACAAGTGTGACCGCGTCACCCTTTACTGAAATGACCGTTCACCTGTCTAGGCCTCAACGCCACGCCGATGTCTGTGAAGACCGTAGCACCTCCAGCCTCCACGTCGCTCAGCTTTTGGAGGAAAATACAACGATGTCAGATGGGCAGTTGCAGCTTAAGCCGAAATTTTGCCTGCTTGTCAAAATAAGCCTAATATTTAGTTAAGGTTTATCATTATGACATAGTGTTCTACTGATAAGGGATTGTGAAATGCAATTTAATGTGAGGTTATACTGAACGTGTACGTGCCAAGTAATCGTTAGGTCATTTGCACAGAAGTGGAAACTTTCCTAATAATTTGCCTTTTTGCAAATTATAATGATGGTCATTAATTAAAAAATAGAAACAGCTCACTTTGGATACACAGTAAATCTAAATGTAAGATTAAGCTGATGCATTGGGCAGAAATAGCACCAAGTATGACGTATTATGACGGAAACACCAAAGAAAAGCATTGATTCGTCCACTTGTGTCATCGGTACTTGCATACTTACTTAACGTTAAAAAGTAGCCTGATGATTTCCACTGCCTAATGATTTGATACCATCAGGCTCATCTTTCTATGAAGATAAAATTTTACAGTAAATCCATTGAAGGGTAGAGTGTGCCTCACAGGAGAGTCACAGACTTACATAATTCAGATACGTCGCAAGCCTATTTCCTTCAATCTTGAGGTTGCTGTCAAACGGACGCTGAAAGAAGGTTTACAGCTTTAACTGCAAATGAAAACTTCTGGCCCATACAATGCAAATATACAGTACAATTACAAGCTTAATTTGCAGGGAGGAGTTAATGTTTGTTATGTTAACTAATGTGCATTGCTCACTAGGTGGCACTATAACCAACATTGTTCACATCTGACGCACATCTGATTCAGTCCTGGAAAACACTGTATTTTTCATTCGTATTTTACACGCCAGTTAACCTAATAAGACCAATAATGGGATTTCAACCCAGTAAACCAGGGATTTAGTATTTGCCTGTTTTAAAAGATCTTTCATCTCTAAAAATAAACCTGATTTTAAGTGTTTGTTACCAGGCTTTTTTTTGATTAGGCTGTCGTTTGTACACAGAGCTTACCCTTGAGAAATCGTAATGTGGCTCATATTGGCCTCCTATCCCGTAGTTTGCAACCTGTTCAGTGACACATAAAAGACGCATTTAAGGAGGAAGCAGAGGCAGCAAATGGGAGGATATGTTCTGACTCTGGACTGATGGATACATGTATTTTTAAGGACAGCTCAGACGCACATCAAACCCACAGAAAGACGCAAAGCACCTGCAGCGACTCAGCAGTCTCCAACGAGAGCCCCGTTACGTCGGCTATCCTCCGAGTGACGCGAGCAATAACAGGGTCCACCTCGTGTTCTAGCCAGGCGCTGTGGGCACATGAAAGAGGGCCGAGATGCCGACCCAGCATGAAGAGCGGAGACAGGCACCAGCCAAGGCGATCACGGGAATCGGTCAGCACAGGGAACAGGGCCAACGAACCCGTTTCACTGCTTACCTTTTAGACACTCTGTAATTTGCCACTGTTAGCTCGCCTGACACTGGGTCGCGTATTGTAGCCCTTGCGAGCTTTGTGAACAGGTATGAACAAAGCGAAAACATACAAAACAGAAAAAACACATAATAATCAAAAAGTGTTTTTTACATGCAGTACTTCCATCAGAAATGACCAAAACTACGTCATCAGGCCCAAATTATTTCCTTGATTTTTAACCGCAGTTCTAGCAGCATGACCATGACCTTCCATGACATGCGCTGGGACCTTCTCACCTTGGGCTTGGCGAGATCTTTGATCCTCTTGATCTCAGCCTGAGACAGGGCATCATGGTAGCGCACAATGTGTGGGCTATCCCACTCATCCTCCTCCTTCATAGGGGCCAGGAGCAGCCGTGGGTTCCTACCCCGGTCCTGGTAGCGGCAGAAGAGCTTACTGCGCCTTTGTGGAGTCTGAGCACAAGATGGGGACCAGAGGCGTTACTCACCACACTTATCAGCAGTGCGAACACCGGTCTACAGCTACGGTTTACTCAAGTCTGTGAGATGGGAGAGTACATGTATGAATAAAGCGACAAACGGGGCTTTCCCACAGCAGGAACCAGAACCTTTTCCAGGAACCAGGAACTTCTGTTGTGTTCCCACTGGAAGAACTTGGCCCGACTGTAGTTCCTCATAGGTAGGTCCTGAACCTTTAGTTTTTTTGCTTGATCAACATCTACTATCATTTCAAGGTACTCTGCAGACTGGTTGACCACAAGCACCAGCACTAACATGGAAGTTATGCAAAAGTGCTGGGAAAAGATCAATAGTGGAGCAAAAATGAGCAGATGGATTATTTTTAAATGCATTAATGAGAACCTTTTTGCTTGCATCTCCATATTCCTGCATCAGAAAATTTGATCGCTAACTGACATACTTCTGTCTAATACAATAGGTGCGGGCAGGTAAACTTATCACACTAATAAGCGTTGGCAACGTTACGTGGTTTTTTTATTCTGTGGAAAATGACAGACCAGATTTAAAACTCATAAACATGCCGCAGCCTGTATGAATAAAATATAAAAAAATGAGATCTGTCCCGTATTTTCAGACCAGATGATCAATCCTGACCAATTACTGAAGAAACAACTTGTTCATCCTGCATTGTTTTGGTGTGGCAGCGTAGTTCTGTATGAAATTACGTGTAAAGATTTACCTACACACTTTTTGCATCTCTCGTGCATATTTAGCATGAAAGTCACAGTTCCTGTTGTGAGGTAGGAAAAGGACACATGAAAGTGGCCAGGAATTACAGAATTCCCTCCCAATCAATTTGGAAGGGGTCAACACAGGAGAGCCATCGGGCAGCAGTTTAGCAGACCCCCACTGGACACTTACCATTGTGGCCCCCTCTCCCCTGCAAAGGGCCTCGTATATCTCCCTGTCGGACAGATGACTGGGGGGACGCCGATAGGTTTCCAGTGTTATGGGCTTTGCTGCTGTTGCCATGGTACCGCTCGGGGTGGCCTCATTGGACAGAATCAGCTCTAAGTGCTGCAGGTTTCCTCTCGCCCTTTCATGGGTGGGATCTGACGAAGACAGAAAGGACCGTTACTCTGACACCGACGTCTCTGTGGGGGGGTCGACTCCCAGCTCTCACCCAATTCCCATGGTAATCATTAGACCAACGCAATCTCATGGACGACTCTGTATGATGATTTTTCTTCTTTCGGCTAATTTCATTCTGGTTCTGACATATCGGTGTCTTTGTTAGTACAGAAGGGGAGCCTCCTTCTCAAATGCAAAACCACGAGAATAACTTGAAAAATGCAAAACTAGACACACTATAGCATTAACTAAACATATTTTAAAAGCCACATAATCGATAAATCGATTACATTTCAAATAAAACGTTGCAATTACAGGAAAAAAAAACAAAGCTTTTACAGTAAAATTGCAAAAGGCCAAATAAGGACAGCAAAGGCTCCTACTGTGACTGACAGACTGACAGGGACAATGAAAACAGTGGCAGATGCCAGGCCTACCAGCTGAAATCAGGCGTCTTGTCAGCTCCAGAGTCCGATGAACGTCTCCCATCTGGTAAACGGAATAGCTGAGATAGTCCAGAACTTCAGCCTCGGAGATGAAGGCCTCCTCGCCTGTGTGCAGTCGTCGTAGTGCTTCCTGCATCCACAGTATGGAATGGTAATGGTCTTCTTCCTCGTAGGCCGTCTTTCCCAAGGAGAAGCAGTCGTCCACTGTCAGGTGGCTCCTGTACTGCACGCCTGAACATGCAAGATTTTTTACTTCTAGCTATTAGGGCTCCCGTGATTAGCCACTTTTTAAAAATTATTTTTATGAAATGACCTTCATGATTTTTAAAACGCTTCAGTTCATTATATCAGCTTCCATGTTTTTCCAAAACAATCACATGGGGCGTGCTCCACTAACCGAACCTAATAAGCATAAGGATTTAAAACTTTTGGGCATCACAATACGCATCTCATTAATATTTTTAGACCTACTGCTAAATTGCTTATGGAGTTGTGGATGAAAGTAATGTCTGTATTGTGCTGAAAAGTCGGCATCCATTATCTAAAGCACCGCAATGACATGCAGTTTGTTGTCAAATTGAAATTAACTTAAACTGTCAATTTCATTTCCTGGAGGAGAATTAAGCATTTAAATTAACCTAAATGATTAACACCGATCAATTAACCTAAATGATTAATACCGATTGATTAATCGATTAATACCAATCGATTAATCAATCGGTAAAATAGTAGACAGATTAAACCCATAGAAAAATAGTCATTAGTGGCAGCCATAAGTGTTGGAGGAAAACATTGTATACAGCTTAAATAGAAATGACCACAGTTGAGAGTTTCAGCATCACAATAAATTTCTCAAATGATCTTCCTTCGATTCTCACCCCTCCATACAAATATACATATATATACACATACATATACATATATATACACATACATACACATATATATACACATACATACACATATACATATATATATATATATACATATACACATACACATACATTATGTACAGTATGTAATAGAGAAGATACCACTTGTGAAAACAGGGACCACAGCGCTGTACCTCACTCCGCTGCCAAATCCCTCTCACCTGGAAGCTGGCCGCTCGACAAAAGCTCTGAGTCGAGTCTGTACGTGTCCTGAAGACGAAGCAGTGCTCTGGCCGCGCCCCTCTCATCCTCGTCATCAGGGAAGAACTGACGACGCAGTGAGATGTTGGCGATGAAGCCTGAGGAAGGAGACGGAGGACAGAGCAGAGCTGGCCTTCACCACGCACCTCCTGGGCCACAGGCAGCAAACGCACAACTGTTCTCCCCGTTCTACCAATTCAAGTCCCAAAATAAGTTTGGTTCTCAAGCCTACCGCTGGACGGGTCCTGCTGCACCAAGGTCTCCAGCTGTGGCCACTCGGAATTGAGCCTCTTCATGAGTTTGTAGGCATTGACGGGGTGTGCCAAGTAGCCTTCGGGATCCGCCGTGGACATTCGGGTCAAAACATCCAGGTTGTCTGCCCAACTGAGGATGACACAGACTGATCACGCAATGCATGACTCCATAACAGAAACACAGATTCAGATGGCCCTCCATGCTATTTAACAGGTCATGTACTGAATTACCAAGCCGTTATTACTGATTAATAATAAAAATAATAATTTATATGAATAATAATTTATATAAAATTATCATTTAGCTGATTTATATATTTCCAGAAAGTTTTTACTGCTGCCAGGTGTCAGGTCCACACTATAAGTTTGCATGGCAAGTTTGTTTTATTTATATAGCATATTATCATACACAGAGGGCATTTAATGTGCTTTACAGAAATAAGTATTTAAGTGTGCAACAATCGGCAAAAAAGCAGCCAGAACTTCAAATGTTAATACCGACACAAGTATTACAACTCACATTTCAGTAATTATCACTTTACCTTTTAATAGATGCAAGTTTTGACTCCGCACCGCGTATATACTCCTTCAGAGCGTGAACCAGCTCCCTTTCTGTAAATATCAGCTCTGTCATCTGACCTAAAAGAAAGCAATTTGGAGAAAAGACGGAGAAAGCTTTTGAAACGCTCTTCAAAGTACATTTATCGGTTAAACTAATTTTAAATTATGTCCAACTTTTCTGCCGGCAACATGCAATGATAATGTCGTACATTCCTGTGTAATGAGAACACACATACCGATGGACGTGTAGAACTCAGCTTGGATGTAAGGGATGCAGCACAAGGCTCCAGATACGCAGAAGAACATGGCCAGTCTCATGTTTACTTCAGTATAAAACCTGAATAAGACAAACGCTGCTAGCTTGAGGTAAGACAGTCAGCACGTTTAGTCTGCCAAGGTTTAGGAGAAGTTGTTCTCCATCTAAACTACTCTCTTATTGTGAAAACATAACCATAGAAATGTCAATATATAAACTGAGAGCAGCGATCTGCATGTAGAATCAGACAAAACTGTGTTGGAACAATCAAACTAAACTGCTCTTTTCCTAATGGGAGTAACAACATTTCACATCACAAAATTTCATGGCTCAAAAAGACAACTACAGTTGCAGGAAATACTGTGAATGCCCAAAGATCAAAGCTGCGGTGTTCTCAAACGCTTTTGTTAATATCCTGTGGCCTGTACTACGAAGCGGGGTAACTGGCTTATCAGGGTAACTTTGCGAGTAACTTGATGACGTGTGGTGTAACT